>BSBK01004414.1:25000-572500 GCA_027943335.1 Chamaecyparis obtusa
TTTTACACTAATTCCAACATCAATAGTCCAAGAAATAATAATTCACAACATATAAGAAATAACCTCAAATCTTTTTTTATAATTTATTTACAACATCACATAACAAATTGGAATTCACATTGCATAATAATTTATCTCTTTTCACTCAAGAAAACATATACACTCCTTATGAAATTAAGAAATTAACTTTTAATTCGTAATATAAATCTCATTGCATCATAATTGCATCAAATATCCATTTCCTAATAAATCACATAAGAACATGTAAACCATTTCATCATCATGATATTCATTAAATCCAATTAACCATGTAATATAAATCCATAATAATGTCATAAAGTAATCATCTTGAGAATCATAAAATAAAGTGTATCTAAAGCTAAGGTGATAGAATCCATGACATAAAGTGTCTAAATCCATAGTGCAACAAAATAAAGTATCAAATATTGAATCTATCATAAGAAGGAACTAATAACCTATGACGGGTCGGGGCGAGGCCTCACAGACTTCATGGTTTCAAGGAGGAACCTACGAATGAATTTATTAAGGGATGGAAAGGAGAAATGATGACAATGTATGGAATTACCTTTGACTTAACAGTTGGCTTCATTTCAGAGATCACTAGCCTTCCCTATGATGGGAAAGAGTTTTATAAAGAAAGAAAACCTGCAGATGAGGCAGTTATACAATTTCCAAAAAATGAAGAAGAAAGGGAGGCCCTAGTAAAAATGAGTCACTACTATGCTAGAAAAAAGATAAAACCTATATGGATGAATGTGTTGTCCTGCATTAGGGAATATTTCACTTTGGATGGTAGGTATTCCAGTGTCCACAATTATAACTATGTTCTTCTGAACCATTTTTATTATAGAGATAGGATCTCTTTTCCCTTTTTTATCTTTAAATCTTGAATAACAATGTTATTGAGAACAACAAGAAGTCTAGTAGGCTCATTCTACATGAAGGGATTATCTTGTTGTTCATTGAATACTGAAAATACCATACCGTCAAACCTTCTATTAAGAACAAGAGAAAAGGAGAAGGTGAAACTTATTGTGGGATGAAGCCGAAATCTCCTTGGGGTTTGAAAGGTAAAAAAGGGAAGATTACTTTGGATGACAATGATAATGGCATGGAGACTGGGGATGACTCTTTCAAGAGTTTAGAGGATTTGAATGAGGATGAAGAAAATATAAAATTTTGGCAAGATGGTGCCAAGGGGATGAACACTGATGACTCTAATGTCATTGATGTCTCTGTCTCCTTGAAGAAGGATGTTATTGTCATTAGCACCCCTCCCCATCTGGTGAATTTGGAAGACAGTACCCCCTCCAAGCAAAAGAATCTGGGCAAGGGAACTAAAGGTAAAAGGAAGAAGCTCTATTTCTTGGATATTGGTAAAAACCCAAACATAAATCTAGTTGATTATCCTTCTTCTAATTCTACTACTAATCTTTCTAATCTAGATAAGACTCAGCTGGGCAATATAGTGGCTAACCCTATGGATACTAGTGTGAAAGGTGATAGGAAGCATTTTGATGCCTTCCTATCGACTCTGGAGTTCCTTAATAAGGTCAAAGCTAAGGCTGATGTCTCTCTTTCTATGGACCAATGGATTTAAAATGAGGTTCATGGGCTTCCAAGTAAGATTGGAATGCCGAAAGCCTAGCTGGATGAGGAAATCAAAGCCAAGAAGATCATGGAAGAAAAATGTGGCAAAATATCGAAGTATATGAAGAGTTATGAGGATGGGCTAAGAAAATTCTGCATGACAGTGATGTCAAAATCTCCTCCTCTATTCAAAAGATCAAGGACTTCACAGGGAAGATGGACATGAAGGGTATTGTGTTGGACGTCGACCTTGGTAGTGAAAGGATGGTTGCTATGGAAGTTGCTAGAGATGGGCTAGGGAAAAGAACTAGAGAAAGCCTAAACAAAAAAGCTGCTACCTCTTCTATTGTCATCTAGAATCTTGATTACACCACAGAAGAGGTTACCATCATTGGAAACCAAATTGCTAAAGCTCTGAAAGAGGTTGTTGAATTATGTTGTTTCTTCTTTGTCTGTGTTTCCTATCGGGTTTTTTGCCTTCCTCTATTTTGTTAGTTTTCTGGTTGGTTCTAGTTGCTAGTTCGATGGTTGTGCTCTTTGGCTAGCATTGTCTCTTACTTTGGGTTTCTTCTTCTAATCTATCATAACTTTTTGTAAGGGGTTTCAAGTCCCCTTTAAAACCAATTTTTTCCTAAATCCAAAATATTTATTATGATGATATCATGCTTCTAAATTAGCTTAAACCAATTTCTTATATTGTTTTCATTTCAACTCTCGATTCCATGACATGACATTAATTATCAAGTTACAAATACATATCATGGTATAATATTAATTGCTCACTTTTCACCAAGTCTAAATACGTAATCTAAAACCTATCGATTTTCCAATTTAACGACAATCAATTAAATGAACTTAATGTTAGTATAAATATCTTAAATACATACATCTAAAGAAATTTCAAGAGAGATCTATCAATTGTAACTATTTTATTTGTCTTAAAATTATTGTATTTTACTTTACATTTTATTTATTACATATAAAAATATTTAGACTTTTGGTATCTACATTATTTTTTCTCTAATAAATATTTTGTTATACTAATACTCTATTACATATTTTGAGTACCTTATTTTTTTATTAATGTACTCCATTATAAATGCTATGCCTACTAAGTCATCCAAACATTACAATGCATAGTAAAGAACAAGAAGAAAATAAGTGGAGAAGGAAGACTCCTCACTATCTCAATAATTATGACCTAATGTATTATGTACCTAGTTAATTAACACACTTTAAATATAATAGAGAGGTCATTTACTTTTATTCTAATTTTTTTTTATTAATGTACCCTAATTATAAATGTCACGTAGACTAAACCATCCAAACGTTATAATTCATTAGGAACAAGAAAAATTAATGGATAAGGAAGACTCCATAATTATGACCTTATTTACCCAGGTAGTAACTCTACTTTTATTCCAATTCTAAATATCACGGTGACTAAGGCATCCCCACATTATAATTCATGCTACCGAACAGGAAAAAAATTAGTGGTGGAGAAAGACTCCACGATATCTCAATAATTATGACCACCTATAGTGTTTTATTAAAACGTCACATCAGAAAAGAATAAATTCCTTTCAGACTAAAAGCAAATGCGACTCTACCAAGAAATTTCAGATAAATTTATCACAACATTGGAACGCATTTATCATCTCCCGGAGACACTCGAAAGTGTTATTTAAAGTGTCAACGTAATTCAACACAATGGGTGAAACATGAGGCGTTTGAATCCTGATCGGTGCATTGGCCTGCTCCTCTGTATTCTTCCGTCACTCTGTGTGGGCATTGATGGCAATACCAAAATCCCAGCTTTCTTCACGTTCGGTGACTCGCTTGTTGATCCTGGCAACAATAACTACATTGCCACCATCTTCAAAGCCAACCATGCCCCATATGGCCAAGATTTCATGGGTCACCAACAAACTGGCCGCTTTTCTAATGGCAAACTTGCAACAGATTTTATTGGTAAGCTTGTTCGCCATTTCTTATTTCGAGCATTTTGGTAAAAATTATCTCTAGATCTAAAATTAATTAATAGAAATTTGGGTTGCAGCTTCTGGTCTTGGGGTGAAAGAAACAATTCCACCATTTTTGGATCCTAATCTAAGCAGTCAAGAACTTCTGACAGGCGTAAGTTTTGCTTCTGCTGGCACTGGATTCGACAGCCTCACCTCTGCGCTTGGTGTAGGTCAAGTTTTCTATTTTAATTTGTGAGGAAAATTGAATGCTTTTGAAGAATTGATTGAAAGTTTTGATGAATGTGTTCTAGCGTGAATCTCTCACTTTTATGCTAAATAATTAAATGATTCTCTACATTCGATATAATATATTTTATTTCAATATATAATATATATTATAATTTCGATAAGAAAACATTCTTAGCATTAATAATTGATAAATACTAGTAATATTTTAATCAAAATTTAATCAAATAGTTTTCTAATCAAATTCATTTATTCATGTTAGATATCAGTAATGGTTCACAAGAAACCATCTCTCATGAAAATGAATAGTTTACTTAGTACACCTTAATACAAGGTTTATTAAATTGACTATGCATGAGATGGGTTAGTCATGTAACACCCGTCAATGAATTTGATTCAGAAAATTACATAGTTAATTCTAATTAATATCATGATTAATGATTATGCATCCATTGATCTTTTTAATATGATGCATCTAATTGATATTATGATTAATATTAGTATTATTAAAGTACATGTATATGTTTAAAGCATATATGTTTATTTTGTTCAATATTAGAATCACACCGTGTAGGCCATCATTAGAAAGAGGAGAATGTATATTAGAATGATAGATGTAAATATAAAATAAATAGGAAACTAGGAGGAAGAAAAGAATTAAAAACTAATAAAAAAATGTTAAAAAATAAAATAAATATAAATAAGAAAGATAACAAGAATGGAAAATATTTAAATAGACTAATATTATTAATAAAAAAAATCAACATTAATATATTTTTAATGACGTTAGACTATTGTTATATCTAATGGGAGACACCTCACTTTAAAGTTTGGGTTGAGGCATTATCATTTAGAATGTTAATCTTGTACATCATTTTTGGATAAATTAGATATGTTTTTAATAATAGCAGATTTCTATAATCCATCATCATTTACATCTTTTATTTCTCACAGATGATAGATCATAGAATATGATCCCAAAAGTTGATAATAAAGACAAATAAAATCATATCCCAAACATTCTAACTGAACATATTTTTATCATTTGATTAAGGATTTTGTATAATGCTATACCTTAACACCATTTAAAATATATTCTCGTCCTTTATGATACTGAAACATTGGAAATTAATCTTACGATATACAATGATATCTTTCAACTCAATAACAAGAACTAAGAGATCTATGGAATATTAGTATGGCTGTCATTTATTGATAAGCTTCTCCCCATTACATTCCTCTCTAATTATTTAGAATTTTGAAGAAAATGTATGCTTTTCCTGCAGAATGTGATACCAATGTGGAAACAAGTTGAGCTATTCAAGAGATATAAGGCGCGCCTGCAAAATATGGTGGGAGTAGAAAACTCATCCCACATAATTGAGGAAGCCATATTTCTACTAGTCGCAGGTTCCAACGACTTTATACTGAATTATTTGTTTCTTCCCAATAGAAGAAATCAATTTACTGTCCAACAGTACCAGGAATTTTTACTTCAGATCTGCAGCAACTTCATTCAGGTAAAACTAATCCCATCTCCAATGAACATATTTTCCCATAACACAACACAAAAGAAAAAGAAAAAATTCTAATTTAACAAAAAGAAAAAACCCTAATTTTGTTAAACAGGAGATCTACAAACTCGGGGTACACAAACTGGGCGTAGTAGGGCTTCCTCCCCTGGGATGCGTGCCGGCAGAGAAAACATTACATGGGCAATCAGAACTGAAAGGATGTATTGAGGAAGTTAATTATATTTCATCTTCTTACAACCAAAAACTGAAGGAAATTGTCCAAGTATTGCAAGCTCGTTTACCAGGCATTAGATTGGAGTACGTAGACCTCTATAATCCCGCTTTAGACATCATAAAAAATCCTTCCCTATACGGTAAGACTTGCGAAATCGAAACATATTTATTTTTCTTCTAGAGAAGTTGAAATCATTTAATTCTATCTTTAATTATGGGTTGTTCGATGCAGGACTGGAAATAACAGATAGGGGTTGCTGTGGGACTGGATTATTGGAGGCTGGGCCTATTTGTAATGCAAAAACTCCAATTACTTGTACAAATACATCAACCAGCTTTTTCTGGGACTCTGTTCATCCTACTCAAGCGACATATAAAATAGTTGCTGACCTTGTCCTGCGCCAATACATACCAAAGCTGCTCTAAGAAACAAGCCGAAATGTTTCATTAAAAATGGAATACAATAGTAAAAGATACTATAGCCGCTGTTAATTTTCATGCAGTTCCTTTTGAAGCGTAGGTCGTACTACTGGGAGACGTTGGTGTTTGAAAGTGAAAACATTTGTCACATGCTATGAATAAATATGTTTCGGTTGGGACATTGTTTCACAACTACTCCCTCTGCTTCTTCTACATTCTAATTAGTGCAATATAAAAAGAAACATATTAATTTGTGTTTGGCCAGATGAATTGCATTTTATTTAATGCATTTTAAAAGTTGTGTTCAAGCACGTATTTTTTAGGTGGAGCTTTCCAAAAATTGTTTTCAAAACTAGTTTTTAAGGTGGAAATAAAGTTATCAATCAATTTTAGGTGGAGGTTTAAAAAAATTTGTTTTCAAGTACTTTTTTTTCCTAGTGGAACTAAAGTTCAAGCAACATCAATCTATATTTTCATTTGGGGGAGATAAGTGTTTTAGATTGTATTTAATGACTTTCAAAAAGATGATTTTCAAACTCCTTTTTCTTAAGTGATGTTTATGATTTAAATAAAGGATAAATTTATCTTGAAAATAACCATCAATCCATATTTTTAGTCATTTAATTTGTAATCGTTCCATCATCTTCTATGTAAGAATATGAAACATGTATATTATATTTTAATTTATTATATTTAAAATTACCATCAAAGTAGAGATAAGATCAGTCTTGAATACAAATACTTTTTGCTAAATTTTAAAACTTCATCTTTCTATTATGGAAGACATTCCATAGAGATCTTAGAATTACAAATTAGAGTGGACTTATTATTAGAAAACTAATATAATTTTTTAAAATAATTTCTTTTAGACAAAATAAAGAAATATATTAATTAGTATTTAGAGGGAGATAAATCTTTTGGATTTTATTTAATGTCTTTCATATAGTTGTTTTCAAACATTTATTTCTTAGGTGGATCTTAAAAAGAAGTTTCTACTCCGTTTTTTTCTTAACATCAATCTATCTTTTGTATTGTGGTAGACAAATCTTTTAGGTTCTATTTAATGCCTTTCAAAAAGATTGTTTTCAAACACCTCTTTCTTAGATAGAGCTAATCATTGATGAAAAAGAAAAAGAAATATTTAGAGTAACCATTGAAAAATATTTTACCTTTTAAGTATTTTAAAATTGATCCATCATGTTTTGGGTGAAAATTTAAAATATATATATTACATATTCTATTTAAAGTTTCCATCAAGGTAGTGATTAAATTAGCCTTGATTGCAAGACATTCCAAGAGAGATAGAGTTACAAACTAGAGTGGACTAATTATTAGACAACTAGTATGTAATTATTTTGCAAAAAAAAGATTCCATTTACAAAATACAAGAAATCATATATTAACATCTATAAGTTAATATTTGTATGTATTAAGAACTAAAAAAAAATCATATTTATGATATGTAAAAGATTGTGGTTTAGATGATGCTAACTCCAAATCTTCTAAACTACATAATCTGTACGTTCGCGCACACACATTTATGTATTTAACTTACATATTTTATGTAATTTATATTTCATAAATAGTTTTATAAAATTTTGAATTTAATGTTTCATTATAGGTCTGAAATATGAAAACGTGAATTTAAATAAAGTGAATACAATGTAATGCAAGATCTAGATTCATAGTTAGATTCACATAATAAATTGAAAGATCTATGTCTAAAATTAAATGATAAACAATAGCACAATAGAAAAAATCTTATATTTCTCCATTGTTTACATAATATTTTCTTGATGAGGTGGAAGAATTAAAATATATTAGACGCATAGAAAGAATTAAAAATAAAAATTTTGATTAAATAAATTGAGAAGGGGCTATAACCCTTACATCAGGGAAAATTAAAAAAAAAGTAAAATGAAATGGAGTGAACCCAACCAATAAAAGACCTAGCAACTATCTAGCTGAAGGAACTAACTAAAATAGTGATACAAAAGAAATATCAACATATAATAAAAGGCCTAGAGACCTCAAGACCAAAGAGAAGAGGCCATAACATCCTTCCAATGTTTATTCAAATCCTTTAGAAGGATTAAGAAGATGTGTTTTCCCTAACTACCATGTTCCAAGACTGAACTAAAACAACCTCCCATCTCCCTAGTAGTCACCATTTCTTTCCTCTTCATTTTTTCTTTCCCATTCTCAAGTTCATCTTCCTAAATATGGAGAGAGCCTGAACTCTTATCCCTAATTTCCTTGCTAAAATAAACTATCTATTTCAACTTCTTATTAAACTCATCTTGGTTATTTTTTGCATTAGCAATGGCATACAATATTTCTTTCTTTTCTTCTTGAAAATGAATCTACTCCCAAAGTTCACTAACATGTTCCTCAATACAAGCCCAATCATCTATCCTAATTGAAATTTAATTTCCCAATTTCTAAGTTATATTATGTTTAAATAACTATAGCCTAACCTCTTACCTAGAATTCACTTCAGCCATGGCCTCTTGTTTATTAATCTTCTTTTTGGTAGTGTGGAGCTACATCAAGAACCAAATAATGATTTCATTTTGCATATTATAGAGAATGCACAATTTTTCAATCTTGTCCACAATCTAAGGGTATTTGGGTAACTTATCCTTGGGAGAGTAAATTAGGGAATTGAGGGAAGAAATATTATGAGAGAATAAGGGCTTAGGAACTTGGAATTTATTCTTTTTTAGGGTATTAATCAAGGTCTAATTTGACTCAATAGACCATAAGGAAGAAGAATCCTTAGAGAGTACAACAAATTCCTCAAGGATAACATTTTTTAATTTTTCCCATGTTTTTCATTTTCACCTTTCTCTAATGGTTAACTCAAAAAATCAATTGGGGTTTACATTGGAAAATGTATTTAGGCTTGAACCTAGGGACAAGGCTAAATGAAAATTATATAATCTAAGAATGATCCCTTAATGAAAAGGAAGCCGCACTCTAATATTTCCCTTTTTCCTTATCATGATCTAGATCAACCACTAGCCTATCTTGATGAGTGTTCTCTATCTTTTTTACCATAGCTTTTAGTCTCTCTACCATGTTCTTGATCACTTTTTTACTTAGGTTGACAAGGTTTATTAAAGTTTGATTAATCCTCTTGATTTTATCCCCTAATTCCTTTATTATCTCCTCATAGTCTTTTATTTTATCCATTGTATCAATTGTATTATGTAGATAATCTACTAGTGACTTCTTCTTATCTTCATTCCAAAGTTCATTTCCTCTATTATATTATTTATTGCTTTTACCGATTTCATGTCCTGCAACCTCAATACCCTTTTCCTATTTTCTAATTATCACCCTTTTCTTGATTTTCATCTCCTTAATCTCATAAAAATCCTATTTGATTAGTCTAAAGATATCAAAAACCCTATTACGAGCTATAACAAGAATAACATCCAAGTATTACTAATTGGATTTGAAATAATGAGAGTTTGCATTGGTTTCCAAAGGGAAGAGGGATCTCCCTTTTCTATCTATTGTATGATAGGAGCAGTAAGAATCATTATTTGAAGGGGAGTATGATGTCACAATTTTATCAGAGGTAGGAGATGTTTTATTTCTTGTTTTGACTCCCATTTATTAGCAATAGGGAAAGTACTTTTCCTTTTCACCTTGGATTTTTCTTTATTAAAAATAAGGGATTCTATTTTTCCCTAGGATTACTTTTCTTCTTTGGGGTTTATAATTTGATTCATCCATATCAGTGGTCTACTCTTCCTCATCTAAGTAAAACATCCCAAATTCCTTATCATCTAAAACAAAAAATGGCAGAAGAATGGGATGGGAAAGGAAAATATTTAAGATGCTCATAAATGGATAGAAGAAAATACTCATGAAGGACATGATTCTTCTTAGGGTTATTTCTATTGTCCATAATACTAACATTCAGGAAAGATAGGAGAAAGAACGAAAATAAATTCTACCTTTGTGAATGAAGTGATTAAGGAGAATAAAATGATGAGACAAATCCCTTGCAAAGCATCCATCCAGAGAGATGTATTATATAATTACCTTAAAAAATTCTCACCAAATTAACCTTATTTGAGAAGTGTCAAAGATACTTTTGGATGCTTTAATTAGCTCCTCTCTCTCCTTGTCTTCTTTCAAGAATTTATTGGGTAATGTATCTAGATACTTCTTGTCCCTAAAGAAATTAATTTCATCCATAGAAAGGCTAGTGGCTTATGAAATCAAATTCTTATCAATGATAAAATTTCTTCCAAGGAGGGAAATTTTCCCTTATTTCTATCTCGTAGTCACCATCTATGTTATCCTGAGGTCCCAACCATGGGATTTTTTAAAATATGATATTAATCCACCCTTTGAAAGATTCTCCATATGCTAGCATTATTTTTCATCTCTACACAATCAATGGGTTCCATTTTCCTTCTATCCCTCCCATCTTCACAAAGCTATTACAAAATGTGAGAAGAACTATAATAAACCATGGAAGTTTTTTGATGAGAAGATGTCCCAAAATACCCATGAAACATGGGAAAGAATAAAAAAATTGTTTGTAATATATCCCACAACCACTTTCACACTCATAACAATGGAAATCAAAGTCATGAGTGACAATTATCTAATTATTAGTCCGTAGGGATATGGAAACTTAAAGCATGTATTTAGTTATGCCACATCGAGGGAATGAAATACTCCTTGGATAAATCTCCTACATGCTACATTATGAACTCATTAGCATGAACCCGCTCATTGTTAGGATTAGGTAATATTGAGAGGGGGAT
The DNA here is from genome assembly GCA_027943335.1 of Chamaecyparis obtusa. Lineage (NCBI taxonomy): Eukaryota > Viridiplantae > Streptophyta > Pinopsida > Cupressales > Cupressaceae > Chamaecyparis > Chamaecyparis obtusa. The sequence goes on from BSBK01004414.1 coordinate 35,780, forward strand.
GAATCAGTATTATCTCATTTTAATTTAAACTTCATCCAATTTTAAATAAACCATAATAATGTTGAGATGAAAAGAACATTAAAAAATCATGATTTTTTCTTGAGGAAACCCTGGCCAAGGGAAAACCCTGGTGGGGATGGTACCCACAACTATGCACTAAAATATTATATCCCTGTTAGGGGCTGATTGTTACAGAGTACAATACCTTGTTAGAGGAATACAAAACCTTTTTATGGGTAAACAAAACACCTGGTTAAAGGTGGTGAGAAAAATTCTCTTACAATAAAAAACTATCACAAATAATTCTCCAAAATGTGAAAAATACAAGCACTTATCTTTCTTAGATAGTTCTGGTTATAGCTCTGTCTATTACTAATCCCACATTGGCTCTCTACTCTCAAATTCACAACCTTGTTTCATCATCACATCACATACCTATCTTCACTTCCACAAATCATTCTATACTTATACAAAATATTCCATCTAGTCGGCTTCACAAATACCATTCAAAACATAATAATTAATTATGTAAATAATAAGTATGATGTAGGTGATCTTATATTATCCAAGTGTCATAAATATAGTTCATTCACCTAACTTAGCACATTACCATATCCACTAACCTTGCCTTAATCTTTGAAACTGCTCATATGCCCTATTATACTGATTCTTTGTCTTCGCATACCTTTAGATCAATGAATCTCACTGATATGATCACCAAAACTTATGCGCTCTTAACTGAATCATATACATATCCCAAAATACCTTCTACTAACTTTCCAGGTCACAATACCTCATACAGGTTCATCGATAACCAAAACTGTAACATTGTAGCTTGTTAACCTGATTCTGGACTTACTCATTTTTATGACTGTGACTCTAGTAGAAAAATTGTCTGCATGCAATCACTCTAGCATAAGTGTTTCCATGAATGACAACCCTCAAGTGATCCCTAGTGCTCCAAAACACCACTTTCCAACAATCTCTCCATTTGGTATTGATGGAAACACTTAGAAATATGACAAAGTGTTAAAGCACTAACTATACATATCTCTTTTTCTCTTTTCCTCTTTTATACTCTTTTTTTTATTTAAACATATTTTTATTTCTACTTATTATTTTTCTTCTCTTCTTTTTACTATTTACATTTTTCTCTTTCTCTTCCTCTCCCTTTGACATCAATGGAAAAGGTCTATTCAAAATTTCAAAAAACTACTAAGTGCAAAAAGGACTTAGTTCTTACTCACCGGTTTTAAGATATCTTGGAAAGAGTTTTCCAAGGTTTTTACTTCCTTAGTCCATGATTTGATCAATAGATCACTGACATGGATCAATCCATTAAGTGCATATGATGTTGTCTCTGCTGCCTTGAGTTTAGTAGGTGCAGATAGTGACATTGATCATTCCACCTTTTCCATCTTTGATATATGTGTTTCCAGCATTGAAATCTTAGGTGTTATCAGGCTCCTCAACAAACTAAATTTGCTTACAAATCTCCCCTTCTCTGTTTCTAAAACACTAATTTTATCCAATATCCTAGATGCCTCTTTGTCCATTTATGCCATAGTTAGTGAAGATGCTTCACAACTATTCATCAAGCTGTCAAGAGTAGCCCTATCCTTGGCTACAATCTCCTCAATATTCTTGATATGATTGCAAGCACTTATGCAATAACTATAGATCTTTCTACCTTGAGCTACACAACTCTTAGCCTTAAGAGTAGTGGCCTTGAGAATGTCTAAGTCCCATGAGATGGACTGACATACTTCTCTTAATTTCTTCTCTAAAACCCTCTTTTTTCCCTTTTCTTCTACAAGTCTTTACCAATGACACAAAGTTTATGTCCAATCTATTTAGTAGCATGCTTATATTTTTTGATTCATCCTTTCCTTGAAGGTCAATTGGTGTAGGAAGTAACTTGTTTACTGTCTCTAAAGCCCTACTCATTATTTTATCTCTTTTATCCCCTTTCTATACTGATCTTTCTTTAGCCTTAGCAAAGGCCATGAAGTATAGCCTCAAAAGCTCATCTGCATCCATGCTATCTACATCAGCACTTATCAGTTTGGCCATGCTTTCCAACAATAAAGTAGAAGAGGTGTCAGGTTCTATTTTTTGCTCTACTCTGTCCTTAGCTACTCTCTCTATTTCAGTCTCTACTTCCTTCCTTTCCTGCGATTCCTCTTCTTGTTTCTCCTTTTTTTTCTCTTCCTCTACTTGTCCTTGGACTTCAACTTCCATCACATTGTCCAAATTATCCAAAAATAGATCATTTACATCATGCAAAGTGTCAAGGGTCACAGGCACACCAAAGACAAAGAAGTCTAGTTGCATGCTAGTTTTCTCACTATCTTCTACTTCCTTAGAAATTTATCCTAATCCTAGGGATGTAGGCTTGGTGACCTCAGGAGGTGATGTCTTCTTTGGCATATCACTCATCAGGATCTGATCTAGTGCCTTTTGAGTGTCCTCAATTACCTCATCATATTTTCTAGCCATTATTTTTACTAGTCTGGCCTTTGTCCTTAGCAAGGGTTTCAATGCATTTATTATCCTCCCCCTTTCTTGTATAGAGACAATAGGTAGCATGTATTCTATGTACTCATTCCTTATATTTTCATCTTCTAACTGTGCTAACTTCTTTCTAATCCCTAACTTACTGTATAGCTCCTTCTGAATGCTTCCTTCAATCTCTAACAAATTTTTCTTAAAGATTAATAGATATTCAATGATAGTATCTTCTATGAGTGACTAATTCTCAGAATCATACATCTCATAATACGTGTCCATTTTCTTCAAGTTTCCATCTTTAATCACTCTCTTCTATAATGATTTGAGGTCTGGTTTCCACAAGATTTGTGGATCCTTCGATGCTACTATTTCTTCTTCTTTCTTTTCTCCCTTTTTCTTCTTTTCCACTTCTACCACTTTTCCTTTTGGACTGCCCTGCTTGGTTGATCTTGTAGATCTTCTAGGAATGCTCACAGGTATAATTTCTATTACTTTTTCCTCTTGTGTAACTGACAAGTCAACAATATCGATAGTAGTGCTTACTGTCTTTTCTAGCTCTAAAGAAACAAGAGCATCAATGGCTATGCTTGAAGATGCTTCCATCTTATTGCTTATGTTTAGCAACTGCTCCTTAGTGATTCCTACCTTTTCAGTGATATCCTAAATTTTTTTACTGATTTTCCTTTTCCTTGTCACCTTCTCTTGTTCTTCTCTGATCTTTCCTAACTTCTCTCTATATGTTCCCCATCTCTCTTGAGTAGGGTCTATTTTTGCTGCTAGTACATGCTCAACCTACATAGTCAATATTTCAGGACCGACTTCATACCCCATAGGGTAACACCATTTCATTCTTTGTTCCACAACCTCAAAAAAAACACAATCAGTTTCAACCATGAAATAGATAGTGTGCTCATACTTCTCAACAAAGTTCTCAGGTATTCTATACCTTTCCTTCATTTACCTTTGTAAGATTTTGGTCATAGGAAAAATCTCACCATCAACCCAATTCTTATCTTTCCTTCTGCAACTCTCTAAAATTTGAATCCCAGTGGGTACATTATTCTTCCATGCCCTAGGATGCATGCCAGGGAACTTATGAATGATATGAATGTACATATGGACCAACAAGGACCCAAACCTAAATGCTTTAGTTTGCAGAGGTTATACTTCTTTCTTTATCACCTTTACATTTTCAAGGAATTATTGTGCAAGTACTTTGCAGAGGTTATACTTCTTATTTTCCTTCAACATTCTTTATGCCATCATGGTGACTCCAGCTAATACAAAGTTTGGTCTACTACTATAAAACAGTTTGTAGCCCAACAACATTGCTGCCAACCTAACATCTTGCCAAAAGATATCATTGACTGTCAGCGCCCTCTTATCCCACTTGGAATGGGTTAGAGTTTCTATCTATTTCCTTAGGTTCTTTTCTACAACAAGAAGGGCTCCTTCATTATCAAGACCTATTATATCATGGATCATTTGTGCACATGCATTTTTACTAGTTATTCTCCAATCCAAACAAACTGATCATGTATCCTACGGAGGATAATCTTGAACCATTATATTTCTGTGAATTCTATGAGTAGCGTTAGTTTAATGAAAGATTGGTCTTGTAGGTGTTTGAACTCTTCTACCATAGATCCATCTTCTTCTGTCATACTATCTAGTTCACTATAAATGTTTACATCTCCAATGATTTCATACTTGCAATGTATGTATTCCCTAATGTCTTCAACGTGCAATACGCCTATGGGGGTTTTTGAAAATGCTCCTTCTAGATCATCCTCACAAGACTTGAATGGATGTCTCTTAAACTTATACCTAGGTCTATCAACAAAATCATAAACTACTAGTGCATCCATAACTTCTCAATGAGCATAGGTCTAAATACCTTTAATCCGCTAAAATATAGATCTCTCCTTCATGTGATCACACATTCTCTCTGTGAAATGACTTGAAATGCTTCATAATTATTCTCTCCTTAGTCATTGATTAAAAAATGGTGTAAGAATGATATCTTCCAAACCTTTTTATCCTTTGCAAGTTGAGTGAGTGCATTAAACACAAGTAGGTCAACTTCGCATCCTGTCTAGTCAACATAAAACTTACAAACATGGAAAATGAATCTCCAAGTATTGGGCTCTCATCCACAGACTCCAAAGTGTGTGTACACACCATACTTAAGCTCACATGAGCTTAATCTACCTATACAAGGGCTGGATTTATTCTATTATCTGCATCCAATGCTCCCCTTAAGGCCATGTAGCCTTCTTGGTTGATGTTTCAAAGAACTCATCATGCGAAGACACAGTATTATCTATTGTCTCTCCCTAAACTGATGCTCTGTTTAAGACTTTTACCTTCGATATCTTGTTATCCTCCTTTCTCTCTAATTTATTGAAAGGATTCTCAAACTCATTCATGTACTCATTAAGAATCTTACCACTATCACCAACATTCTTTCTTATAGCCACACGAGGTGATCCTCTTGGTTCACTTGATCTTCTTGGTCCTCTTCTATTTTCCTCTCTATTGTATCTATAAAACTTTTCAATGTGTCCAAGGTTGTTGCATTTGTAGCATGTATGTGGTCTCCTTTCCTGATTTACTTGTGGCTTGCAATATCTTGCAGTATTTCAAAATTTATTGCATTTTTGACATGTGATGTTTGCTAATAATTATTCTCTAACATAATCTTTCTTATATCTAGACTGATCTAGTTTTCTGCAATCTACTTTCTTGTGTCCATAATCATAAAAGTTAAAATAGTAGCTGGTAAAAGGTTTAGAGTTACCTTTACTTTTGCAATCTCTTTTCATATGACCAACTTTGTTGCATCCAAAGCATCTACCTCTGAAAGGTATGATCTGTTCTTTAGGTTCTTCATGAGTAGGTCTTTCTTCAAGAGTAGGTCTTTCTTCATGTTTTTCTTCTTGAGTTTTAGAACTTTCTACTTCATTGACTCCAACTCCAATCATGTCTCCTTTAGGTTTCTATCTTTCTCTTTGCTCATCAATTTTGTCACTGCTCATGTGCAACTTTTCACTGTATAATTTGGCTTGAGTGAGTTCACCTTTAATGATCTGATTATATTTCTCCAATTCCTGATATTTATCTTTGTAATGGTCAAGTTCAGTCTTCATTTATCCTATCTGATCATTTTCTTCTTTCAGTGACTCTTCAACTTTGTTCCTTGCATCCTTTTCATGTTGAATCTCTTTAATCATCAAAATATTGATTTCCTCTTTTTCTTGCTCCAGCCTCTTCACTTGATCTAAGGTATCATTGATTGATTCTTCACTAATTTTTTCCATAAGGTCTTGTTTCTGACATCTTTAAATTTTAAGCTCCTCTTTTAGTTTCCTGATGAAACCTTATGCTCTTCTCAATTTAAATTTAAATATACCATTCTCAGCCTTCTCTTTGTCTAGATCTTCAGGTGCTGCATCAAAGTTCTCTTGAAAATTTTATGAATCCATTATAATCTTTCTTAAGCTATTAGGATTTCTCTCCAAGGACCAATAGCTCTAATACCAGTTGTTATGATTAGGTAATACTGAGAAGGGGGTGAATCAATATTATTGTGCATTTTAATTTAAACTTCAATGAATTATAAATAAACCATAATAATGCTGACATGAAAAGAACATTAAAATATAACACATAACTCAAGACACCATGATTTGTTCTCGAGGAATCCCTCACCAAGGGAAAACCCTAGTGGGGATGGTACCCACAACTATGCACTAAAATATTATATTCCTGTTAGTGGCTGATTGCTACATAGTGTCACACCACACTAGGGAACCCAGAAGGACAAGATCAAAATAAGATAAAAGAGCAATTTTTTATTTATTTTTGAGTTACTTATGTTAACTAGGTATTGAAGTCCTAATAGGTTCCCTTACATAATCATTCCTTTAAAAACATACTTCATAGTGCATTAATATTTAACATAAACTAGAGATAGAATTTCTCTAATCCATTTAACCACATGAGAGAGAGAGAGAGAGAGAGAGAGAGAGAGAGAGAGAGAGAGAGAGAGGTGTACTAAAACAAATCTTTCTTTCTTTTTTAGCATGAAATAACATTAACACATTTAAATGCTTCTATTCTTTCAATAATTATACTTTCCATATCGCTAACCATAAATTGCTTTCAATGACAATAATACATCTTGATTTCCTTTCTCATAATTTTCCTAGAGATACCCCTCAAAATTATGTGAATTCTTAGAAAATATCTTTTACAACACAAGCCCTTATAGGCTTACATGAATATGAATAACACTTTACAATTTTCTTCACCAGATACAATATGCAAAATATAGAGAATGCCTTCAACAGCTTCAGATCCTCAAAGAAAAGAATAAACATGAACAATACCTCAAAAAGAATCACCACCCAACCACGTGGATCCATAAATGTCCACTCCCCCATGCTAAGAGATAGAACCATTATTCACACAGGGAAACTAGGGTAGTCTAAGGTTGAGGGAAAAACTACACAAACCAAAAACAAGAAGAAACAAGAAACACAATACAAAATCCCAATATAGGAGTTCACTACGATGCTAACTAGGTGAGTGTCACCACATAGTCCTATGTGTTGGGATCCTTCCTAGCAGTCATGTACCCTAGTGCCCTCATGCAGCCTTCTCCAGTAGCTGCAATGACCTCACTACTCCAACAAGACCTATGCAGGCCTTTATCCTTTTTTTTATATTTTTAAAATTTTATTAAATCCCTTACCCATTCCCAACCAATTCTAAATTGTATTAGGTTTTATTTTCCAAACTCACCCAAAGGGTATCCTTCTGGCCTCCTCGGCTGAATCCTGTGGTGAGCCACTCACCTAGGGCACCTAGGAACTTTAGTCAACAAAATAGGCTATCTAGGGTTTATAACTTCTCATAGACATCCCTCCCTTAGGGTTTCTTTCAGTGTTTTCCTATGGCCCATACCACAAGGACAAACCCACCCTAATCCTTAAGACAAAAGATGTAATTTACAATAAAGGTAGAGTTGTCACAATGATTCCAAATATAAAAGCATAAAGGTAAGTGTAGAGGGAGGTACAACTCTTAGACACACCTACATGATACTATAATCCTTCCAAAAAATTCAATAAAGTTATAATTAATAAACATCAAAATATACATATAGGACCTAATATCCATATCTATGAGTTGTTTAATTATGATATCCAAAAATAGATTCCTACTTTAACATAAACTATCCTTTATTTAAAATCTAGGCTTATTAAAAACTTAATACAATTAGTTTATTGTTCACTATTAATTAATTTAAAACTTTAATTAAATTTGTTAGTCCATTTTCCTGTTCGTGCAAAAATCTTATGAAAATGGCCTGTTCTTTGCAAAGTTTTGTAAAGTGTCCCGCCCTGCCTGCAATCAAAGTTTTAATGTGCGAAGTAGATCCGTGATGTTTCATGGTGTGCGCCCTTAACCATAGTTGGTTCATTATGTCACCTTGCTCCAGTTCAGATCGTACCTCCTAAATCACAAAACCTAGGGAGTTATTTAATTTTTTAAGGTCTGCAAGAAAATAATCTCAGAATATGTCAAAGTGTCGAAAACCCACAATGTTTTTGAAAACCCATGATGTTTTTAGTCTCCCTGCTACCTTTTGGTCTACATGAAAACCCTGTGTGTTTTCGACCTCGCACTTCTTCCTTGCTTGCTAGCATTCTCTATCTACGTAGTTGTGACCTGATGGTGGGCCCGGGTTTTCAAAGGCTTTAAAATGATTGGTTGTCACATGATCGCATGTCAAAAATTTCTGACATGCGACCATGTGACCGGTTACTTCTTGTGCTGGGGCCCATTCGTGGGAAGGCAATGGTCCCATTGGTAGTTATGTGGCAGCCTATGGTCCCTTTGGTGTTGGAGTGTTGTGGTCCTGCTGTCTGACTTGGAGGCTCAGGTGGCAGTCTTTTGGCCTTGTCGCATGTTTGCAAGGGCCACTTTTCAGCTATGCGATCATGCAACAAGGGTGCCACGTGTGCTGGGGCCCATTTGTAGTTGTTTGGTGGTCTCGTTGGTAGGTGGTGTTGTGGCAATCTCTGGTTGGTCTGAGCTGGTAGGATGAGAGATTTGAACGTGGGCCCAGGTTAGGGTATCTCGGCGGTGGCAGGATTCCATGATCAACGGCTATCGTGTGATTGCATGGAATCTTGCCGGTCCATGCGATCATGTGACCAGCCGTTGATATCTCCTCGCTGATGTCATATTTTTAAGCCCGCGAGATGGAGAGGATCTATGGCGGAGACTTAATGTTGGTCTCAGTTCAATTTGTGGATCACCAATGCATTGTTAGATTTTAGGCAGTGACGTGGCAACCGATAGGATGCATGTTAGCAGCTTGTCGCATGTTCACATGAGCCAATTTTCCTACTATGAAAACACGTGACAAACCCTTTTGCGGCAGTGGCAGCAGCAGCGGCGGTGGTTATGAAGAAGGTAATGGGAAGTGGCGTGTCACATGTTCACATAGCCCTTTTTCGGGCTATGCGATCATGCGACAACTATAGGGATGTCGCCATTGCAGAGTTGTAAGTGACCATTCAAATTCAAATTTGCGAGGGATTTTCCTACGATAGGAGGTACCCAAAATTTATGGTTTTCTGGCCGTTTCTTGATCTGGTTGGCGGCATCGATTGTTGCAGTGTGGTCCAGTGAGTTGGGTGATTGCTTGCAAATGTTTTGCCATGTGGGGGAGGATAGTTTTTGTTGGCTCAAGGTGTTTTGATGGTCTGGTCAGACTATTATTCATGATGAATTTGTGATCCTAGGTACGGATTTGAAGATTTTATCTTTCTTGTAGATCTTTCTTGTTTCTGACAGATTGGTGTTGGTTTTCCCTCCAGTGAGTTTTCAGATTTAGCTGTTGTAACCCAAACCCTAGTCATCCTAAGCTTCATGAAATCTCTTTGAGATTCCCAAGGTGGCTAGTGGTATAAATAGTTAGTCTTTTGACTTTGCAAGGGTTTGAGTTTTCTTCTAAGAGCTGGTTCTGTGAAGGGTCCTTTTCCTGTAGATATTTCCTTTCTCTGCATATAGAGTTCCCTCTTTCCTCTCTGGTTTTTTGAGAATATAATACAGACTGTAATTTAGTTTGTTTTATGCATGAGATTCAATATGTTTTTACTATTATCAGATTGTCTCCATTTGGGTTTTAGACTTATTGATTATAGCATCAAGGGTGTTATAGTTTTTCTACTTGCATTTCCAGTGAGTGTCTACAGTAGAGTTGTTTTCGTAGAAGCAACTGGGTTTAGGACTGGTTTTCAGATGTGTATGAGCTGAGGTATCAAGGGTATTTCATGCTTGTCTTCTAGTGGATGCTAGTTATGTATTTCTTGTGTATAGGTCTCTTCTAAGGGGAGGGTTAAAATCCTTTGAATGGGTGATAGCACATTTGGGTACACAGGTGGTTTGATAATGTATGGTCTGATCAATGGTGTGTGATTGATGTAAGGCATCACCATATCTGAATGTATTGTCTTCTTACTTCATAGCTTTCTATTGTAGTAAGGTATTTGACTCTGCTGCCCATTGGATAAGGCACTAGTCTATGAGAGATTTAGGGTATCTCAGGGGGTCCTTTCAACCCAACATTAAAATCATTCAGTGAACCATCTTTCCCTTTCATGTTGTTAGGATAGGCTTCTAGGTTTCAGACTCATTGTATGCAAGCAGGTTATTGCATAAGGTGTGGTTCATTGGCATACAAGATACATAAAGGAGTCTGAAAGCTATTCCACAATAATCTATCTGTAGGCCTATTGTTTGTCATGAGGTGTCTTGAGTGTGAAAATAAGGCAATACCCGCCTGAGTGAATGTGGAGCTTAAAGAAGGAGGATGGCCTCGATCCTCATCAATTGACACTTTTTCCCTATCAGACTTTGGAGTGAAGACTAATCAGTTTGTCAATCATAGTGTAAACCTGGCACTGTGGGAACAAGTTTAAAAGCCAACAAAATTCAAACTTAACATAAACTAAAGTTAACCTCTTAATTTATAACCATAATTTATATTATAATTTTTAATTAAATTCTACATCGCCTTTAATTAAATAAAATAATAATAATAAATAAACTAATTGTAATTTAATTAAATTTTAAATTTTAAACAATATCTTTAATTGTTTATTAAATAATTTCTCTTATTTCTCTTATATATATATATATATATATATATATATATATATATATATATATATATATATATATATATATATATATATATATATATATATATATATATATATATATATATATATATATATATATATATATATATATATAGACACACACACACACACACACACACACACACATTTTAATAGTTAATATGTAAAATGATTTTTTTTTAATAAAATTTCTTATGCAGAACATATATTTTTAATAAATAATTTTTCTACCTTAATAGTAGTTGTTCAATATTCTTCTCTCTTCTGAATGCCCTTTTTTTTCTTTTAAATATTTATATCTTGGGTTATTACATTCTTATATTAAAAAGCTTGATTTCTTATATTTTTTATTTCTTTTTCTCTTATAATCTCTCCTTATTTTTCTCTTATCTTTCTTCCTATAATTGCTCCTATGTTTTTACTAAAAGATTAAAGGATATTTGGCAAAAGATTTAGCATATATATAAAATTATTAAATTTAAAATTTATTAATCTCCCTTATTTAATTTAACAAATAATTTATTAATTAAAATCTATCAAAATGAAATATTATAAAGCTAAACATGATAATCTTTAAATGTTAAAATAATTCGGGACCTTAAAACAACATCCAATTTAATATGTTTATTATTTCAGCATTATTATTCTTTTAATTATTTTTAAATTAACTTATGCATGTGCATAAATTTTTAGTAATAAAATTCAAAAACCCAAACTGAGCCAGGTTCCATAATTTTTAATACTAAAACCTTTCTCTCCCAAGATTTAGAATAAATATAGTATTAAAAACCCATCCCCTAACTATAGGTTTTCCATTTTATTTTATGTAGATTATTGCTAAGGTTATTATATTTTTATTTTAGAAATTATAAATCTAACTTGCTAGAGTTAATTAAACAGACAGGAAGAGCACCATAAGCAATCAAAGAGAGAAGACACATAGAGAGAGAGACAGAGGAGGCTTTTTCTCGATTCAAAAGCCTACCCGGAGCTTGTGATGGAGGTTCGTCACACAACACTTTCCCCAAACCTAGCATTCTCGAAATGCTTATGCAACTTCTTGACCAATCCTTCTCTCTAGCCTCCAAAAATATCCTCCCTTATGCTCAAGAATTTCTCCCTATAAGTAAACCTCTAGGTAGTTCCAGAGGTTGAGGGTGTTGCTTCACGTAAAGCAATGTCCTCACCTAATTTATTAAATAGATCTAATAATAAATAAAAATAACTTAACCAATATTAGTTTTACCCCTTAGATAACTAACTTTTACCTACCCTTCCTGTACTAAATTACCCCTTTCCAAACTAAATAAATAATTTAACTCAACCTATATAGTTTTATTATTATTATTATTATTATTATTATTATAATTAATAGCAACTAACTCTTATATAAATACAATATATATGGATATGTTTTTCAAGGAAGTCACTACCCCAATGGAAACTTGGGACCCCTTACAAACCGATGGTCTTGAGTTCCACTGCCACCCTCTACACTCACAAGACATACAAGAGAGATAGAGAGTTTATAAAGTAGGAGTAGGTAATTAGTTTTATTTACTTTTATATTCTATTCTTTTCATTTATTCACTTTGCATTTATTATATTTATCTAAAGCCACATTATACATCGAAATACATAGAATCATAATCATAACTAATACACTCATAGGAACATAACTACAAACACATCAATAAATGAATATATACAGGTATGCATATACGTGTGCACCCATATATGCAGACTTTGTATATACAATTAACACATAGAGAGAGAAAATAACATCATAATGCTACATATCTTATAACCATGTAAACGAGACCAACATGAAAGGTTATATAAAATAAGGAACTCAAATCCACCAAAAACCAAGCCAAGAGACTGGACTAAATAAACAAAACCATAGGTTTTTCCCATGTGTGAACTTTGGACCATCATTGAACAACAAGAACTGGTTCAAGGAATTTAAGGAAAGCTCAGACCTATGTAACCAGGTGGAGTCAATGCCTAGTACCTGCACACACCTGCATCACCGATAAAGAAACAACACATATACATATCTATATACAAACAATGACAAACAAGGAAGGGGGAGTATGACATCATGTAGATCTCCCGTAGGAGAGACTATGATTGCCTTCCCTCATCCAGAAACCACACCAAGAAGGATACATATAGATAATAACATGGGTTAGCATGAGTAGACCAATAATCATAACCAAATAATCAAATCGTTAAAGAGATCTGGAAACCATAGTATTTGTTTATCAATTAATGTTTAAGTACTCAAGTATCAATATTGAACCTAATTTATTCAAGAGATCATAACCATTGATAAATATTAGCTCATATAAATCTATTCATTTCCTCCATATCATTAGGACCCCATGCAATCATAACAAGAGATGAGTACACATGCAAGAATATACCAAAAACATTCATCACTACCTAAATGAAATTTAAAGTATTATGGTTACTTGAATTAATTTTTTATTCAACTTTTAAGCAGAAATATACTCTTCTCCAATCATATAAGTCTCTACAACATCGCCCTAAATTCCAAAGGGATATCAAACATGTTAGGATTGGAGGGGTGTTATATTGATGCAGGAGCATCTCAGGTCCTTGGAAATCCCTTGCAACCAAAAACATGTTTGAATTTTTCTATATTGCTTGGTTCCTTCTTTGACTGAGTTGGTTTGGTGTTGCTTGGTTTCATTTGTTTACCGGTGTTGGTAAGTTATCTCTTTGGTGCTGTGGAATTTCCTTGGCGCTCGGTGATGCTTGTCTAGTGCTTAGTTTCCTTTCTTACCAAGTTGTTTATTTTGGATTTCTTTTGAGGCCAACTTGTGCATTTAATTATAGTCACAGATTTAATGATGTTATCTATCATTGCGAAGCATGTGGATCTAGATCTGGTCATTCCTTTCGTTGATGATGGATCTGAAGGCCGACTTGATTTGGTAGCCTATTGTATAAATGTAGTTGTTTGGTTAGAGTTTAGGGTAAGGTTTTGGATAGAATATATAAGATAAAAAATTAGAGATTGTTGGCAGATCCTCACATGGTGGAGGAATTATGTACTTGATTGTAATATCTGGCTAAACCAGAAAGGCCTTACAACCTGACATGTATGCATCAGATTAAAGATAATATATGAAAGTAATATGCACTCTCTCTCTCTCTCTCACTATTCTTTGTTGTTTCTTTTGCGTGTTGTTTCGAAAGGTGGATCTGGATAGGGTGTACCTTTGGCCCCTCTCTATATGCTCCCTTACATCAGGTGGTATCAAAGCGAGGTTAGATCTGGATCTAGGTTTCCAAATCTAGGTTTGAGGGTTCCTTATTGTCAAACCCTAGTTGAATTTTTGTGGGGTAACAAATTGCGATCTGGCTTTCAATTATAGAGGGTTTCAAGATGGTTCGTGGGAAAGGAAATGTGGATCTAGGATTGGCAGACATGTTGAGACAACTTTCTGCTAGATTAGGAGTTGTTAAAATAACCCAGAGAAGAGGAAGACATCTTGAAGATGTTAGTGATGATGAAATTGAGGCTAGAACAAGGTGATGTAGAACCTGCACCTGCGATGGATCAGGGTGAGGAAAGATTCTTGAAGGCTTTGACAAATCTAAAGTCTACACCACACTTTAATCCTCCTAAGTATAGTGGAAAATTGGATTCTGATGAATTGGTGGATTGGATCACTGAGATGAAAAAATACTTTGAATATGAAAATGTACCTAAGGAAAAGAAGGTGAAAATTACAAGCAAAAAGTTGAAAAGTCATGCATCCTTGTGGTGGGAACATATGTAGTTGGACAGAAAGAGGAAAGGAAAAGAAAAAATCAAGGTATGGAATAAAATGGTGAATAAATTGAAAGGAAAGTTCTTACCTTGTGATTATCAGATTAACCTACTTAGGTGAATGAAAAGTTTGAGGAAGAAATATATCTTGATATAAGAATATACTGAGGAATTCTATAGATTAGATATCAGATTTGGACATAATGAAGATGATGTGGAAATAATTCCTAGATACCTGAATGGTTTGAGAGTTTCCATCGAAGAGGAAATCAGTTTGGTCAAATTGGAGAACATTGAAGAGGCTTATCAATTTGTATTAAAAGATGAGGAGAAATTGAAAAAGAAACATGAGCAAAGACAAAGAGGTAGAGGTGGTATATTCCCTAGAGTAAGAGGTAGATCTTATGGTGAAAATAGTAGATCCGAACCTGAAAAGATAACTCTAGATAAAGGCAAGATTGAGTGGAAAGGTAAAAGTTCATCTAGAGGCAGAGGCAATAACTATTGAGGTGGTTATATCAGAGGTGGTTTCTAAGGAACTTGTTACAATTATAGAGAAGGAAATAGATCATTTGAGTGTACACATGCAAGTAAGAAGGTTGGTAATAGCATAAATGCTTTGGTGCAAGAAGAGTCACCGAATGAACCTGAGAAGGAAAATAACTTGATGGTAAGGAGAGCACTTTGGAGTGAAATTAATAAGGAAGATCCAGTAAGGAAAAGTTTCTTCAAGACCATATGTAGAGTTTCAGACAAAGTTTGGAAGGTAATCATTGACAGTGGTAGCTCAGAGAATCTGGCATCTGAGGAAATGGTGACAAAGTTGTAGTTGAAAAGGTTGGAACATCTGAAGCCCCATCATATTTCATGGATCAAATATGAGCATACACTCTTGGTAAGTGAACAATGTTATGTGAATTTGAAAATTGGAAAGTACTATGATAATTTGTTATGTGATATCATGCCTATGGATTGTTGTCATATTTTGTTGGGTAGACCTTGGCAATATAATAGACATGCTATATATGATGAGAGATTTCATAAATATACTATTTCGACTGATGGGAGAAGATAAATCTTGTTACCTTTGATGGAAGAACCTATTAGTAATGTTTGCACATCTATGAAACATTGCTTGATGGAAGGAAGAAAGTTTGTTAAGGATTTGAAAAAGAATGATGTATGTTTTGTTGTGATTCCTAAAAAACCGAGTAAGAAAACAAAGGATAGTGTCCCTGAGGAGATTGATAAGTTACTCACCAAGTAAAGTGAAATCATTTATGATAATGTACCTGATGGTTTTCCACCGAAGAGAAACATTGATCATTTCATGGATCTAATCCTTGGAGCTAGTTTACCAAATAAGGCACCACATCAGTTGACACCTACCGAGAATTAGGAATTGAACTGACAGATTCAAGAATTTTTGCAGAAAGGTTTGATCGGAGAAATTTTGAGTCCTTGTGTAGTACCTATTGTATTCGAACCTAAAAATAATGGAGAATGGTGAATGTGTACTAATTCCAGAGAAATCAACAAGATAACGGTGAAATATAGGTTTCCTATACCGAGAATGGATGACATAATGGACAACTTGACTGGAGAAAAGTATTTTACCAAAATTGATTTGAAAATTGGGTATCATCAGATCAGAATCGAAGAAGGTGATGAGTGGAAGACTAATTTCAAGACAAAAGAAGGTTTGTATGAGTGGTTGGTTATGCCTTTTGGTTTAACTAATGCACCAAGTAATTTTATGAGATTGATGAATGAAGTTTTGAAGAAATTCTTGGGCAAGTTTGTGATTATATATCTTGATGATATTCTAATATTTAGTAAGACCATAGAAGAACATTCATTACACATTAAACAAGTATTATAGAGATTGAAACAAGAAAAGTTGTTGATAAATCTGAAAAAGTGTTCATTCATAAAAGAGGAGATTGTGTATTTGGGATTTGTGATTTCAGTTGATGGTTTGAAAATGGATCTTGAAAAGGTTGAAGCTATTTTGAATTGGTATACACCTAAGAATACTAGTGAGGTAAGATCATTTCATGGTTTGGAGTGTTTTTACCAAAAGTCATTTCAATTTGTAATGCTATGACTGAGACTATAAGAGGAGATAAAAGAGAATTCAAGTGGACACATGGAGCTGATAAAAGTTTTGAGACTCTGAAGTAGAAGGTTGTTGAATTACCTGTATTAGCATTTCCTAATTTCAATAATGTATTTCAAGTGGAATGTGATGCAAGTGG
This sequence comes from Chamaecyparis obtusa, assembly GCA_027943335.1. Taxonomy (NCBI): domain Eukaryota; kingdom Viridiplantae; phylum Streptophyta; class Pinopsida; order Cupressales; family Cupressaceae; genus Chamaecyparis; species Chamaecyparis obtusa. The sequence continues at coordinate 52,573 of BSBK01004414.1, forward strand.
AAGTCCAATAGGAGTTGTATTGAGTCAAGAAGGTAAACCTGTTGCTTTCTTTAGTGAAAATTTGAGTGATGCAAAAAGGAAATACTTTGTGTATGTTCAAGAATTCTATGCTATTATTCAAGCCCTAAAGAAATGGAAACATTATTTGATACCAAGTGAATTTGTGTTGTATACCAATCATAAGGCTATAAAGTACTTGGGTAGTCAGAACAAGTTGAATCATAGACATGTGAAATTGGTTGAGTACTTGCAAAGTTATACATTTGTGATAAAGCATAAGAGTGGAGTCACTAACCAAGTTGTTGATGCATTGAGTAGAAGAAGATCCTCGATGACCAAGATGAAAATTGAAGTTCTTGGCTTTGATGACATAAGAGATTCTTATGAATTTGATCCTAATTTTTATGAGCCATGGACAAAGTGCAAAGCACCTATTCAAGATCAATCAAGTACTAAATGGGAAGAATATTTTATTCAAGAAGGTATGTTGTTTAAAGGTATCCAGTTGTATATATCGAGAGTAGAAATGAGAACTAATTTGATAAAGGAGAAACATAGTAGTGGTTTGGTTGGACATTTTGGTGTTGATAAGACATTGAATTTTCTTAGAGAAATAATTTTGGCCACAGTTGTATAAAGATGTTCAGAAAATTATGAAAAGTTGTGGAATTTGTCAAGTTGCAAAAGAAGTAAGTCAGAATACTAGATTGTATACACTAATTGTTGTTCTTGATAAACCTTGGATTGATATCAGTATGTATTTTGTTCTTGGCTTACTAAAGACAGTATGAGGTAATGATTCTATATTTGTTGTTGTGGATAGATTTTCTAAAATGACACATTTTATACCTTGTAGAAAGACATCAGATGCAATACATATAGCAGATATTTTCTTTAAGGAAATTATCAAATTGCACAGATTACTGAGGAGTATTATCTTTGACTAAGACAGTAAATTTGTTGGATACTTTTGGAAGACCCTTTGGAGAAAGTTTGGCACCGAGTTGAAGTATAGTTCTACATTTCACCCACAAACTGATGGACAAACATAAGTTGTGAATAGAAGTTTGGGAAATCTTTTGAGATGTTTAGTAGGAGACACACTAGGTAATTCAAATTCTGTGTTGGCACAAGAAGAGTTTGCATACAATAATTCACTGAACAAGAGTACTGGAAAACACCCCTTGAGATTGTAAATGGTAGAAAATCGAGACGTATATCTGATTTGAGGGATATTGCTAATGAAAGAAAGAGAAGTGCTGAAGGACTAAAATTTGATGAGTACATGAAGATGTGAAACATAAGCTAGAGAAGAGTAATCAGAAATACAAAGACAGAGCTGATAGATCAAGAAGACATAAGACTTTTGCAGTCAATGATGAAGTAATGGTTCATTTGAAGAAAGACTGATTTCCTGTTGGAACATATGGGAATCTGAAAATGAAGAACTTTGGCCCATGCAATATTTTGAGGAAATTTGATAGTGGAAATTCATATGAAATTGAGTTACGTGATGACATGGATATATCACCTATATTCAACATTTCTAATTTGTATGAGTATCATGAACCTGATGAAGACATGACAGTACCAATGGATTATGCCAAGAAATAGAAGGAAGAAGTTGAAAATATTTTGGAGCAAAGAATTGGCAGAAGTAGAAGAGGAAAATAGTATATGGAATATCTAGTAAAATGGAAGAATAGACTGATTGAAGATAGTTCATGGATTTCACAGTCTGATTTGGATGCAGCTCAGATCATACCTGTTTCATAATTTGGAGAATCATTTCAAATAACCCCAGGTGTCTGATGTAGGAGCATCTTGAGTCCTTGGAAATCCTGTTTCATGAAAAAGATGTTTGATGTTTTCTGTGTTGCTCGGTTCCTTCTTTGACTGAGTTGGTTCGATGTTGCACAGTTTCCTTTGTTTACCAGTGTTGGTTGGTTATCTCTTTGGCCCTCGGTGAATTTCCCTGGCACTCAGTGATGGTTGTCTGGCACTTTGTTTCCTTGCTTACCGAGTTGTTTATTTTGAATTTCTTTTGAGTCTGACTTGTGCATTTAATTACAATCATAGATTTAATGATTGTATCTCTCATTGGGAAGCATGTGGACCTAGATCTGATCATTCCTTTCATTGATGGTGGATCTGAAGGCCGATTTGATTTGATAGCCTCTTGTATAAATGTAGTTGTTTGGTTAGAGTTTAGGGTAAGTTTTTGGATGGAAGATAGAAGATAGAAAATTAGAGATTGTTGGCAGATCCTCACATGTTGGAGGAATTTTGTACTTGATTGTAATATTTGGCCTAAACCGGGAAGGCCTTACATCCTAGCATGTTTGAATCAAATTGAAGATAATATATGAAAGTAATCTGCACTCTCTCTCTCTCATTGTTGTTTGTTGTTGCTTCCGCGTGTTGTTCTGCAAGGTGGATCTGGCTAGGGTGTGCCTTTGGCCCCTCTCTAATCCTCCCTTACATCATACATCCTTCCCCCCTAAGATTTGACTTACTCCTGGAAGGCGGAAGGTACTCAACTTTCATTATTCATAAGCTGTAAAACAAAGTCATTTAATTGAGTCAAAAAAAATATATTGGCTGCTCCTAGCTCACTAGTATAGATTAGCTTGGATTATGAAAAATATATAATTTAAATTTTTTTACCTTCCTTTATCAATCTTTAAAATTCCTATCCATTAAAAATAATATGAAAGACAAGAATCCATTCTAACTTCTTCACATTGTAGAAAACTCTAGAGAACAACATGAACATTTATGATGATAAGTATTATGAATTGTGATAGTTTAACCTATGAAACAATATCATGAGCCTACTCAAACATGTAAAATTTAATTACATTAGGGTTCAAAATTCACATTCTCTATTACTAAATATGCATGGTCAACATTAAAGGGTATATAACACTGATATTTGTTTCCTTCAAAATAGTTTATTATGATACATTTACTTTGCAATTTTGGACTGAAACATCTTGGATATTCAAAACTTTCTATGACATGGAACTATGACAATAACATAGGGTACATCGACATTTTACAAAGATATGTTCTAAGATATCTTTTATAATTTTTTAATTTAATATTTATAGCACTACTACATTTGGGGCCAAATTTTGACAGAAACTTCTGACGGATAATTCTTTCTTTTATGAATTTGGTGTTTTTTTTGTAATAGTCCCCGATGGTGTCAGTATTTCGATGGGTTTTAAATAGACCATCAGAATTCTAACAGTTTCAAGGTATAGATGAAAAAAGAAAGTGAAACGGCCAAATCATTTTTATTTCGATTGCAGAGAAAAGGAGCGGGTGAAAGCTAAGCGCGAGAGAAGGTATGTGATTTCTTCATCTTTGATTGGTATCTTTGATAGGAAACATCTTTTGAGCCTCTAGCATCATATTCGACCGCAAATTTAAAATGCATTGCATTTTATTTGATCATGAATGCTCTCTGAAATGACCGCATTCTACTAGTGTCGTTCCCTAGCCCGTGCTTTATCTCCATTATTTGATGTTATTGGTGCTTGTTCTCAATGATATGGATTCACTATTTTGAAATGTTTGGATTCACGTTTGTTGATATTATTGTCATGTTTAATGATGCCATTGTATATTGCTGAGATGCTCATTGAAATGACCACATTCTACTAGTGTCGTGCCCTAGCCCATGCTTTATCTTCATTATTTGATGTTATTAGTGCTTGTGCTCAAGAATATCAATTCACTATTTTGAAATGTTTGGATTCACATTTGTTGATATTACTAGCATGACCATTGTATATTGTTGAGATACTCTTTGAAATGACTGCATTCTACTGGTGTCATTACCTAGCCCGTGCTTTATCTCCATTATTTGATGTTATTGATGCATGTGCTCAAGGACATCATTTCACTATTTTGAAATGTTTGGATTTACATTTGTTGATATTACTGGCATGACCATTGTATATTATTGAGATTCTCTCTGAAATGACTGCATTCTATTGGTGTCGTGCCCTAGCTCATGCTTTATCTCCATTATTTGTTGTTATTGGTACTTGTGCTTGAGGATATTGATTCATTGTTTTGAAATATTGACTATGGTTATCAAATGGACAGCCCATGAGCTTCTAGCTAGGTGCCATTTATATTGATAGCTTAGGGCATCAAATGTATTATATCATTGATAGTTGAGACTTTGTTAAAAGGAAATAGGACAAAGAAGGATTTTGATTTATTTTCTCTATTTTGATCCCTCAGTGGCTGCCACCATGATTTTTATTTTGAATGCAATTTTGATAGAATTTTAGTTGGGTTTTCAGTTTATTGAGCTACAATAGAACATAATTCTTTTTGGTGCTTTTTTTTCCCATATTAAGTAGATAAAAATCATGGTGGTGGCCACTTAACCATTTTTTTGATGTTCCATTTATTATACAAAGATATAGGTATGTGGATTTATCATTCAGTTGCTTGCAATTATTGGTCAAATGGAAATTTTTTGTCAAGTTGAAAAGGTAAGAAATTAGTTTGGTGTTTTCAGTTTATCTTAAAAGGTGGTCTAGTAAAATCCTCAAAAAACACACTACATGTTCTAAAATGTAAAGAAGTTGAATGTTAAATGTAATATATATATATATATATCTCATCCATAGTAATCAAAAGAAAGGACATGAAACTAAGGATATTTACCAATCCAAAAATATAAGCGAATAGAAAAAATGATTGGTACCTTATGAATTGGTTTTTGAGGTGCACGATCTTCATCAATCTCCTCAGAAGAAGACCCCTCCTCACTCCTACTACTTTCTTGTTTAACAATTGGTTTGGAAAAATGTATTTAACACAAAAAAATATTACAAAATTGAACCAATGACATGTTTACAATAAAGAAATAGAACGATAATAATATGCTAAAAATTCTATTTTGTTTAATAGATGCCAAAGGACCAATCCCAACAATTCTTAAACATACTTTATCTGATATGATGAATTCTTAAATAATTAAGGTTGGAGTAGACATAATTATCACACAATTTGTTGTGTGGTACAAGGAAGATTTGGCTAGTTCAAATCATCCTTCATGCTAGTAGTCTACAGAATTAGACCTTTATTAAAAATTCATCATATCAGATAAAGTAGGTTTAAGAATTGTTGGGAGTTCTATTAGACCTTGGTTGTAAAAATGTCATTGGTTTAGTTTTGTAAAAAAAAAAATTGTGTTAAATACATTTAAATGGAACATCAAGCATAGTAATAATATGCTTAATCTATTAGTAATTGGTAGATTAAATGCAGATAACACCTTGATCAGTTTAGCATGTTATTATAAGATACTAAAGAAGACTTGCTATTTGTTAGACAAATCTTCATTGTCCCCCATAATGAAGACAATGAAGATTGACCTCCTACCCCACAACAAAGAACATTGTAAGAAGACCTTTTAATCCTAGTGACAATAACATAGAAGAATTCTAACTCATTTGTAAAGAAAATAAGCTTTTTTATAAAATGAAAGGTTCAACCTAATTAATACTAGAAATTGCACTCAAAGGATAGTGATCTGGCTGAAAGACTTAAGAGAGACTTTGACCCAAGAGCTTCATCATCAAGCTCTACAACCTCTTGTAGCTATCTTCATAGCAACAAGAGTCATTGGATACGTCAAATTTCTTGAAAGTTTGTACTTAGTTTGTAGGTTGAATTTGTACAAAGTAGATTGTAATTGAAAATTTAAAAACCATTTGCATCTAGTCATTATTCATGTACTATGCAATATGATTGTGAAACGTAATGAAATCAGCAATGTGTATAGAAATGACAAAAACTATATTCCACAATTATTGGGCTAAACTCTAAATTTATTTTATTTTTATATCTCTATGCTATTGAGACCACTTCCATTTTATTAAACACAATTTTTCTGAATTAAAAATCTCAATTAGAATAAGATATAATATAGCGTTAGAATAAAATTTGTACAAATACATGTAATTCTTATGTTAATGATCAAACACACATATGGATTCACTATTCTATTCACTGTTCCACGAGACAGTGGATTACCATAGTTGCAGAGAATTTAATATTTTATTGGTATTCCTCTTCTTTGTTTCATACATCTTGATGTAGAGCCCTCTACTATCACCTTAAGGAGACCAACTCAACTTGAGGATTCAACAAGTAACTTGGAATCCACTCAAGGAATTAGCCTCAACTCAAGGATTAAGTAGAGTTCCCTAACTTTGTTAATCACTTCCACAACCTTGCTACACAAGTTCACTTCCTCATTTCTTGGCAATTCCTCCTAGCACCATCTCCATCCTAGGCCATCTAGTGTCTCCACCATGTCAAAACCTCAACTAGGCTTTTAACCCTAATTCTAACATCAAAATTTGTAGTAAGTCTAATCGAAAGGCCTTGCACTCCTAAAATTTTGAGTTATAAGGTTATTGTCCTTCTCTGTAATTCATTCCACGAAGTCAACTAGGGAACTCCTAAATATACTTTCAGAGTTGCTATAAAGCATTAACTAATTGGAGATGAAAAAAAACATATTCGTTTCATGCATATATAGTAAAAATTCATGAGATACTAAAGAAGACCTGCTATTTGTTAGACAAATCTTCATTGTCCCCCACAAAAAACTAAGTAATAACTACTCTACCCTTAATTTGTTTAACAATGCACCATATTAGATAAAGTAGGTTCTATCACACATGGCATAGACTCTCTTGAAACTCACAATATGTTGCATGTGTAGTACAAAACTCATGAGATTCTAAAGAAGGCCTCCCCCTTAATCAGCCAAATCTTCCTTGTACCACACAAAAAATTGTGTGATAACTATGTCTACTCCAACCTTAATTGTTTAAGAATTCATCATATTAGATAAAGTATGTTTAAAAATTGTTGGGACTAGTCCTTTGGTGTGTATTAAATAGAATAGAATTTTCAGCATATTAGTATCATTCTATTTCTTTTTTGTAAACATGCCATTGGTATAGTTTTGTATAAAAAAATTTGTGTCAAATGCATTTAAAATAAAGGTCTAATTCTGTAGACTGCTAGAGTTGTTAATGTTTCACTTGCCTTTTCTAGAAGTGTAAGGCCTAATGCTCGTATAAAAATCTCAATGATGAGAATCAATGATGGAGAGTTATCATGATGGAAATGGTTGGACTACCTTGTATTCAATAGATGTTGGCAAGAGATCCTTCTTAGCTACTATTGTTTTAGATTAAAATACATACCAATAATAGCAGCTAAGAAGTATCTCTTGCCAACATCTGTTGAATAATATATAGTGGCTATATACATACATATGAGGATTTTTATACAAGCATTGGGGCTTACACTTTCAAAAAAGGTAGACAAAACATTAACAACTCTATTTTCTAGAAGTTTTCATTTATAAATTGAATTTCATTTTGTATGTGAAATTTTGGGAGTTGCATGAGAGGTTTTAGTGTCTAAACACTCAACTAATCCCTCAAACGGATTAGGAGTGGTTGGGGAAGTTGAGAGGAAGGTTTATAAATGTCTTTGGAATCCATAGTATGACAGAGAAGCATGGTGTACAGATGAAATGGGAAATCAAATAAAAGACAAGATTTCTAATTGAAATCAGTGATCTTAAAGGTGTTAAAGTCTTGTTTTGGTTTTTCCTTTCCCCTATGCAATAAGAAATAGTTTTCAAAAATTCATATTCACTTATTGAATGGTTTGGAGACTACTGGTTTGACTATCCATGTGGTAACAGTGACTAAGATTCATTAAAGGATACAAAACCCTTCATTTTGGGTTATTGTGTGTGGATTCAAATCTAGGTTTGATTTGGTTAATATTTAGAAGAGATTAAGAAAGTATTTAAAGACAATCTTACATGTTTGGCCAGATCAATACTTCTTGCAATCTCATTTCCAAAGTGGCCAAAGACTATGTTAGGCTGATAAAATATGGGGATTCTCTTTACCGCTGCAAATCTTTGAAGGTTGTTGCACTTGGATGCATGTGTACCATTGTTAAGAGAATTGGACCGAGTTTGGCTTACCTCAAACAAGTGAGGCAACATATAGAAAGGTTGTCATCTATTGACCCAAATACCAGGACTATTTTGATCTTTGGGTACCCTAATGTTGGCAAGAGTTCTTTTATTAATAAGATTACTAGGGTGGATGTGGATCCTTCTAGTAGAATGGGAAGACATCTTTCTAGCTTGGGTCTAGATCCTTCGGCAATTAGCTTCATAATAAATGAAGTAGATGAGATGGTGCAGCAGCACCTAAGAACACAAGAGGGTCACTTGGAGGACCTAAGGAGGATAGAGTGAAGAACATGACCAAAGGTCATTTGATTTAATGTAACATGGCATGTAAAGCCATTTTATATAATAAACAAGACCTAAAATTATAAAGGCTTGAAAATGACAAAATTGATGTAATAGGGAGTCTATTTAAGCCTTGAAAATGAAGAGAATGGGGGGAGAACAAACTAAAATCTATCTTGTATGGACAGGTTCATATTTTGGCAATACAAATCTGATTTCTTGATTTTTTGGCAATAAATATTTTTTTTTATGAGTATTTGATTTGATTTCATTCATGTGGTAGTGGAAGAATGTTTTAAATTGTTTTTCAATCATTTTCAATCAATTTTGAGGGTTTGATCTTCTATTTTCTTTGACTATCATGTACAAGCATAGTTTGTGCATTGATTAAAGATGTAAATGTATTGATCCATCCCCTTTATGTATTTTCTATCACTTGGGGATGTTTCCAAAACTTGTAACATAGTATTGTAACATTTAAAATGTAGGAAATAAGAAGATTTTCCAAGTTGAGAGTGAATGAAGAAGTTTGATGAGTTTGAAGGGTGCAAAAGGGTCATGAAATTGGTTCAAGAGTACAATAGCAGAAGTTTGAGCCTGTGGAGGGGGGTATTTTATGTATGAATCCATCATAGGATGGTCCAATGATGGTGAATCAACTTTCATGGAGTTTCTATCGTGCTGGGAGACAAGACATTGGGCGAGCCCTAGTTTCTAGGGGTTTTGGGGACAAATTTGGGGCTTTTACATCTAGAAGTGTCAAAGATTCAAATTGATCATAGAATCCTATAATTAGAGTCATTTTAAGACACCTTTTAAAGTGGAAAGATCTAGGAGTGAGTCCTTAATAGGGTTGATTTGTTAATTGAGCCTATTAGGCCTAGTTGGGAAACATGAATCAACAATTTTAAGGTGTGATATTCCAAAACACATAGTCTTAGTTTTGACATATGTTATACAACTTGTAAAGGGTATTCAAATATGTAAATTTTTTTTGAGTCATTTGGAATGTTTTTGAGAAAACCATGAAAAAAAGTCACTGCTATACTAGAAAGATTGGGGTTTGAAGGCCTAGGATGGACATATTGAGTTTTGGAGTAAAAATACCATAGTGTGAGTGCATGGTGAGTGGAGGTAGGACAAAAAATAGGGTTTTAGGTCCTTGGAGGGTTTGGAATCACCATTTGAAGAGGTGATCAAGAATTTGGTTGATGGAACCAATTGGCAAGCTTAAACAAGCATGAACCAAGAACTTGTTTGATATGGTGGATATGGAGTTGCTGAAGAAAACTTAAGGTGTGGATTCTAGTGGAATAAGATATTATTTAATTTACCTCTGATATGTCTAATGAATGTGGGATGGGTCATTGGTATTGATTTCATGTGAAGGAAGAATGAGAAGTGTTTGTTACAAAATAAATGAAACTTGTGAGATTCCCTATGAAGTTTGGATTGTTACCACTAGCCTTTTCATCATAAGAGCTGAGCAATTAGATTCCTAAGAAAAATATCATAAATGAACTATGTGTACCCTAGTTCATGTGCCCTCTATGCACACCTAACTGATATATTTGAAACAACAAGGGTAAGGCTTAAAGAAGTTAATTTTGCATCACAATCTGTAGTTGTTGCAGCAGTAGAGCATTGGGCATGACCTTTAGCACAATATGATCACTAGACAGGTCTGTATTTTTTATGAAGTTTGGTCATTGTGGATAGGTGATCATATTGTGTTGAAGGTGGCATTGGATGCTATGTTGCTGCAACAACTACAGACTGTGATGCAAAATTAACTTCTTTAAGCTTTACCCTTGTTTTTTCAAATATATCATTTAGGTACGCATAAAGGGCACATGAATTAGGGTACACATAGTTCATTTATGATATTTTTCTTGGGAATCTAATTTCTCAGCTCTCATCTACTTCATTTATTATGAAGCTAATTGCTAAAGGATCCAGGCCTAGGCTAGAAATATGTCTTCCCATTCTATTGTGGATAGGTGTTTCATAAAAAAAACATACCTGTTGCACGTCTATTCTTGATTTAGAGTGGGAAAATCTGATTTTGGATGTGAGGGAGAGAAGCCAAACACATAAAGAACATGCACATAAACATGACAGCTAAGAAACATAAATGTAGATATCACAACAGCTAAGAGACATAAATGTAGGCATCATGGTCACAATTGTTTGGAGACACAACATAATTGAATGCTATACCCAAATGGTGCAACACAATCACTACTCCTCCAGTTCTAAGTTGACACTGCGGGATCAAAAAACCATATATAGATTAAGGAATAAATTTAGAGAGTGGAGGAGGGCCATAATGACCAAAATAATATAGAGGTCCCTATATTATTTCAGTCATTATTTCCATCCTCCTACACTCTCCAAATTTATTCCTTATCTTTGGTTTTTGGATTTCGTAGTGTTGACATAGAACTGGAGGAGTAGTGATTGTGTTGCATCATCTAGATATAGCATTCAATTATGTTTTGTCTCCAAACAATTATGACCATGATGCCTACATTTATGTTTCTTAGCTATTGTGTCCCAGGACCCCTTATGACCCTTTATGAACCTCTATGATCCCTAAGAATACATCTTAGAGGTCTTAAAGTGTCATAAAGGGTCATAAGAGGCTCCTAGGAGGGGCCAGATGAGCTTCCACCTTCACGTGGTTGGCCCTATTAAGTAGAGAATGTTAAAATATTCTTGAAACAAATAGAATCTCAATAATTTAAGGTCATAGTCCATGGAGATGCTGAAAAAATGATGGGAATCAATGATGCAGAGTTTTTAGATACTAAGAAGACGTATATGCAGTGGAGGCCAGAAGGGATTTTTGTGGAGATTTACTAGATGCGGATATTTTCTAAAGAGGGTTTCCAGATTGAGCACTAGTACAGGGATGATGATTCAGTAACCTATGTCTATAAAACCTTCACAAAATCCCCTTTTTTGGCCTCCACTCGTACCTCTTCTCAGAATCTAGAAACTTTTGATACTATTTCTCATCCATGCACGAAATGTGCTAGTGAACGTATAAAATTACTTTTGTGAGATTGGGATCAATTATGAGAAAGTAAACAAAAAGATGATATTATTGTATCTTTCATTTCTTTTATCCATTCATATTTTTCGCCTTCTCTTATATTGGCTACTGTGTAGTGTACATAAAGGCAAGGCGGTGATTATCCTCAATGATCGATAGGTATAAGTCTTCCAGGCCTTATCCAATAGCTAGGAGTAAAGATAACAGAGCTCAAGAGACCATCATAGTTGGTCTCTTTCTTCGGTCCATATTACTGAGAAAATATTTTACCTTTCATTAGCTCATCAAATGCGAGGATTTGAAATAATTTAATAGATGATATTTTCATCACTAACATACATTATTTTAGTTTGACGTTGAACGGATTTATCTACTTCCCGCAGTTATAAACTAGGAGGACAGCCATAAAGAAGAATCCCCTCCCATGCATTGAATAATGTGGGCCATGGGAGGAGATGCTTCTTTATCGCTATCCTCGTAGTTTATAAGTGCACAAAGTAGATAAATTCATGAAACGTCAACTTAAATAATATACGTTATCATGAAAATATTCTATTAAATTCTTTCAAATCCCCTCATTTGATGAGCTAATGAAAGGTAAACCATTTTGTCAATAATATGGACTGAAGAAAGAGACCAACTACGATGGTCTCTTGACCTTTGTTATCTTTAATGTGCATATCCGTCACTTTTTTGATATGCATGAAACTTTTTTTGACAACAGTGCTATACGTCCAATGGGTTATTCTATCGGATATTCACTACCTATCCATCGCCATTCTGACAGGTTAAACATCAGACAAAACTCCTTTTTGACAGATATGTTTGACAAGACTTCTATACATCTGACATTTTATCCTCTGTGAAAGTCATTGCATATGCATCGTCATTCTAACAGTTGTTTGTCAGAGTTTCGATAGATATATCGTATGAAACTCATAGTAAAGTTACTATTTGTGTGGCCTATTCCGATGTGGAATGATGTAAAAATACCGATGGTTATCACTTCTATTGCAATTTCCAATGCAAAAACACCAATGGACACATCTATCAAAGTATCAACAAATAGGTGTTGCAAATCCGACACATGGCCATTAGAATATGGCCTCAAATGTACTAGTGTGGTGTTTGACTTACAAAACAATATTCATACTCCTAGAGGAGATCTAATCACACCATTAATTCATGATTCATCCTCACTATTTATGTGTTCTTATACTTTTCCAAAGTTTACAATTTAGGAGCTTTTCATATCAGCATACCAAGATAATTACAAATAGTAAATTAAAGAGTTTCATCATACGTCCATTGAGAGAAGGAGAAACACATGAGTCCTACTACTACTCCTATTTCAACAAATTATTTTATTAGCACATCTAAACCTTTTAGCCAATTCCTTTACTTTATATCCTTCATAACTTGTGTCCATTCAAAAGTAACCATTCATATGATTAATGTCATACACATAGAATTTTAAGTGGTATAGTGTGATAATAATACACTTCTCTAACATCAAACATTTATATAGCCAATCAATCAATTAGGGTTGTTATTAATATACTACTAAAGTGTGGAACATAATGTATACATAAGTATCATGCTTAGATTAATTTCCCTAATACTCATCTAGAATCTTGAATATTCACTAAGTATCTAGAAGGATGTAAATGAGACTTATTTATGATAATTTTTAGGACCAAAAATATCTTTTAGTCCCTTTATCCACATATTCTCTTCCTAGACATACAATTAACATGACATGTTGAATTCTTACAAAACATGAATAAAATACATCTTCTTTTAGAACAAATAAGAATTATAATCCTACTCATGATAAAACATTGGTGACATAAATCATCTTATCCAATGTCTCTTAGTTAGAAACATGAAGTTTAACACATTTTTTTTCCTAAGTAATTTTATTCCTTTAAATTTATCTCTAATGAAAGGTAGGGAGAGATACATTATAGTTATTTGTACCATTTCTTTTTAATTTCACAATCTTAGGGAGGCAAATGGGAGAGCGGAGAGATAGGAATTTAAATTATCATATCCCTTACAAATATGGCTAACTCATTTGGTAACGACCTTATTCACTTAGGTAGGATCCTAATTTTTCTTTGACACCATGTTTTATGTTATCACTCCTTTCACATTTTATCAAAAGTAAGATATAATTATCTTGACATTTTAAATCAAGGCATAATACCAAAATTTTCACTTCTTACCTAGGTATATATTCCATGAAATAAACTATTATCAATTCAATAATAAAAGTGAGTACTACCGCAATAATGTCTTTATTTTACATTGGAGATGCCACAAAGCTACAAATTTAACTTATAATGGAACATTGAGAAGTATTAAAAGTTAGGTAAAACAAATAATGAAATCAACTTATCATTTAGAGAAGGCACATCATTTCAAACTAATTAAACTTATATGAAAAGAAAATAGGATATACTATAGGTAGCATAAGGAGATCAAATGCCACCATTTAGATATAAAAAAATTTGTAACTTTTTAGGACTATGAGTCCTATTGACAACAAGGAAATGTCATACAAGTGTTAGGAATTTCTTAATATGCCACTATAATTTTAGAAGGACCCTCACTTGAACACATTATTAATATTAGAATGAAAACCATAAGTAGTTGATATAGGATAACTCAATCAAAGAAATACGGGTGTAATATTTAGTCTAAGATTTGAGGTTCCTAACATAAATATGACCACAAAAGGAAATATATCGAAGTTAGGCAAAGAAAGGAAAATGAATTTAAGCATAATTAAACCCTAGAGCTTCCAGTGTAGCAACCTAGGGCTCTGATACCAAATGTCAAGCCCCGCCATGGAACCGAGAAAGACAAGACAAAAATAAGATAAAAGTGCAATTTTTTATTATTTTTACTTACTTTACTAGGTATTTAAGTCCTAATAAGTTCCCTTACATAATTATTCCTTAAAAAACATATTTCATAGTGCATTAAGATTTAACATAAAATAAAGATAGAATTTCTCTGATCCATTTACTGACATAAGAGAAAGTGTAGAGAGAGAGAGAGAAGTGTACTAAAATAAATCTTTCTTTTTTTTTAGCATGAAATAACATTAACACATTTAAATGCGTCTATTCTTTCAACAATTACACTTTCCATATCGTTAGCTATAATTTTCTTTCAATGACAATAATACATCTTGATTTCCTTTCCCATAATTTTCCTAGACCCCTCACAATTATGTGAATTCATACAATATATATTTTACAACTCCAGGCCTTATAGGCTTACATGAATATGAATAACACTTCACAATTTTCTTCACCAGATACAATATGCAGAATAGGGAGAATTCCTTCAAAAGCTTCAGATCCTCCTTGAAAAGCACAGACACAAACAATACCTTGAAAAGAATCACCACCCAACCACATGGATCCATAAAGGTCCACTCCCTCGTGCTAGGAGATAGAACCATTATTCACATAGGGAAACTAGGGTAGTCTAAGGTTGAGGGAAAAACTACCCAAACCAAAAACAAGAAGAAACAAGAAACACAATACAAAAGCCCAAGAGAGGAGTTAGCTAGGATGTTGACCAGGTGAGTTTCATCGCATAGTCCTATGTATTGGGATCCTTCCTAGAAATCATGTACCCTGACGCCCTTATGAAGCCTGCCCCAGTAGCTACAATGACCTCGGTACTCTAGTAGGACCTATGTGCGCCTTTATCCTTTATTTTTAATCTTTTTAAAGGTTTATTAAATCTCTTACGCATTCCCAACTAGTTTTGAATCATATTAGGTTTCCTTTTCCAAACTCACCCGAAGGTTATCCTTTTGTCCTCCTTAGCCAGATCCTGTGGTGAGCCACTCACCTAGGGCACCTAGGAGCTTTACTCAATAAAATAGGCTATCTAGGGTTTATAACTTCTCACAGACATCCATCCCTTAGGGTTTCTTTTAGTGTTTTCCTGTGGCCCATACCACAAGGACAAACTCTAACCCTTAAGACAAAAGATGCAATACAATAAAGGTAGAGCTGTTACAATGATACCAAATATAAAAGCATAAAGGTAAGTGTAGAGGGAGGTACAACTCCTAGGCACACCTACATGATACTATAATCCTTCCAAAAAGTTCAATAAATTTATAATTAATAAACATCAAAATATACACATAGGACCTAACATCCATATCTATGAGTTGTTTAAATATGATATCCAAAAATAAATTTCTACTTTAACATAAACTATCCTATATAAAATTTAGGCTTATTACAAACTTAACACACTTAGTTTATTGTTCACTATTAATTAAGTTAAAACTTTAATTAAATTCAAACTTAACATAAACTAAAGTAAACCTCTTAATTTATAACCCTAATTTATATTATGATTTTTAATTAAATTCTACATCACCTTTAATTAAATAAAATAATAATAATAAATAGACTAATTCTAATTTAATTTAATTTAAAATTTTAACCAATATCTTTAATTGTTTATTAACTAATTTCTCTTATTTTGATTATTTATTAATCATATATAGTCATAAATATATAGATTTATTACACATCATTTATATCTATACATTTTAATAGTTAATATGTAAAATGATTTTTTTTTATAATAATGCTAATTTCTTATGCATAACATAGATTTTTAATAAATATTTTTTCTACCTTAATAGTAGTTGTTCCATATTCTTCTCTCTTCCGAATGCCCTTTTTTTTTCTTCTAAATATTTATATCTTGGGTTATTACTTTCTTATATTAAAAAGCTTGATTTATTATGTTATAATGTTAACTTATTTCTTTTGTTTTCTTTCTTTTATTTTTTATTTGTTTTAATCCTATAATCTCTCCTTATTTTTCTCCTATCTTCCTTCCTATAGTTTCTCCTATATTTTTACTAAAAGATTAAAGGATATTTTCCAAAAAGATTTATCATATATATAAAATTATTAAATTTAAAATTTAATAATGTCCCTTATTTATTTTAACAAATAACTTATTAAACAAAATCTATCAAAATGAAATATTATAAAGCTAAACATGATAATATTTAAATAATAAAATAATTCGGGACCTTAAAACAACATCCAATTTAATATGTTTATTATTTCAGCATTATTATGTTAGAAAGTAAAGTCCACGAAGATAACTGAGAGGGGGGGGTGAATCAGTTATCAGATAATTATAAATTTTATCAACTTCAATAGCATTTAACCATGTAAGCAATATAATTACCAACCATAGAAAGATATTCATACACAATAACACAATGACATAATATATGTTGACTAGGGAACCTCTTGATCAAAGAGTAAACCCCAGTGGGAATGATGCCCACAAAAGATGCACTAATTTGAATATTCCTTGTGAAAGGATGGACTCTGTTAGGAGTCTTATGAAATACATTTAGTACATATGAATCCCTATTAGGATATTTTGAATCCCTGCTAAAAGATTCTAACCCTGTTAAGAGTTTATGGAAGACAGAAGGACCCACTACCCAAACAGCTTCAGGGTAAGATCACTGAACACACTGTCCAACTGATCTTTGTATTACTCAACATAATAATACCAAAATATTATTGATCTCAACAATATGTTACCTCTTCTTTGACTGTGCCAAACCACACTCACTGTTACACCAGATCTCAATTTCAAATCTTTGTACCTCGCATGTCTTCCTTCACAAATTTGCTTTCACAACTGCATTAGCTCTTTTCTTCACTTCACACATACATCAACATTAAACCATATTACAAAAAGGAAAAGAATTCATTCTTTTATACCACACTCAAGTAATTACAAATGAGTTGACATCCAATTACAAAATAAAAGTTTCCACACGCTACATCAAAATTACACAAAACTGTCAGCTTCCAAATACAATAATTCTCCATCTGTGTGACATCAAAGTTTTCACTATCATCCACATCAGTATCAATGTGTCTTCAACTTCCTTGTAACTACACAAAACTAGATTTCATCCCAATTAGGAGATATCATCTAATTTCCACAAACTGCTACTCAGGAATACTGCCTGAATACTGCTTCTACCAAAATGCTCATAACTTCCATGAATAAATGAATTACTATCTGCACTCTTAACCATAAACATATAACATATCAAATAGTAAATCCTCAACATTGCATAGCTCTATCTGCAATATCCAACATGTGCTAATCCAAACACTCTCTGCTCCTCTGCAAATCTGTAGAAGATCACTACATTGACATCAATGACAATCATAGTCATGAATGTAACAACAACTGCTACAGAATAGATGCCAAACATTCAACATTCATTCCTAACAATCTCCCCCATTGGCATTGATGGCAACATAGATGAAAAATATCCAATGTTCCAAAAATCCAATACTACAACACTGTCGCACTGAAAATGCTTTCAAGTTCTCTTCATCAATCAAATCTTGCTTTGTTTTCCTATTCAGTTCTCTCCAATAGATGGTACAAATGTTTTTTCATGTACACTTCTCCCCCATTGACATCAATCATAGAAAATTTCATCATTATGTCAACAACAACTCCAATGTCAAAAGATACTATTCAGAAAATACATTCACTAGAGTGCTCATGACTCAGCTCAGATACACATACTCTCCCATAAAGGAAGTACCAACATCCAATTGAAAATAAAGATAAGGCTCATATACCACTGGACAGATGCAACCAACTGCATCACTTCTCAAGAGTAGGCTAGGGCATAACCCCAAGTATACCTCTTAGATACTCAAATGTATCCTTAGGCAAAGGCTTTGTAAAAATGTTTGATATCTGCTCCTTTGTGCTTATGTACTCTAGTCTGATTTCTTTCTCAGCAAGTTTCTCTCTTACTACATGATAATTAATCTCTATATGCTTTGTCTTAGAATGTAATACAGGGTTCTTAGACATACTAATTATGCTGGTGTTGTCACAATGTATAACAATAGGCTCAACAAACTTTATTCCAATATCCTTCAGCATCTACTTCATCCAAATTATTTGGATAAAATTGTTTGCTACTGCTACATATTCTACTTCTACTGTGCTTTGTGAAATGCAATTCTGCTTCTTGCTTAGACAAGAAACCAATCTTCCTCCAAGGAAAAAGGCTCCACCACTGGTGCTCTTTTTATCATCAACACTACCTCCCCAATCAGCATTTGTATATGCACATAGGGTAAAATCATCATATTTTTCATACCACAATCCATAGTCCATTGTGCCTCTTAAATATCTTAGTATCCTCTTCAGTGCTGTATAATGTGATTCTCTAGGTTTAGCTTGAAATCTTGCTACAATTCCAACTGAATGTGCTATATCAGGTCTTGTATGAGTCAAGTACTGCAATCCTCCAATCATAGATCTATATTTTTTCTGTTCAACTGTCGGTGTTTCATCTGTGCTAGATAATTTATGTCCAATTACCATAGGTGTTCCAACTGGTTTACAATTCTCCATTCCAAATCTTTTCAACAAGTCATTCAGGTACTTTTTCTGACTTACAAAGATACCATCTCTATTCTGTGTTATCTGTAATCCCAAGAAGTATTTCATTTTGCCAATCATACTCATTTCAAATTCAATCTTCATTTCATTAGCAGATTTGTCACTATCTTCATCTTCTCCTCCAAAAATAATTTCATCAACAAAAATAACTACAATCAACAAACCATTTTCAATTTCTTTTGTGTACAGATTGCTATTAGCTATTCCTTTTGTAAATCCCAATTTTAACAAATACTTATCCAATCTTTCATACCAAGTTCTAGGTGCTTGCTTTAGTCCATATAATGCTTTCTTCAGTTTACATGCCATGTCTCCTTCTTGAGTCAAAGGAAAACCTTCAGGCTGCTCAATGTAGATGTGAGGTCCTATCCTGACCCATTCTAGTTCAACATTCATTTTGACATTTGATTCATCGGGATGATACCTTGAGTATAGACATTTGATCTATTTTGGATTACATATGCTATCATTGGATCTTATGAGATAGTTGTTATATATTCTTATGATGATCACGTTAGTCATACTTTTATATATGCTCATTTTGGTTCCATGATTATCTATGATATATGAGTTCTGCTTCCTACATTTGTTATGTCATCTTTCAGTATAATGAATATTGGTGAAATCATGGTTCTATGATAAGTTTAGGATTACATGCTTATGTGGATTACGTAATGTTATATGAATGCAGATATATATGTATTTGTCAAGTTTAGATGTTACTACTCTATTTTTGAAATGATTATTAATGCAAGATTTTATAATGTACTGACATCGAAACCATAGGGATATGATACTCCCTTTAAAAATTTTCCTATTCCCTTGTCACCTAATGACTTCCATCATGTAAGGGATGAAGGCATGCCAGTGCATGCTTTATGATCACTTAAGTGTCATTGGGTGACTCGCCCAAGCAAGCTTATGATCCCAAGTAACCTAGTTGACCTAGGTGTATGTTTTGGTTGTTCAAAAAAAACAATTGTTGTTGTGTTTTTGCCCAATTATTTTGGGCATTATAGTATACTTCTTCTTCCAATCCACCATTCATAAATGCTAACTTCACATCCATCTGATATACTTTGAATTTCTTATAAGCTACATAGGCCAAAAACATTCTTACTGCTTCAATTCTTGCTACTAGTGCAAAAGTTTCTTCATAGTCAATTCCTTCTTGTTGTGAGTATCCCTTACATACCAATCTTGCTTTGTTTCTTACTACTTCTCCTTGTTCATTCATCTTGTTTCTGAATACCCATTTAGTTCCAATAACATTCTTATCTTTAGGTCTAGGGACCAATTCCCATGTCTTGTTCTTTTCAATCTGATCTAGTTCTTCTTTCATAGCTTTAATCCAATGTTCATCTTCACAAACTTCACTACTAGATTTAGGTTCAATTTTAGAAATCAAACATAACCATTCGTGTACCTTATTTTGAGTTAGAACTTGTCTGTCAATGCTTCCAATAACATGCTCGATAGGATGATTCCTTGATAAATTCCTGTTAGGTGTCACTATCTCAGATCTCACTTCAGGTGTCAATTCTTCAATAACTTCACTGTGGCTTTCATTTAAGTCACTGTCAGTCTCATAGAATAATTCAGTAGTTTCATTGTTAGGCTTAGGATGAGTTCCTTCATCAAATTCATAATCAAGCATTCTTTCCTGAATTTTGAACTTTTCATCAACTTTAACATTTGCGCTCTCAACAATAGTCTTAGTTCTCTTATTGTAACATCTATAAGCTTTTCTCTTCAAAGAATATCCAAGAAATACACCTTCATCACTTCTAGGATCAAACTTTCCAATATTATCGTCTCTCTTTATATAACATTTGCTTACAAAAATTCTAAAATACTTAACTGAGGGTGCATGTCCAAACCATAATTCCTAGGGTCTATTGTTTGTGTCTGCTCTAATTTGTACTTTGTTCATTGTATACACTAATGTGTTCACTGCTTCTCTCCAGAATATCTTCGCCAAATCATTCTCAAATAACATAGCTCTTGTTGCTTTAGTCGTTGATCTATTTCTTCTTTCTATAATACCATTTTGTTCAGGTGTTCTAGGGGCTGAAAACTATCTCTTAATACCATTCACTTCACAAAAGGTGTTAAACTGTCTAGAAGTAGATTCTCAACCTCTATCAAATCTCAAACATTTAATCTTCATTCCAGATTCATTCTCAACTTTATTTTTAATGATCTTAAACTTATCAAATGTTTCAAATTTTTCTTTAAGAAATGCAATCCACATCATTCTTGTAAAATCATCAACAAGAATCATAAAATACTTTTCTCCATAGAATCCTCTAGTCCTGGTAGGACCGCTCAAATCTATATGAAAAATCTCCAACTTCTCTGCAGATGTAAACTTCTTACTAGGAAAAGAACTTCTCTTCTATTTAGCCATCACACATTCCTTGCAAATCATGTTAGTAGGCTTCATAATTTTAGGCAAATCCCTTACTAGAAGTGTAGTACTTACTGTCACAATGTTATCAAAATTTATATGAAAAAAACTTCTATACCATAACCAACTATCATCAATCTTAGTAATTAAACATGTCATCTCAGTAGGATTCAACTAAAATACATTACCTTTGGTTCTAGATCCAGTTCCAATCAGATTTCCATCTTTATCCTTTATCACACAAGTTTTCTTAGTAAACCAAACTTGATATCGCTTATCAACTAACTGTCCAACACTTAAGAGATTATGTTTCAAACCATCCACAAAGTAAACATCATCAGTATTAGTCTTTCCTCAAGAGTAATAGATCCTATACCTTTAATCAAACAAGGTGCATTGTTTCCAACTCTAACAACTCCATCATAATTGTTAAACTTTATGAATTTTTTCATGTCTCCAGTCATATGATGTGAAAAACCACTATCTATAATCCAATCAGCTTTCTTTTCAACTTGAGAAACTAGGGCTTTTTCTTCCTTAACATTTGTTTCAAGATTTTCTTCTTTAATTGCTACGAATCCTATGTTATCATTATTCTCAGTATCACTTTCACTTAGAGTTCTCTCTATACTAGCTTCAAGATCTTCATCATTAGCATAATAACATTCCTTAGATCTTCTAGGCTTGAAATTATTTCTGAACTTTTTAACTCTCTTAGGACATTTAGATGCAAAATGACCATATTCTTGACAAGTCCAACATTTAAAAAATTTCTTACTGTCTAGTTCTCTCTTCACAAGAAAGGCAATATCTTCTTCAATCTTCTTGTCTTCTTCATTTCTAGATCTACTACCACCAGCATAATCTCTGCTCACACTGATGCTTCTTGACAAAGTAGGGCGAACACTAAGAGCACTGAATGTTGTCTCCATTCTAGGCAAGTCTCCTGATAACCTCAGGTTCATTTCTGCTGCTTCCAATCTTCTAAGAAGAGTCTCTCTTGTAAATTTCAAAGTACAAGGTATAACTTGTTCAATCATCTGTGTTGTCTGCTTAAACATAGGAGTCAATGTCCTTATAATTTTCCATATCACTTCATTCTCTATCTTTGTTCCTCCACAAGATTTTATGCCTGCAACAATTTCTGACATTCTACTAATATAGCTTCTAATAGATTCATCTTCCATCATTCCTATATCTTCAAATGCACATATCTAATTATTTAATCTAACTCTCTTTGCATGTTTATCACCTTCAAAAGTAGAGTGTAAAGCTTTCCATATTTCATGAGATGTTTTCAAACATTTTACCTGACTGTACTCATTCTCTGAAAGGGCTGTCAAAAGTGCTTCTCTGGCAAGTATATTACACATGAATAGATCTCTCTCATCACTAGAACATGTTTCAAGATTATCCTCTTCAATGATAGTCTTCTCATTCTTTTTAATCAACCAATAACCTAGTCCTAAACACAATAGATGTGTCTTCATCTTTTCTTTCCAGCTGTCAAAATTCACTCCATCAAACTTAGGGCTTTCTTTCCTCAAATTCACCATGGATCTCCTTAAGCTGTTAAACTTCTCTTTCAAGGACCTGCTGCTTTGATACCAATTGTTAGAAAGTAAAGTCCACCAAGATAACTGAGAGGGGGGGGGCTGAATCAATTATTAGATAACTATAACTTTTATCAACTTCAACAACATTTAACCATGTAAGCAATATAATTACCAACCATAGAAAGATATTCATACACAATAACACAATGACACAAGATATGTTGACTAGGGAACCTCTTGATCAAAGAGTAAACCCCGGTGGGAATGATACCCACAAAAGATGAACTAATATGAATATTCCTTATGAAAGGATGGATTCTGTTAGGAGTCTTATGAAATACATTTAGTACATATGAATCCCTGTAAGGAGATTTTGAATCCCTGCTAAAAGATTCTAACCCTGTTAAGAGTTTATGGAAGATAGAAGGACCCACTGTCCAAACAGCTTCAGTGTAAGATCACTTAACATACTGTCCAACTAATCTTTGTATTACCCAATAGAATAATACCAAAAGATTACTGATCTAAACAATATGTTACCTCTTCTTTTACTGTGACAAATTGCACTCACTGTTACACTAGATCTCAATTTCAGATCTTTGTACCTCGCATGTCTTCCTTCACAAATTCTCTTTCACAACTGCATTAGCTCTTTTCTTCACTTCATGCATACATCAACATTAAACCATATTAAAACAAGGAAAAATATTCCTTCCTTTATACCACACTCAAGTAATTACAAATGAGTCGGCATCCAATTAAAAAATAAAAGTTTCCACACACTACATTAAAATTAAACAAAACTGTCAGCTTCCAAATATAATAATTCTCCATCCGTGCGACCTCAAAGTTTGCACTGTCATCCACATCACTATCAATGTGTCTTCAACTTCCATTTAACTATGCAAAACTAGATTCCATCCCGATTAGGAGATATCATTTGATTTCCACAAACTGCTGCTTACGAATACTGCCTAAATACTACTTCTACCAAAATGCTCATAACTTCCATGAATAAATGAATTACTGTCTGTACTCTTAACAATAAACATATAACATATCAAAGAGTAAATCCTCAACATCACATAGCTCTATCTACAATATTCGATGTGCGCTAATCCAAACAATGACAATCATAGTCATGAATGCAACAACAACTACTACAGAATGGCTGCCAAACATTATTTTTTATTTTTATTTTTTTTAAAATTATTTTTAAATTAACTTATGCATGTGCATAAATTTTTAGTCCTAAAATTCAAAAAAAAAAATGGAGCCAGGTTCCATAATTTTTAATACTAAAACCTTTCTCTCTCAAGATTTAGAATAAATATAATATTAAAATCCCATCCCCTAACTATAGGTTTTCCAGTTTATTTTATGTAGATTATTGCTAAGATTATTATATTTTTATTTTAGAAATTATAAATCTAACCTACCAGAGATAATTAAACACACAAGAAGAGCACCATATGAAATCAAAGAGAGAAGAGACATTGGAGCCTATGATGGAGGTTCATGACACAACACTTTCCCCAAACCTAGCATTCTCGAATTCCTTATGCAACTTGAGAAACCCTTCTCCCCAGCCTCCAAAAATCTCCTCCCTTATGCTCAATAATTTATCCCTATAAGTAAACCTCCATGTAGTTCCAGAGGTTGAGGGTGTTGCTTCCCATAAAGAAACATCCTCACCTAATTTATTAAATAAATATAATAAATAAAAATAACTTAACCAATAATTAGTTTTACCCCTTAGGTAACTAACTTTTACCTACCCTTTTGGTACTAAGTTACCCCTTTCCAAACTAAATAAATAATTTAACTTCACCTATATAGTTTTATTATTATTATTATTTTATAATTATAATTAATAGCAACTAACTCTTATATAAATACAATATATATGGATATGCTTCTCAAGGAAGTCACTACCCCAATGGCAACTTGGGACCTATTACAAACTAGAGGTCCTGAGTTCCCTCCCACCCTCCACACTAATAAGACATACAAGAGAGATAGAGAGTTTATAAAGTAGGATTAAATATAGGAGTAGGTAATTAGTTTTATTTACTAGGTTATATAAAATAAGGAACTCAAATCCACCCAAAACCAAGCCAAGGGACTAGACTAAATAAACAAAACCATAGGGTTTTCCCATGTGTGAACTTTGGACCATCTCCAAACAAAAACAACTGGTTTGAGGATTTTAAGGCACACTCAGGCCTATGTAACTGGGTGGAGTCGATGCATAGTACCCACACACACCTGCATCACCTAGAAACAAATATAACACATATACATATCTATATACAAACAATGACATGCAAGGAAGGAGGAGTGCTACATCATGTAGATCTCCTACAAGAGTGACTACGACTGCCTCCCGTCATCCGAAAACCACACCAAGAAGGATACATATAGATAATAACATGGATTAGTAGGGTTAGACCAATAATCATAATCAAATAATCAAATCATTAAAGAGATCTGGAAACCACAGCATTTGTTTATCAATTAAAGTTTAAGTACCCAAGTATCAATATTGACCCTAATTTATTCAAGAGATCACAACCATTGATAAATATTAGCTCATATAAATCTATTAACTACCTCCATATCATTAAGACCCCATGCAATCATAATAAGAGATGAGTACACATGCAAGAATATACCAAAAACATTCATCACTACCTAAATGAAATTTAAAGTATTATGATTAAGAATTAATCTGTTATTCAATCTTTAAGTAGAAATCTAATCTTATCCAAGCATATAAGTCTCTACAACATCCCCCTAACTTCCAAAGGGATATCAAACCTGTTAGGGTGGGACGGGTGTTACACATATTACATTTCCTTTTTAGAGGAATATAAAACCCTGTTAGGGGTAAACAAAACACCTGGTTAAAGGTGGTGAGAAAACTACTCTTACAATAGAAAACTGTCACAAAGAATTCTTCAAAATGTGAACAATACAAGCACTTATGTTTCTTAGATAGTCATTCTTATAGCTCTATCTATTACTGATCTCGCATTTTCTCTCTACTCTTAGATTCGCAACCTTGTTTCATCATCACATCACATACCTATCTTCGCTTCCACAAAATCATTCTATACTTATACAAAATCTGCGATCTAGTCGGCTTCACAAATACCATTGAAAACATAATAATTTATTATTTAAATAATAAGTATGATGTTGACAATCTTATATTACCCAAGTTTCGGCAATATACTTCATTCACCTAACTTAGCATGTTACCATATCCACTAACCTTGCCTTAATCTTCGTAACTTCTCACATGCCCTGTTATATTGATTCTCTTTCTTCACATACCTTCAGATCATTGAATCTCACTAATCTGATCACCAAAGATTATACACTCTTAACTAAAGCATATAAATATCCAAAAATACCTTCTACTAACTTTGTAGGCCATAATACCTCATACAGGTTCATCGCTAACAACTACTATAACACTGTACCCTATTACCTTGATTCTAGACTTAGTCATTTTTATGACTATGACTCCAGTAGCAAAACTATCTGCATGCGACCACTCTAGCATAATTGTTTCCATCAATTAAAACCCTCAAGCTATCCCTAGCACCCCAAAACACAACTTGCCAACACTTATTGGCATAAAAATCTACCACTCTATTCACTTGTCATGTCTCAACTTTTTGTGTTTGTATTGTTTAAAGATACTATAGACTCTATGGACTCTTATTGATTGTGTTTGACCAATTACTTACTTTTATTGATGTTATCCATTGGATTATCTTGTGTATGGATGATTATATATTTGAGTATCATGTTTGAAGGATATTATGTTATCATTGTAACTATGATTTATGTTTATTATGTATTATATAATTATATGTGTTATAAAATATTGGATATAGAATGGTATGGATTAATGATGAAGTTTTATTATTGGTTATTGATTATGAATTTTGGAGCTAACTCAAATTGATGAAAATTTTAGTGGTGTAAGTTGTGGATAGGGTACAAGGAGAGAATGAGGCCTACGTTGAAGAAGTTAGCACTTTAGTAGTGATAGGAATGATAGCATTTGGGACCCACACACTGACTTAGATAAATTATTATGTTTTTCAAATCGATTTATAATTATATCTTCAATTTGCATTCTAAAATATGTGTGTGCATGTGTGCATTGAAATATTTGAATATAATTATGTGGTATTTTTCTATGCAATGTTGTGATAGGTAAGCATAAATATACAATTTATTTGAGTATACACTTCGCTAAAAGTTATTTCTTAGAAATAATTATAGTTATCACCAATTTATTAACATTGATATTATAAAATAAAATAACAAAATAACAAAATAAAACTATATAAATATGAAAAATAAAAATACAAAATAATTTATGCTTACTAAATTGTCAAGATATTTCAGAGCTGAGGTAGATTTCATTTATTAAGGGTGTTCTTTTGGTTTCCTTTATTTATTGAGGAGATAAAATTGACATTTATTATGCCTTATCAAAACTTCTATTAAACTACCATCGTGGACATGGAAATTAAAATATTTCCCATGCCCATTTAAGAATCATGATACACATTTATTAAAAAAAAATGGAAACATTATTATAGAGGGTGGTAGATTGAATGAAAAGAAAACAAAAGGAATATTGTTTATTAATGTTCAATTGTGACAATATAATTAAATTATTCTTTTATTTATCTACTTTTCTAAAAATCAAATCAATATCTTATCCAAATATTTATTAGTAAACAACCAAAAATAATGTGTTGGATAGATAGTGAAATTGCTCTATGCCTAATAAAAACAAATTATTCTTATTATTAAAGGAGTAAGGTAAAAATTTAATATGGGGGTTGGAGATTATGATTTAAAAGGTGAAATATTTAGGAAAAAAGGGACATGAAGATTTATTTCATAATTTTTTTTTCTCTTTTGAGGAAGAGAAAACCAAATAGAGGAGGTTGATGCTAGTTAGGGAGAGGAACATATAGCTGGGATAAAGGTATAATTCCATAAACTAGGTTCCTATTAACTTGTGATTGACCTTGTAGATTCTTATTTTGAGTCAAATTCAAATAGATGTATCAATGTAATTTTCATTTTGGTTGTGTCTCTCAGTGAGAGTAGTAAATCTTGACCTCATTTTTTTTTGTTTTTTTTTCAGGATTAATTTCTTTGTTAGCAAAAATTTGTAACTTGAACCTTTCTTATTGTTGGAAACTGCAATTGAAACAATTGTTGTATTGTCATTGATGTCAAACCTTAATTGGTAAGATTGTTGCTACTTAGGAAAGTACTATATCTATTTGAGTGTTGTGAAGGGGCTAGGCAAGGTTGGTAACAATAGCACCTAAGGGAAAGGTTGAGTTATCTTGATACTACAAAGTGTACTTGACTATGTTGCACAATGAAGAGATAATGTATTGTTTATCTTAGTAAGACTGAAGACTAAACTAGTAGGCTTAACCAAGAAAAGAATGGAAAAATCATGTTTAAGCCGAGCGATGTTAGTGTCAACTGAGTTAGTATATGTCGAGAAAAATTATAGTGTTGACCGAGCATCAGTAAATTGCCAACGAAGACAGTGTAAGCCGAGGAAATAGTTTTAGTAATGACCGAGCTTTCTACATGAAGACCAAGTTGACAATCATAGTATTGACCGAGCATCAACAATATTATATTTGAAGAGAATTTAATTTTGGAGCTGACATTGTTAAATTCTTGGATTATGTAAAATGTGTTGACTTTATTTATTGATTGTTTGGAAGCATTAAATGCATTGTAAAAAATTTTATTGGAAATCTTTAAGAGATTTGAGATGATTCTAGAAAATGAGCCGAAGAACATAAAGAGGGTAGATTCAATGAATCTGACCTAACCCTAAGGTCTACAATTGAGATTGGGTGACAAAATATTAGTTAACCTAATTGAGGAAAATATAAGAGAACCTGAACATTATGATATGTATGTACATGGAGAACAGAGAATGCTGGAAGAATAAAGTTTTATTGACTGAATAAGAAGAAAAGGCTGAAGGAGAATTGTGGTGATTGCTTGAACAAAAGTTCCGAGCAAATCAGAGATGGAAATGGAAAAGTTTCAAAGTCAGTAAACTAGCATTAGTGTATGGAATCAGATCTGATATTTGCAAAGTGAGTTATATATTTTTCAGATAATACTGTTGCTACTTTCTAACCATTGTAATAGTCAAAATCCTTTTAATAGAGGTTGACCTAATAGTCATATGTTAAATCCTTTGAACAAGGTTGCATTCTAATGGAGTGTATGTAATTCCTATGACTAGGCTCACTTTTAACAGGGTGATTGAAATCCTTTAACTGGGTCACACTTGACAGTGTGTATTGTAACCTTTGACAGGGTTGGCTTTTTACTGAGCTCACTTCAGAAGAGTGAAAATAATAGTAGAATGTTACAAAGTGGTTTTTCCCAAATTGGGTTTCCACTATAAATCCTGGTGTTAATACTTGTGTGAATGTTTTCATTTTCACATTACTATGTTTTGCAAATTAAGTTACAACTGGGTAGTGGACTGCATTGTTAGAGATTTCTATTATTGAATCAGTGATGACTGAGATTGTTTTGGTTATTGGATCTGATTTAAGGATAAGTTTTTGAGATTGTCTTATACATCAGGACTTGAAAACAACTGATTCACCCCCCCTCTCTATTGTTCTAAATCATATTAACAATTGGTATCAGAGCTTTGTTTCTTATTATTAGTGTTGACAGAAATCAAGTTTAAAGGGGCTTGGAGCAAATGATCATGATGTATAAGAAGGAGGTACCGAAGCCAAACGAGGAAAACTTCCCCGCATTGCAAAGCTTGATGAAGCTGCATCTGGCTGATATTGGTGACTCTGCAAAGTACTACATTGAGAAAACTTAACTGTACCTTTAACTACTAAAGAAATGAGAGCTAAGCAAGAACATAATCAAGCAATGCTGGAAATTACATCTGCCCTAAGCTATCCAGAATTTGAGGACATTAAGAACTGCAT
Organism: Chamaecyparis obtusa; assembly: GCA_027943335.1. Lineage (NCBI taxonomy): Eukaryota > Viridiplantae > Streptophyta > Pinopsida > Cupressales > Cupressaceae > Chamaecyparis > Chamaecyparis obtusa. Next base: position 82,484 of record BSBK01004414.1, read on the forward strand.
AACTGCTAAGGATATGTGGGACAATCTTGCAAGGATCTATGGTGGTGACTTGAATGTGCTGAAAGGAAAGGTCGAGAGTCTTAGAGGTAAGTTTGATGAAATGAGAATGCAAGAAGGTGAAAACATTGCACAATATTATGGTAGAATAAAAGAAGTTGTGAATGCTATTAGAGTAGCAAATGGGGCTATTAATGATGAAACCATAATTGGGAAATTACTAAGAACCCTACATCCTATATATGCTATTAAGATCTCAGCTACTCAGGAATCTAGATTTAATTCTACTAATGTTCTTACTTTGGAAAGTTTGGTTGGTAAGCTAACTTCTTTTGAACTCTCTAACTATGATAATTTCACTGTTGGAAGAATTGGAAATGTTGAATCTTCTTTTAAGTCACAGCTAGTTCTGAACAAGCCAAAGAAAGAAAAATAAAGTTGCATCAGTGAAAGTGAAAGTGAAAGTGATAGTGAAAGTGATAGTGACACTTCTGATGAAGACCTAGAAGATCTAGAAGCTCTTATGGCTAGAAGACTGAGAAGGGGAAAAGGAAAGTATAAAGGTAAACTCCCTATTATATGTTTTGCATGTAATAAAGTTGGTCATATAGTTGCTAGATGTCCTGACAGGAGGGATAAAGATGATGAAAGGAAAAGAAAACACAAAGACATAAAATATGATAGAAGCTACCGATGGAACAAAGATTACAAAGGAAAAGGTAAGAAATCTTGTTACATTGCTGAAAAAGAGACTGACACTGATAGTGATCATTTTGAAATTAAGGTAGTCTATGTGGCAATGAAAGATGAATCTAATGAGGATGAGAAAACTGCATTGATATCCTATGTGAATAAGAATGATAAATGGATTATTGACAGTGGTTGTTCACATCACATGACTGGTGACAAAAATAAGTTTGAGACCCTACATCATTACAGAGGTAAAAGTGTAAAATTTGGTAATGACGCACCATGTCCTGTTAGAGGAAAAGGTTTGATTAAACTGACTGATAAGATAGCTTGTGAAAATGCATATTGGGTTGAAGGTCTTAATTATAATTTGCTAAGTGTTGCTCAGCTTAACAAAACTGGTTATCGAGTGGAATTGCATCACAAGCAAGCTAAAATATTTGATGCTACTGGAGAACTGATTGGAAGTGGTGATCAGACTAGAGGTAATTTGTTCTATCTTGACCTATCTGAAGAAACATGTTTGATTGCACAACTTGATGATATTTGGTTATGGCATAAAAGGTTGTGTCATGTTAAATTTGACAATCTGGTAGAGATAAGTAAGAAGAAAAAGGTAAGAGTTCTACCTAGATTGAAGAAACCTGAGAATGTGATGTGCAAGGAATGCTAGTTAGGAAAAATGACAAAGTCAAGTTTCAAGAGAAAATCCTTTACTTCTGAAAACATTTTTGATTTGGTTCATACTGACCTTTGTGGACCTATGGGTCTACAAAGTTACTGTGGTGCTAGATACTTTATCTTATTTGTTGATGATCATACTAGGATGATGCATGTGATGTTTCTAAAAGAAAAATCTGAAGCTTTTCAATTCTTTAAGTGGTATTTGGCTAAGGTTCAAAAGGAGACAGGTAGGAACCTAAAATGTCTTAGATCTGACCGAGGTGGAGAATTTACATCAAATGAATTTAATCTATTTTGCAATGATAGAGGAATTAAAAGATAGATGTCTGAACCTAGAACACCTCCACATAATGGTATAGCAAAAAGGAGAAACGGATCTATCTTGGATTGTGCAAGGACATTGATGATTGAAAAGAATGTGGCACAAAAATATTGGAAAGAAGCTATAAGCACTGTTGTCTACACTCTTAACTAGGTATAGATCAAGAAAGGCAAAAATCTGACACCCTATGAACTATGGCATGGGCATGCACTGAGAGTTAAATACTTTAGAATCTTTGGAAGTAAGTGCTATATATTAAAAGACACTAGAAACAGAAAGTTTGATGCTAAGAGTGATGAAGGCATATTCTTAGGGTACTCCACAAAAAGTAAAGCTTATAAGTGTTTGAACTCTAACACTAACAAAATTGTGGAAAGTGTGAATGTCAAAATTGATGAGTATGCAGAAAGAAATGAAGCTGACAATAAAAGAGAACCAGAAGATTAGAGATCTTTTGTGTACATCAAAGAAGAAGAAGAAGAGGCAAGTAACAAACTTGCACCTAATGCTGAGTCTCGGGTAAGCAATGTTGAGCGACAGACAGAAGCTGCCTACCGTCAGGAAAATAGTGTCGAGAGAGAACAAGAACATGCCGAGCTACAAGAAAATGCTATTAAGTATCAGGAAGAGGTTGCCGACCATTATAAAGTTGAATCTGACAATCTTGTTGAGGAACATGATGAAATAGAGGAGAGAATAGCTGAACCTATTTTGGGAAAATATGTAAGAATACATCATAAGCCTGAACAAATAATTAGAGACAAAGATACTAGAATCTAGACCAGAAGTAAGACTAAGGATCCAACATGTCTACTATGTGAATTTGAACTGAAGACAACTAGAGAAGCATTGGAGAATGAAGATTGGATACAAGCAATGAATGAAGAAATTGACCAGATTGAGAAGAATGATACTTGGACTCTGGTGCCAAGACCTGAAAACAAAAATGTTATAGGAACAAAATGGGTGTTTCAGAATAAGATGAATGAAAATGGTGAAATCACTAGGAACAAAGCTAGGTTGGTATGCAAAGGCTATGCATAAGAAGAAGGAATAGATTATGGGGAAACATTTTCCCCTGTAGCTAGATTGGAAGGAGTAAGTACTCTACTTGCATATGCTGCTTATAAAGATTTCAAGGTCTATCAAATGGATGTCAAGTCTACATTTTTTAATGGTATACTAGAAGAAGAAGTTTACATAGAACAACCAGAAGGTTTTATTGATCCAAATAGAAGACAAATGGTGTGCAAACTGAACAAAGCATTAAATTGATTGAAGGAAGCTCCCAGAGCATGGTATGAGAGGTTGCACAACTACTTGATACAGATTGGATTTTCAAGAACAAATGACATAAGCAATTTGTACATGAAGGATGAAGAAGGTAAAGGTATCTTGTTGGCAAAAATATTTGTGGATGACATTATTTTTGGTGGACAAGATGCATTATGTAAAAGCTTTTCAAATGAAATGCAAATTGAATTTGAAATGAGTATGTTTGGTGAGATCAAATTCTTTGTTGGTTTACAAGTATATCAGAGGAAGAATGGAATTTTCATTCCACAGTCTAAGTATGTTAATGAAATACTTAAAATTTTTGGGATGGAAGATGCTAAACCAGTAGGAACTCCCATGGTTACTGGACAAAAGTTATCTGAGAATGATGGTGCTGCAGAAGTGAATCAGACTCTGTACAGATCCATGATTGGAAAATTGTAGTATGATGTACATAGCAGACTAGATATTGCATTAGCTATTGGGATTGTGGCAAGATTCTCTACCAATCCTAAGGAAACACATATGATGGCCATGAAAAGAATTATGAGATACTTGAAAGGAACTGCTGACTATGGTCTTTATTATAAGAAGGATGACAAATTTGAACTCCGAGTTTATACAGATGTTGATTGGGCAGGAAATGTAGATGATAGAAAGAGTACTAGTGGTGGAGATTTCTTTCTTGGATAGAGATTAGTCTCCTAGATGAGAAAGAAACAAAATTGCATTTCCCAATCTACTACCAAGGCTGAGTATGTTGTTGCTGTAGTAAACTGTTCAAACTTGGTATGGATAAAACAATTGTTGATAGGCATGAAAGAAGAAATCACTGAACCTGTTGTTATTTTCTATGACAACACAACTGCTATCAATATTTCTAAGAATCTAGTGATGCACACTAAGACCAAGCACATTGCAATCAAGTATCACTACTTGAGAGAATTAGTAAAAGGTAAAGAAGTCTGAATGGAATATGTGAATACAAAAGAACAATTAGTAGACATATTCACTAAATCTTTACTCAGAGAAGCTCATGAGTATTTGAGAAGTCAATTAGGGGTTCTTCCCCTAACCGAGGTTGCCTAGACAAGCTAGGAGCACTGCATCAAATGTGCTAGAGTAGAAAATTTGACAAATTGATGTAGAAGATTGTCACACTTTAGGGCTGGCCTAGAGTTGTGAAGAGAAGAAAAGACAACAAATCAGTCATAAGCAAGATGACAGAGGGAGAAACACTGAGCTACACAGATATTATCTACATCTGATGGATGTATGTTTTAGTTGCTACTTTGGAATTTTTGTCAAAGAGGGAGATGTACTGATATGATAACACATGATACTAAAAATTAAGAGGGAGATGAAGTGATGAAATGAACTAATGGGAGATGATCTGATGAAACTGAAGATAAGGCTGATGAACTGAAATGAAGAATTAGGATAGAGGGAGATCTTAATACTTCTAACAGTCACAAAAGTGAGGCTTATAGGATTCTGAATTAGAATGAAGCTAAGGATATTATAAAATAATTTTATGATGGACAAATAATTTTTTGGATTGGTTGGTAATCCATGTGTTATTTTGGTGATATCATATGGTGTTGCCATCAATGCCAAAGAGGGAGATTGTTGGAAACTACAATTGAAATAATTGTTGTATTGTCATTGATGTCAAACCTTAATTCGTAAGACTGTTGCTACTTAGGAAAGTACTATATCTATTTGAGTGTTGCTAAGGGGCTAGGCAAGGTTGGTAACAATAGTGTAGTACCCCAAAAATGGGCTATAAGTTCATTAACCTCCTACATCTACAAATCGAACAAAATCAACATCGAAGTCCTAATCTAAGGCACATCTAAACATCATCGAATCATAATTGATTATCTTAAATTCTACATTGGGGAATATTCCTAGCAATATTCCTAATTATCTTTAATTTAATGATTATTTGGTGATAAATCACATTTATCCTAAGTTTGATTAATTGAATATTTTCATATTTAATTAATTAGATTTAATATCTTGCCACTTAATTGTGTAATTAAATTTAATTCTATCTATTATTAATTGTATTATTTAATTTTGACAATAAATCCAATATCCTATGAATAATTGATTAAATTTTATTTAATTAATTAAAGCAAGTTGTCATTATTTAATAATATAGTTTTTAATAAAAGTTTGATTAAATAATTGATTAACCCATAAATCAATTATTTATTTTCAAAAATCAGTTAAGTTGAGCATAAATCACTTTATTTATTTAATTAATTCATAATTATTATACACATTCAAAAGAAACAGTTAAACTCCAAATTAGAAAATCAGTGCAAAGTGTTGACTTTTTAGAACTCAACATCCTTTTGGAGTTCAAAAAGCTGATCTAAACTCTAATTTGAGTTAAAAAGCTATTTTTGCATGATTTGCATATTTTTGTGAATTAAATTATCTTTATTATCAAATAACTCAAAAATCAAGTTGAGTTAATCTGAGTGATTTATGGCTTTCTTCCATGCACCTCCAAAGCCTTGGATTTCTATAAAATTAAAGCCTCAGCTCATCTCAAAGCATCTCATATTTTTGCACAATCACACTGGAGAATTGCAATTGGAAGGATCAAAGCTTATTGCGAATCAACATTGTTGTGAGATCACTTTTATTTTCATATTATTGTTAGATCAATTCATAGCATATCAGTTTTTACATATCATAGATTTCATATCATTTTTCATATTATTGCATAGAAAATATCAAAAAAAAAAAAAGATTAATTGCATTTAATTCATATCTAGATCAATTGCATTCAAATCCTTCATATAGGTGTCGTCTAGGTCATTGATCTCGATAACAATCTGAGAACATCAATCTCGCACCTACTAGAAGGTAGTAAATCGCTTGGTTAAATTAGATTTCAATTTTGCATGATTTTGATTTTTGCTAACCTCTGATGTTTTACTGAAGTGTTGTGTCTACAGATCAGGTGCAATTTTCACACACACATTTCTGGCGCCCACCGTGGAGCCTTGAAATGGGTTTCCAATTCAATTCTATCAATTGTTGTCTTTTTCTCCTCGGTTTCTATGCAAAAATATGATTTTTATTTTTTGTCCATACAATCTTCGTATGAGTTTCTGACAAAAGTCATATGAGTTTGAGCCTGCTGTCGTATGACAGTTGACTGAGTATCATTTCATCAGGCACCCACTGTCGTTTGGAATCTGGATTATCATTTCATCAGACACCCAGTGTCGTATGAGTTTCCAGACTGTCATCTGGGAGCATACCCACTATTGTACGAGTTTCTTACTGTCGTCTAGTAATAGACCCACTGTCATACAAGTTTAGGCATCAGATTTCAATTGTTGTTTCATTTTTGCAGGCAGTTTGTCAAATTTCATTTTCAAATTTTGACTAACAGCTAATCTTAACAGTTGGAATTCTCTATTTTTGATTGAATCTTGCTGGTTTTGATTGAAAAAAGCGTAAAATTTGCTAAAATCAGGTAAAAATCTACTAAGCGCATTGCAAAGAACTCAGATATTCCACTTGTGCTGATAATATTTTGATTTGGGCTTAAAATAAATCTCTCGTGTGTCTAGCTTGGGTGATTCTTTTCATGCTTTTGTTTTACACACTTGCATAATTGATACTAGGTTGTGACACCTTAAGTATTTATTAGTAGTCTAAGATTACTTGTGATTGATCTTGATTTCTATTTTGGGTTATTGGACTCACTAATCCGCCGACCCCTCATTCTGCCCCGTGGTTGAAAGGTCAGTGCCACATTAAAGGGGAGGGGTCAATAGGATAGAAGCGTTAAGTGTTCCACTTGGCAACCCATTTGTGCTTTTAGGAACTCACTTGTTTTCTAAGTTGGGGACTCATTTTCAGCTTGTGTGAGGTGTTAAGTGTTCCACCTTGTGAACTCATCTCATATTCGCTTTAAGCATTAAGTGTTCCTCTTTCTTCTTTTTGGGTACTTTTGGTAGATTTGCTTTTGGAAACATACATTTGTGTTCACATAGTAATTAGGCCCTATGAACACTATTCATGATTCTTGAGAGATTGGATTTCCAGTGAAATCCTTCTTGATGATAGAATCCTTGTAGGTAGGGAGGATACTTAGTGTGTTTCACATTCAACTCGGTTAGTGCGTCTTCTCTTATTGATCGATACATTCTCTCCTAGGAGAGGTTGATAGATCACATGGGGTTGACATCACGAGCTTTGGTGAATCAAAATTGGTTAGTACGCCTTCTCTTATTGATTGATATATTCTCTCCTCGAAGAGGTTGATAGATCACATGGAGTTGACATCATAGACCTTGGTGAAGCAAAACTTTTTCTTAGCGTGTCGAATTAATCTGCTTGCTTTGTTTGGGTTAAAAGTGAAAAGGTGTCAAAAACCTTGGATCTCAAGCCAAGTCCCCTTGTGGTATACTATTGTGAGTCACCTTGAGAGAGGGTTAACCGTAACAGACACTCCCTTCATAGGGAAAACTGTGTTGACGGAGCCTCAAGTAGTAATAGCCATTTTTGCCGTGGTAGTGACAGCTGCTATATAAATGTCCTTGTGGAAGAAATCTCCATAGGTATGGTTCATTGTTGGGTTGTCAGATCTCCCTAGCAGCTCCTAAAGATTAAGTTCTCGAACTGTGTCAAAACCCTAGTGCGCCAAGATTGGAGTTCACCCCTTTGGATCATAAAAGTTGCAGAGTCAAACCATTACTAAAAACCCTAGAGAGGCCAAAGTTTCATTTTCTAGGGTATATGTGCATCATTGAAAAACATTTTGGAACATACACAATTAACACTTCTGAGGATTAGAATGAATAAGTCACTTAATTGTTCATGCACAAGGTTGCTTTAACCCTTGTTCATTATTTTTAGAAATGCTTGAAATCACTTGCTTGCTATTTTGTGTGCTTGTTTATCTATCTGGTTACTGAAAATGAACAAATTTTTTACAATCCTCAAATCTGGACATTGAAATTTGCAAACAATCCGAATCTGCAAACTTAAAATTTTGCAAAAATTGATGTAAAATCCTTTTTGGAGTCAAAAATCATTTCAGGAAGTCAAAAGTCATATGAGTTTTTCCAAGTGTCATTTCATTACAACCCATCTGTCGTATGATTGAGTACCCAGTGTCGTATGAGTTTCCATCCCAGCAAATTCTCAAAGTCAAAATCTTGCAACTGTCGTATGAGATTTTCAACTATCATTTCATTGCTACCCAACTATCATACAAGTTTTGCAACTATCATTTCATAGCATACCCACTGTTGTACGAGTCTGTAGAGTGTCGTTTGGGAAATTTTTGAAAGTTGTCAAAAAATTGTCAGAATTGCCAGATATTTAGCTTTTTCAGCCTAATTTCAGAATCTATCAAATGAATCACTGTGTCAAGAGCAGAGCAGTAGCTATTAAGAATCCAATAATTTTCCTAAAGTGGCCTTTTGAATCCGATTCAGCCTTCTATTTAATCAATTTGAGTCCTTATCATCCTGTGTCAAAACCTTGTCATAACTATCAATCTTCAATCAATCATCAAAATAACTAAGTGTTGTGATATCTTGTTTGCTATCTTTTGGGAGCCTACCCATACATCAAGGGCATAGTATCCTTCATCCACATCTAATCAAATCTTCAAATCAATCAAACCTTGACAAGGTTGCATCATTTGATCATCTTGATTCAATTCATTCTTCGGTTATCTGGATCTTATTCTTTTGTTTCACTTGAGGTTAATGGTGGAGACTAGAGCTTCCTCTCACAAGAAATCTATCACCACTCTCCAAACTCCAACTCTTGAGCAACTCATCAATTCTGGTCTTTACGAGGATGACAGTCTTGGCAACTATCGATTGAAATCTGGTTACATACCTCCTCCATCAACTCACGGAGGTACTCAATATACCCCTCATCAATCTAATCCAGGGAGTCCACAAACTCCTACCATGTCTCAAGCAGGGACAAATTTTGGCTCTCAAAGAGCTCAATCTCAACATGGTCCAGATCAGGAACCCACACCTGAAGAAATTGCTCAATATCAAAATGATGATAACTTCAAATGAATGATGAAGCATTTCTTGAAAGAAGATAGAGAAGCATACTTTTTACAATTAGCTCATCAAGGAGCTAGGCTTCCTCCTAATTTTAATGTTAAAGCTATCATCACACATGAGGAAGAAACTCCACTCACAGCTATGACAAAACAAATACATGCTTTACAAGTCAAACTGAATCAACTCGAAAAAGAGAAGGAACCCAAAGAGTTCTCCATGGAGGCTCTATGTCCTTTTCCATTTGACAAAGACTTGTACATGCCGCCCTTTCCAAAAAGAGTGGAGATTTTGAACTATGATAAGTATGATGGACACTCAGATCCTCAAGATCATGTCAGAGAATTCTGTACACAATCAATGGAGTTCATGCATGAACCGACCTATATGATGTGTCTCTTCCCTCGATCTCTAGGGGGAGAAGCCATCCATTGGTTCTCTAGACTGCCTTCTACTATCAAAACTTTTCAGGAGTTGATCAAATTGTTTTATCAACAATACTCCTACAATATTCAGCACCTCGCCACCATGATCAATATCTGTAATCTCAAGCAATATCCAGGGGAACCATTCCTAACATTTCTCAAGAGATGGAGGAAGAAGTTCTCTCTATATGCCAGACCTATTCCAAAAATAGAAAAATTGGAAATCTTCATCAACAACCTTGTTCCAGAAATCAATTATCCTCTACAAATGCAAGATCATACATCTTTTGATAAGATGGTGGATAATTCTATCAAAATAGAAAAAGTGCTTGTGAAAAAAGGAGAAATCACACTTCAAAAAGACAAGTACAAATCTGGATCTAGTTCCAAAGACAAGAACAAAAATTGGAACAAGAACAAGGGCATCATCACAGATGGTGTTGGTGACACTGTCTATTCCCCATCAAAGGCACCTACCTACAATCTCACTCTTGGCACTCAAGCCATTAAAGCTTCAGAGCAAAAGTCTTCTCAACCATCTCAAAGGAAGCTAGAATACAAAAGATGGGATAAACATAAAAAATTTACTCCTCTAGGAGAGTCTTTAGAATTAGCTATGAAAACTCTACTGGCTAATAACATCATCTCTTTACCACCAATCTGACCAAATGATCAGGACCCCAAACCGAAATGGTGGAGAGAAAATGAATTCTGTGATTTCCATCGGAGTAAAGGTCACAAAACTAGTAGTTGCTACCACTTGAAGCATACCATTCAAGATCTGATCGATAGTGGAGACATCACAATTGACAATCCCAAGAGAAATAATGATCATACAACATTCACAGAACCATTTCTGAAACATGGTCAAGAAGTTTCAACTTCTCAGTCTAATATGGGGGCAAAAGTTAACTATGCCTACCCTGGAAATAATGTTGTCATCAATATGGTTGAACCATGTCTCCCTAAAAGTTGCAATGTCATCACAATTGTATGAAGAGATAGAGATGATTCCTCAGCTAACATAATTACTCGATCATAGGCTCTAATGCATCTGAAAGGACAAATCCCAGATTCATCAAATGTCCCTAAGGTGCCCTTCAATCTTTCATCTACTTCTAAATAGAAGGCTGCTTCCAAATCTTCCAATCCAAAGGATACAAGGCCTATGCCTTATAGCATTGTTCAACAACTCCAGCACACTAATGCCAAAATCTCCATGTTTGAGTTGCTTCAAATATCTCCAGCTCATAGAGCCATTCTCAATAAAGCTTTTCTCGGTTCCAATGTTCCTGATGACCTTGATTTAGACAGGTTCCAGACTATGGTTGGACATCTTACATCTCTACAATATATCTCTTTTTCAGAGGAAGATGACAACTACTTGAGTCACCCACATAATTAGCCTTTGCATATAGAAGTCTTGATCTAGAAACATAGAGTCAAATGTGTGTTGATAGATGGGGGCACTGGCCTAAACATTTATTCTTACAGCTTGATCACACAATTGGGATTTTCAAAATTGGCTATTGATCCTCGAAAGAAGATTACCATAAAAGCCTATGATGAACAAGAAAGATCTTCTAAAGGCACCATTGTCTTACCTATCAGAGCAGGTCCAATTATCAAAGATACCATCTATCAAGTGCTTGATCTACCTTTGGCTTACAACATTATTCTAGGGAGGCCATGGATACATGAAATGCAAGCTATTCCTTCTACATACCATCAATGTTTGAAGTTTCCTTATGAAGGAGTAGAGGTTACTATCCCCGTGGATCTGAATACAACTCGCAACACCTTGAAGGAAAGTGCAGATAAGCTTGTGCCTAATAACAAAGAATCTCCCATTGAACCAACTAAAGAAGCATCCACATCTAAAATGGAAGATCTTGCCAAAGAGGTTAATATCAAAGAAAATAGTATGGGAGAATATACTATTGAGCCAGTCTTATCTTTGACATCTCTCCCTATCTCGCCTAAGTCTTATGGGCAATCTTTGAAACAATCCAAACCAGACTCTAAAGAACCTCTGAAAGCATATAAAAATAATTTTGTAGCAGAACAAATATCCAAGCAAGAGTTTGAAGAGGATGAAGCTGTTCTATCATGGCTCTACAAAGGCCAACCTAAATCTCAAGTTGTTCAAATTGGTGACTCTATAGTATCCAAACTCCTTTCTAAGTCATATGATCTAGGAGGTAAATTAATAGCTAAGATGGGATATTCAGGTCAAGGGCCTCTAGGAGTTAGAGGAAAAGGTCTTGTGGCACCTCTCCCACATACTAGTAGAGAAAATAAAGATAAAGTTGGCTTAGGCTTTAAGAAGAAACCCTATCACCTCAAAGGTAATTGCTCTCATGTCATAGAGTAGATCGCACTAGGGGAACCTCTTCTTAAGAAAGAAGAAACAAAACCATCAGATAGTGATTCGGATAGTTTAGAACTCATCCCCTATGAAAAATTGCGTAAAGAGATCAAAGACCTTCTTGATGATAAAGATGATCCTATCAAGAGAATTAATGTAGTAGAAACACAAGAACCTACTATCAATCAAGAGATAGTTGCAACACAAGAACTGGCTAATCTTGAAAAAAATCAAGAAGAGGGAAGTGGTAGTGATTCTGAGACAAATTATCATGAGTATGAATACAAATCAGAATCTAAGGGTAACCCTTCTTGGGGTATTCACCCTGACTTTACTCATGTTCTAAGATTTCCTAGAGATCCTATATCAGAAGATGAATCTAATGACTATGAATGGGGAGTCATCCCAGAACTAGATGAGCTTATCATAGAGAAACATGTTGATGTTATTCACCAATATGCACCTCAAACCAATGTAAGTCTAGAGTGAAATGATGAACCTATCGAGTCTGATCCACAAATGGCTGAATTGGACTCCCATGATGACATTGAGCCTATTCAAAAATTGGATGTCTTAAGTTGTAGTATCACCTTTGAACTCGAGCATCAGGTTAGGACCAATGATGATAGATCCATATCCATAAACACTATCTCCCAATCTTTCCCTACTTTGACTATCAAATATCCAGAACTTATTGATCAAACCTCCATGAATCCGAGCCATGGTATTTATACCTTCCCGAATGACTATGCCCTTTCTTGCTACCTTAATGTAGTTGAGCCTATGAGGACTTCCATCAATGAACTAAGCATCAACATGACCAAGTCGGACATCAAATATCTTAGTCAGAAAAACAAGAGTAAAAAGAAAAAGAAAAAGAGTTCTGAGGGTGAAAACCACTTTGTGGCAGTCTCAGAACCTACAAAAGTAAAAATAAAAGACATATCCAAAGGTGAAAACCTCTTTGAGGCACCTAAGGATGAGATATTTGATGTCCTTCCGAGTCATTTATAGGATAGATCTCCCGTTCTAATTGAGCCCACCCAATCCATCAATTTGGGTACAACAGAGGAACCGCAATTGGTACATGTAGCACAATCATTATCAGAAGAAGAGAAGCAAAATTTGACAACATTCATAATAGAGAAGAAGATTAAATTTGCATGGAAATATTTGGATATGCCAGAATTGGATCCTAATCTCATAATGCATCATTTATCTATTGCTCCAAATGTCAAACCTGTCAAGCAAAAGTTGAGAAAGATGCATCCTCATGTTGCACTCTTGGTAAAAGTTGAATTAGAGAAGCTTCTGAAAGTTGGATTCATCTGAGTTATTGACTATGTAGAGTGGATCTCTAATATTGTACCTATTTCTAAACCAGATGGTTCAATCAGAGTGTGCACAGACTTTAGAGATGTGAATAGAGCATGCCCTAAGGATGATTTTCCACTACCGAACATTGATATGATAGTGGATATGAATGTGGGTTTCAAGATGTATTCCTTGATGGCTGGTTTCTCTGGATATAACCAAATAAAAATTGCTCCAGAGGATCAAGAGAAAACTACTTTCACATGTGCATGGGGAACCTTCTATTGGAATGTCATGCCATTTGGGCTTAAAAATGCTGGTGCTACATATCAAAGAGCAATGACATCTATTTTCCATGACATGATGCATCGAACCATGGAAGATTATGTTGATGACACATTAGCAAAATCTATGATCAGGATTGAACATCTAAAGGACTTGAGCATGATCCTAGATAGAATGGAAAGGTTCAGTCTCCGACTAAATCCTAAGAAGTGTTCTTTTGGTGTCACTTCCAGAAAGTTCTTAGGATACATAGTTTCAAAGAAGGGCATTGAAGTTGATCCAGCTAAAGTCAAGGCTATAATAGAGATGCAAGCTCCCAAGAATATCAGTCAAATGAGGACATTGCAAGGAACAGTTCAATCTATCAGAAGATTCATATCACAGCTAGAGGACATATCATAGCCTTTTACAAAAACATTACATAAAGGTGTGACCTTTGCATGGAATGAAGAATGTGAGAAAAATTTTAACCATATCAAGACGTATCTATCCAATCCACCTATCTTGATGCCTCCTATTCATGGGAAGCCATTGATCTTATATGTCTTTGCAATAGATACATCATTGGGGGCATTGCTAGCACATCATGATGAGAACAAAAAGGAAAGAGCTATATACTATATCAGTAGGACATTGGTTGCATATGAGAAGAACTATTCAATGATCAAGAAAGCTTGTCTAGCTATGATCTTTGCATCACAAAAACTAAGACACTACATGTTAGCTCATACCACACAATTGGTAGCTAAAATTGATCTCCTCAAGTACCTACTAAGAAAAGCTACCCTCATAGGTAGATTAGCTAAATGGGTTATGCTCTTAAGTGAATTTGACATTGAATACGTGGAAAGAAAAGATATAAAAGGATAGGTTATTGCTGATCAATTAGCAGATGCACCTATGATTGCTAATACACCACTACAAATGGAATTCCCAGATTCCTCTATCATGCATCTTTCTTCTAGAGAATGGCAATTATTCTTTGATGGCTCCTACACATAGAATGGCTCCAGGGAAAGCATATTGTTCGTAACTCCTCAAGGATACTCAATCCCAAAAGCATTCCTATTAAATTTTCCTTGTACGAACAATATTGTAGAATATGAAGCCCTTTTGAATGGTATGAAACTAGCAATTGAATGGAGAGTAACAAAGCTACACATTCATGGAGACTCTCAACTTGTTATTCATCAAGTCAATGATGTGTACCAAAATAAAGATGAAAAGGTCCTTCCTTACAAGAGAATGGTAGATGATCTTAAGAAATATTCCATATCTATCACATTTGAACAAATTCATAGAACGGAGAACAAGGCTACTGATACAATGGCAACACTATCTACTTTATTACAACAACCTAAACATGAGCTATGCTATGAGTTTTTGGTGGAAGCACTATCTTATCCTGCATATGACTCCCCTGAAACCCGCATGATTTGCACTATTGTAGGTCATGATTCATCCAGATATAAAAACCTATTTTCCTATCTCCAAGACCAAATCATCAATGATACCTTCAACCGTCATGAAAAGAGATACATTATCCATAATGCCTCCCTATATGTCATCATTGGTAATGATCTATACAAATGAGGTCTAGATGGTACGCTACTTAGATGTTTAGAATGTGAAGAGTGTCAACATGCATTAGAGGAAGTCCATGATGGTATTTGTGGGTCACACTTGAATGGTTTAACACTAGCTCAAAAAATTATTAGGGCTAGGTACTATTGGCCTGAAATGGAGAAAGAGGCTATCAAATTCGCTAAGAATTGTCAAAAGTGCCAAGTGCGTGGAAACTTAATTCATGCTCCAGGGAGGGATCTAATCCCCTTTACAACACAATGGCCTTTTCACCAATGGGCATTTGATCTTATAGGAGCTATACATCCTCATTCTTCTAATGGACATACCCATATAATCACAGCTACAGATTATTTTACAAAATGGGTAGAAGTAGTCCCTTTAACACAAGCAACGGGGAAACAAATATCTATGTTCATATTGAACTATATCATATGCAGATATGGGATACCTCATTCCATAATCACAGATAACGGTGGACAATTCAAGAACAAAGACCTAGATGATCTATGTGCCAAATTCAAGATCACACAACATTGGTCTTCTATCTACTATCCACAAGGAAATGGCCAAGCTGAGGCTTCCAACAAAAATCTATTAAAGATCTTGCACAGAACAGTAAACAAAATTGGCAAAGACTGGCATCTCATGATTAATCCAACTCTATGGGCCTACATAACAAGTATCAGAACACCTACTGGGGCTACACCTTTCACTTAAGTTTATGGGTCTGAAGTGGTACTGCCTATTGAGGTTGAAATCTCATCACTCAGAATTAGAATGCATGGTCTAGTAACTGATGATGACTACAGAGTGTCTAGGTTACAAGAACTGGAACTACTAGATGAGCGCAGACAAGTAGCGTATGATCATCTCAGAGTATACCAGAAGAGAATGTCTAGAGGCTACAATAAGAAAGTCAGACACAGAGAATTTCAAGTTTGTGATCTAGTCTTGAGAGAAAATCCTAAAAATCAATTCCATCGAGAACGCAAGGGGAAGTTTGAACCCAACTGGCTAGGTCCCTTTGTTATCACTGCTACTTTTGGCTCTGGTTCCTATCAAATCTCAATGACTGAAGGAGAACAGCTCTGAGAACCAATCAACGTTCTCCATCTAAAGAAATTCTATGCCTAAGGCATTTAGTCTATGGTAAAATGTCCTAAAAAATTATAAAAATCAGAAAAAGTCCTAAAAAAATGAACATCTTGGTGAAAACCTAGCAATAGGCACCTTGATGATTCACAAAAAAATTCAAAAAAATCAAAACTACAAAGAAAAAAAAAAAAATGAAAAAAAAGAGAAAAAGTGCCTTAGTGAAAACCTGGAAACAGGCGCCTTGGTAGAAAAAATAGAATCTCTACCAAGATGGTGAAAACTCGGCAAACGGGTACCACTTGTTTCAAAATGCTCCATCTATCAGCACAATCTTGATCTTTCCCAGCTTTCAGTCTTGCTTTAGTTTGTACATATCTCTCGGTTTGTTTCTGCATTTCCAGTTTTCAATAAGTCGGTCTGTACACCAATCAGCTCCAGCGTCTGTATCCTATCAATGCTTAACACTTGGGGGTAATCAATGTCATATCCTATGGTCTCCAGTATATCTTAGATGTATCATATCCAGTCAGATTCCTTTGGAGCTTCATTTGAGTCAGTCAAGTCTGTCTTGTCTCCAAAAAGGATTTTGCATCTACAACAACACAATCAAACACAAACTGAAAATGATTTGTGCTTCATGCTTTTATCTCCTTGTATGCTTACTGATTCACATTGAGATTTTTGCATATTGTGTCCCTTCGAGCTCTTCGATGATGTCCTTTATAGGATTTAGAGAGTGATGACTGGGGGCATAATCTTTTCTTTCTTTTCTACTTGTATGTGAAAATCTAAACAACTTTGGAAATTCTAGATTGAAATGGTGTCTGACTGTAAGCGCCTCTATCTCGAATTGGATGGCCATGCGTACCTTGACCATTGATACCCAAAAAATTCAAGGAAGTTTGATCTAACTATTGTCTTTTTGAGTGAGTTCTTTCTCCTACTATGAAACACGATCTTACCTAAGGATGTGAACAATAAAGGGTCACTATGGGTAATTCAGATTGGATTTAGAATAATCTCTTGGCTGTTTGATGTGTTTCTCATGCCAGGCGTATTTAGGTCATCATGACATTTATGTTTTGATGCTTATACCAATTGCTATATCAAAATGGACATGATATTCAGGTCATCTTGGTGTTTGTGCCTTGGTGCTTATATCTAATCTGACATTTCAAAAATAAAATCAATATTCATATATCCATGGTTGTTGACCAGTGGGTGTTGTATTGATTCTTGCACATACAAATTGATATTCATATGTCTATGGTTTCATAGCTAGTGGGCATTGTATTGATTTATCCGGTTACCTAAAATTTTAATGATGATAACAAATCAACACATGATCAGTGACTAGGTCCTAGGTCTTAGGTTGCATTTCATTTTGCATGTTGCATGATCTCACAATGGCTAAATGAACTTCAATGCTTAAACAATTCTCCACTCGCATCTTCAAATCTAACAAGAGCTAAATCTCACACAAAGGTTCCTCCAATGAAACAGCAAGTAGAATCCTTTTTCGAGATCAAAATCGAAATCTGAGATCGTTTATTATGTCAAAATCGCGATTTAAAATTTTGGGCCCAGGACGGTCTACTGCTTGCATATTTGACCTTCGATCGTCACAGAAATCCATAATTCAACTTAATTGATTATCTTACATCAAAATATCAAAATTTCAACTTGGTCAACTATGGTCAACTCATAGTTTCACCTAGTCAAACTTGGTCATCTGGACCTCTAAACGATGCAGAATACATTCCTGGACGTGTTTAACCACTTCTCAAATCAATTAACATGCTTCTAAACTATCAACGCTGACTTTTCTTGTCAGATTTCAATTTCAATCCTAAAGGGGGCATGGTATTGCACATCATTCAAGTCTGTAAATCTAATTTTATTTGGAATCTGTTATCTTTCATCAGTGATCAAGACAACAACCACATCTAGTTATTGATTCATCAGAAAACCTCATCGCTCGGGGCAAATCTATCATCACTTGGGGCATATCAGATTCATCAAGATCCATATCAATCTGGTATTCTCCTAATCTTGTAAACTGTATCAGTTTTTGCAACCATCAGATCATAGTGTTCTTTCCTTGGTTCTTCGGCAACTGAAGGATTCAGATGTGATACCTACTAGTTCTGCTAAGACAATCAAGTCTAGAACCGGTCACTCACTTCTTTGTAATCCTAAGGTTTGGAATCAGGCATTTTGACACTTTTTCGCAATCATAGGTTCATTCGCTGCTACAGTGAACATTATCTTTGGTCATTCAGGACCTATTATCTTCATATCAAATCAATATCAATCAGCTTCTATCTCATATCAATTATCAATTTCGAATCCGTTTCATATCTCTATCAAACACAAACTATCTTTGAACCACTATGCTTTGCACAACAATTCAAAGAGGGGCAAAATGTAATACCTCAAAAATGGGCTATAAGTTCATTAACCTCCTACATCTACAAATCGAACAAAATCAACATCAAAGTCCTAATTTAAGGCACATCTAAACATCATCGAATCATAATTGATTATCTTAAATTCTGCATCGGGGAATATTCCTAGCAATATTCCTAATTATCTTAATTATCTTTAATTTAATGATTATTTGGCGATAAATCACATTTATCCTAAGTTTGATTAATTGAATATTTTCATATTTAATTAATTAGATTTAATATATTGCCACTTAATTATGTAATTAAATTTAATTCTATCAATTATTAATTGTATTATTTAGTTTTGACAATAAATCCAATATCCTATGAATAATTGATTAAATTTTTATTTAATTAATTAAAGCATGTTGTCATTATTTAATAATATAGTTTTTAATAAAAGTTTGATTAAATAATTGATTGACCCATAAATCAATTATTTATTTTCAAAAATCAGTTAAGTTGAGCATAAATCACTTTATTTATTTAATTAATTCATAATTATTATGCACATTCAAAAGAAATAGTTAAACTCCAAATTAGAAAATCAATGCAAAGTGTTGACTTTTTAGAACTCAACATCCTTTTGGAGTTCAAAAAGCTGATCTAAACTCTAATTTGAGTTAAAAAGCTATTTTTGCATGATTTGCATATTTTTGTGAATTAAATTATCTTTATTATCAGATAACTCAAAAATCAAGCTGAGTTAATCTGAGTGATTTATGGCTTTCTTCCATCCACCTCCAAAGCCTTGGATTTCTATAAAATTAAAGCCTCAGCTCATCTCAAAGCATCTCATATTTTTGCACAATCACGCTGGAGAATTGCAATTGGAAGGATCAAAGCTTATTGCGAATCAACATTGTTGTGAGATCACTTTTGTTTTCATATTATTGTTAGATCAATTCATAGCATATCAGTTTTTACATATCATAGATTTCATATCATTTTTCATATTATTGCATAGAAAATATCAAAAAAAAAAAAAGATTAATTGCATTCAATTCATATCTAGATCAATTGCATTCAAATCCTTCATTTAGGTGTCATCTAGGTCACTAATCTTGATAACAATCTGAGAACATCAATCTCGCACCTACTAGAAGGCAGTAAATCACTTGGTTAAATTAGATTTTAATTTTGCACAATTTTGATTTTTGCTAACCTCTAATGTTTTACTGAAGTGTTGTGTCTACAGATCAGGTACAATTTTCACACACACAAATAGCACCTAAGGGAAAGGTTGAGTTATCTTGATACTACAAAGTGTACTTGACTATGTTGCATAATGATGAGATAATGTTTTGTTTATCTTAGTAAGACTGAAGACTAAATTGGTAGGCTTAACCGAGAAAAGAATGGAAAAATCATGTTTAAGCCGAGTGATGTTAGTGTCGATCGAGTTAGTATATGCTGAGAAAAATTCTAGTCTCGACTGAGCATCAGTAAATTGTCGAGGAAGACAGTGTAAGCAGAGGAAACAGTTTTAGTAATGACTGAGCTTTCTACATGAAGAGTGAGTTGACAATCACAGTATTAACCGAACATCATCAATTTTATATTTGAGGAAAATTTAATTTTGGAGCCGACATTGTTGAATTCTTGGATTATGTAAAATGTGTTGACTTTATTTATTGATTGTTTGGAAGCATTAAATGCATTGTAAAATGTTTTATTGTAAATCTTTAAGAGATTTGAGATGATTCTAGAAAAGGATCTGAAGAACATAAAGCGGGTAGATTCAATGAATCTGGCCTAACCCTAAGATCTATGATTGAGATTGAGCGAAAAAAGATGAGTTAACCTAATTGAGGAAAATATAAGAGAACCTGAACATTTTGATATGTATGTACATGGAGAATAGAGAATGTTGGAAGAAGAAAGTTTTATTGACTGAATAAGCAGAAAAGGCTAAAGGAGAATTGTGGTGATTTCTTGAAGAAAAGTTCCAAGCAGATCAGAGATGGAAATGGAAAAGTTTCAAAGTCAGTAAACCAGCATTAGTGTACGGAATCAGATCTGATATTTGCAAAGTGTGTTGTATATTTTTCAAATAATACTGCTGCTACTTTCTAACCATTATAATAGTCAAAATCCTTTTAACAAAGGTTGACCTAACAATCATATGTTAAATCCTTTGAACAAGGTTGCATTCTAATGTAGTGTATGTAAGTCCTATGACTAGGCTCACTTTTAACAGGGTGATTGAAATCCTTTAACCAGGTCACACCTAACAGTGTGTATTGTAACCTTTGGTAGGGTTGGCTTTTTACCAAGCTCACTTCAAAAGAGTGAAAATAATAGTAGCATGTTACAAAGTGGTTTTCCCAAATTGGGTTTCCACTATAAATCCTAGTGTTAATACTTGTGTGAATGTTTTGGTTTGAACATTACTATGTTTTGCAAGTTAAGTTACAGCTAGGTAGTAGACTGCATTGTTAGAGATTTCTATTATTGAATCAGTGATGACCGAGTTTGTTTTGGTTATTGGATCTTATTTAAGGATAATTTTTTGAGATTGTCTTATACATTAGGACTTGGGAACAACTGATTCACCCCCCTCTCTATTGTTCTAAATCATATTAACACTTATAATATTAGTAGATTTAAGGCTTGAAATAATCATACTCATTTTATTTTAGAAAAAAATTTCCAAATAAGTACAAGGGTGGGCACTTAGGAAAGATTGTGGCTTTAGATTTCAAGCCAAGTCCTACACGATTTTCTCAACTCCTGGAATTTTACCTCTTTCCTATAGTTTCCTTCCACCAGTTTGAGAATCTAAAAAATTTATTAGGTATTTTTAATTTTTGAAACCATTATCAAGAATAATAGAATCTATCCATTCATATAAGGATGTGGTTTGTTTTAAGTTGTCTCATTTAAATTCACATTGGCTACATTCTATTAGATGGGGTCTTCCATATATGTGTTTATTTGGTTTTCTCCATTTTGTTACTATTCATGGTCATTATAACAATTATTTCTTTTATTATTATGAAATGGGTCATCTTTTTGTTAGTTTGTGTTCAAACTATTAGAATGTTTTTGTATGCTTTTGTATTTTCCTAATCCCATATATATATGAATGGTTATTAATCACTAAAATGAATTTTTGAGGTTATATCTTTTCATTGAGCATAGATTCTCAAGCCAGGTGGGTTGTCATGAAATTTATAATTTTTTTATTGCCTTTCAATTTAATGAAGATGATGTTCAATCCTTTCTAATTTTTATACAATCCTTTATACAGTCCTATATCCCTTATTATAGGAATAGTCCAAATCATTCTATGGTTATGAAAATGAAAAAAAAATAAATGTACCAATACAAGTAATAAATAATTAGAAGCATGGTAAAAGAACCTCATTTAAAAATAAGATAAAATAAAACTTCTTTTCAAGTCTTTCGAACATGGCATTAATCCCATATTTTAGAAGCTTAATTTTTTAAGGAAAGAGAAAACTTATATTCCTTGATAGAATAATTTCTAAATGTTCTCTCTTTGTCCTATTTAAGGAAGTGGTACATTTATATTAATTTCAATTTTAGAATGTTTAAAAGATTATTGTTTGGGTATTGCTATACATCATATGGAAAACATAACAAATATAATTTTATTGTTTTTGTTTATGTAATATGGTAGAAGATATTAATAGGATCTTTGGTGAAAATCTTGTACATGTTGAATATTATCCTATAAAATTATAACTTCTTGTAGAAATTATTTATTTTAGTTTAGATTATGATTTCAACTTCTTAAATAAAACTTGTAATCTAAATAAAATCATGTTATTATGTCTTCAAATCAAATGTTTGATTGAGAAATTTTGCTCTTAGACATTACAAATCTCTACATATACAAAGAAAGTAAAGTTATCTTTCAATAAAATCATAGGAGTATGAAGTATTTTCCATGTGGTATTTCTTATTTTATTTTATGTATGCTTGTACTTATGGATTAGTGTTGAATATGGTGTAATAGGGAAGGATGTTTTTTATTATTCTCACCTATCTGGTAAGGAATTGGAATAATTTATGCTTTGGCCAAAGTGAATGTTTTCATTCATTTGATACTAGTGAATGGTTATGGTTCCTACTCCTTGCCATATCACTATTTAGATGCTACATGACAATGTATACAATGTTAAATATGAGACATTGCTGCACCAAATTCCATCTAACCTACTAGTTCTAATTTTCTAGATTCTTAGTGTAGGGTCAAGTGCTCAAATTTTCATGTTGAGCACAATGGGAACACCTCTAAGGATGTAACCACTATATGTTTGGGCGTAGAAAGTGCTTGGACCTCATTCTCATCCTCAAGCATAGTAGATTGAGAGAATTTTGAAGGCAAAGTTAGTCATGAGATGATGTAAAGTATCATTTATGTTTCATCTGATGTATTAACCCTTTAGTGGTCCATTTTTATAATTATCATGTTTTATATCGATGAGTAGGTCAATCTTAATGTCATTATAGTGTATTATCTCATGTGTGAGAGAAGTTTTTCTTAACATTTGTTCCTTTATAATATTACCCTTTATTGATTTTGGATGATCTGCATTATTTTTGGACTATTTGTGTTATGTGGATGTTAGTACCTTACATTTGGTATCAAATATCTTAGTTAAACTTTAGGGCCTTTGTCTACCTTGATGTTAAAAGATGCATATTTGTTTACTGTACAATTTGATTATTCACCATGCAAACAAGGAATAGGTCAATAGGGATAGTTCAATTATTAGACCTACCAATAAGCCTAATTAGAGACTCAACTAATTTGTTAAGTTTTTGAATAATTGGGGAGCCCTATCATAACAATAGGGTACCTTCATGGTTCACCTAGACAAGGATATGAAGAGAATTTGAAAAGAGAGTCCCCATAATGAGGAACAATGGAAAAGAGAGTAGGATATGAGAAATTAAGAGAAACTAAAAAGGGAAGCTGGTCTTAGGAAGGCATGTTCTATGAATAATAGGGGTAGGATTTTAGATGAGCTTAGTAGAGACCTCAAGAAGATCACTCCTCATAGACCTGACATGGTAAAACTATGGGGGATGAAGTAGAGGCATAGATAATAGCTATGGAGAAGTACTTTGAGACTCAAAAAATTTATGAGGAATATCTAGTGATGTGGTGCACTTACCAACTTACTAGGGATGCCTGTACATGTTAATCCTAAGATTATATTACTTGAGGAGAGGGATGAATCAATATGTTAGGAATAATAGTCCACAATAAAATTGAGAGGGGGGGTGAATTAGTTGTATGATAGGTAATTAAACTTTAAACTTTGAGTAGCAACAATATCAGATCCAATGGACACAATGAATGCCAACACTAGCATAGTATTTTGGTCTCGAGGAAACCCTTTTAAAGGTAAAAAACCCCATAGGAATTAGCACCCACAAATGACATACTGAGAGTATAGTATCCTTGTTAGAAGATCTATCCCTATTAGGAGCTAATTGAATCATTACAGTACACAGTCCTTGCTAGAGGATAGACCCTATTAGGAGTCAAGAAAGAAGGGTGGGCTCAATACCTAGGCTCACTGCCCAAAGAAGGTTAAATCCACCTTTAGAACTCACTGTTTGCAACAAGTGTATATGAATACATACATAATATTTTGAACTTTCTAACAACTACTATCTTTTCTTGACCAGTTCCAATTAATTTCACCACTATATCTCTACTCTACATTCAGCAGACACAAGCTCGTAGCTTCTTACAATCCTCTTTACATCACATTCATTCTCACCATAACTTTTCCAAAGAAAAGATCTTACATATATACCCTATTACATTCTACATGATCAGGTCTGCCAATTAGGCTTTCCTACTTACTTAAACTTTTGCTAAGATACACACAGTACCTAAAACAAGTATACAATGATTCTATTACAACAAAATTAAGGACTGACATCCTTAATTTACATTTGCAAAACAAACTGCATGCTACACTTCTGAAGTCGGCTCCCAAATAAGTCTTCTCTAGATCACACACCACAGTTGACATCATCCATTGTTCCATACCTTGCACTGACTAACGAACATCCTTCAGTGCCTTTTCTTTCATCTCTCAAACTTGCATGTATCGAATCCATATCTTATGTAATATATACCAAAATACAGAGACTCACTCTATCAGCTTTCATTGTTTCTTTCCAGTGACCACTCTTCACCAAAACAAGTGTAAATATCTCAATATGGAACATTACATGATGTGATCTTGGATATAAGATCACAACATATTACTTTACTCTCATATATCTTTTCACATTCTAAAACATCCATACAATGTTTGTACACTATCATAATCAGCCTTTACTCTCCATAGAAACATATGTTGACATCAGTGACAAAGCACAAATGACAACAGTATGGATGTCCATTCACTAACATAGTGATTAAACATATTAAATGTATCAATCGCCACCCCATGCATTACCAATATCCAATAATCTCCCCCTTTGGCATTAATATCAAAATATGTAAAAATCCATCATCCCAAAGTTATATCAATCCAAAGTTCTGCAGCCAAACAATACTACATACAATATCCCCATATGGTAGGGATTTTATCATAGAAACACTCCCCCTTTGACAATAATGGAAAGGGGTGCCATGAGTCATCAACTATTTTCCAACATCTTTCTTCCATGATCACTCCCCCTGAGGAGTAGATCCCTACATCCAGTCGAGAATATGAGAAGGATCTAAAAACCTCTAGACCGATGCATCTCTGCATCATTTAATTCTGACTAGGAGGGGCCTGAACCCCCATCATACATGTGAGATATTCAAAGGTATCTTTTGGCTGCAGCTTTGTGAAGATGTCTACAATCTTCTCTTTTGTACTAATATATTCTAATTTTATTTCCTTCTCTGCCACCTTGTCTCTCAAGAAGTGATATTTGATAGAAATATGTTGAGTTTTAGAGTGCATCACCATATTCTTTGACATATTCACTATACTGGTGTTATCACAATGGATAACCATGGGCTCATTAAAAGTTAGTACTATTTCCTTCAGCATTTGTTTCATCCAAATAATTTTAGTGCAATTTATAGCAGTAGAAACATACTCTGATCCAGTAGTAGATTGTGCTATACAATCTTGCTTCTTACTTAGCCAATAAACCAACTTTTTCCCAAGGAAAAATGCACCAACATTAGTACTCTTTCTATCATCAATGTTTCTTGAGAAATCAGCATCAGTATAAGCAACAAGTTCAAAGCTCTCATTTATGTCATACCATAAGCCAAAGTCTAAGGTTCCTTTTAGATATCTTAGTATCCTTTTCACAATAGCTAGGTGTGTTTCTTTGGGTTCTACCTGATATCTAGCCACAATTCCAACAACATTAGCAATATCTGGTATGGTGTGGGTCAGATATTATAATCCTCCAACCATTGATTTGTACAAGGTCTTAAAAACACACTTTGATTCATCATCAACTGTTAGCTTATTACCAGTCACCATGGGTGTGTCGACCGATTTGTAGTCCTCCATTCCAAAAAATTACAACATTTCTTTAAGATATTTAGTTTGAGAAATAAAGATGCCATCTTTGCTATGATTTATTTGTAGTCCAAGAAAGAATTTCATTTCACCTATCATGGACATCTCAAATTCACTTTCCATTTCCTTAGAAAATTTCTTACATACGTCATCATTACCTCCAAAGATAATATCATCAACAAAGACTTATATTATCAAGATTCCATCTTCACTAGTTCTTAAATACAAATTATTGTTAGCATTGCCTTTTCTGAATCCAAGCTGAAGTAAGTACTTGTCTAACCTTGCATACCAAGCCCTTAGAGCTTGCTTCAGCCCATACAAAGCTTTCTTCAACTTGAATACCATGTCTCCATCTTCACATAAAGGAAATCCATCAGGTTGTTCTATATATACTTCTTCTTCAAGATCCCCATTCAGAAATGCATATTTTACATCCATCTAATACACATTGAAATTCTTATGTGCAGCATAAGCTAAGAATAATCTTATAGCTTCTATTCTAGAAACAAGAGAAAATGTCTCTTCAAATTCTATTCCTTCTTGCTGTGAGAAACCTTTACATACTAGTCTTGCTTTGTTTCTTACAAAAACCCCTTCTTCACTCATTTTGTTTTTGAAAACCCATTTAGTTCCTATCACATTTTTATTCATAGGTCTAGGAACTAGTTCCCAAGTATTATTCTTCTTTATCTGATCTGATTCTTCTTTCATAGAATTTATCCAAGATTCATCTTTGTAAGCTTCATCTGTATTCTTTGGTTCAACTTGAGAAATTAAACAAATTTCTTCTCTAACCTTTGATCTAGTTAGTACTCCCTGATTTGTATTGCCAATAATTTTCTTCTCAAGATGATTATTCTTTACATACCTCATATTTTTAGGAACCTCTGTAGCCTTATCTGTGTCATTATCACAGATCTCTTTTTCGCATTCAGTCTCAACAATTTCTTCTTCTTCTTCTTGAGTAGTAGCCTCTTTGATCTCTATATCTTGATCATAGTCATACATTCTCTCTTATATCTGAAACATTTCATCTATCTTTACATTGTGACTTTTAATTATTTTCCTCAATCTCAGATTAAAGAATTTGTAAGCCTTACTCTCGCTAGAGTAGCTAAGAAAAATTCCTTCATCACTTCTAGCATCAAACTTTCCTATCTCATCATCTCTCTTTATATAGCACTTACTACCAACTATTATAAAATATTTTATAGTAGGTGTATGATTGAACCATAATTCATAAGGAGTCGTACTTGTACCTTTTCTAATCTAAATTTTGTTTAGTGTGTATGCTATTGTTCCAACAACCTCTCTCCAATGTATATTGTAATACCCCAAAAATGGGCTATAGGTTCATTAACCTCCTATATCGACACATCGAATGAAATCGACATCAAAGTCCTAACCTAAGGCACATCTAAACATTATCGAATCCTAATTGATTATCCTAAATTATGCATTGGGGAATATTCCATATTCCTATTTATCCTAATTATCTTTAATTTAATGATTATTTGGCAATAAATCCTATTTATCCTAAAGTTTGATTAATTGAATATTCTGAATATTTAATTAATTAGATTTAATACTGCCACTTAATTGTTTAATTGGATTTAATTATATTTATTCCTAAATTGTATTATTTCAGTTTGACAATAAATCAAATATCCTATGACTAATAGATTAAATTCTTATTTAATTAATTAATGTCAATTGTTAAAATTAATAATATAGTTTTTGAATAAAAGTTTAATTTAATAATTGATTAACCCATCAATCAATTATTTTATTTTTAAAATCAGTTAAGTTGAGGATAAATCACTTTATTTATTTATTTAATTCATAATTAATTATGCACATCCAAAAAATAGTTAAACTATAAATCATAAAATCAATTCAAGTTGTTTTAAAAATAAACTCAACTCTCTTTTGAGTTAAAAGCTAATCTCAACTTCTGATTTAAATCAAAAAGCTATTTTTGCATGATTTTTTGTGAGTTAACTATCTTTAATTCCTTGTTGACTCACAAATCAACTGAGTGATTTATGGCTTTTTCCATGCATCCCCAAAGCCCTGGATTTCTATAAAATCAAGGCTCAACTCTTCACAAATCATCTCATAATTTGCAAACTTATGCTGGCGAATTGGTATCTGAAGCTTCTTTTGCAAATCAACAAATTTTGGGAGATCATTCATATTTAGCATATCATTGTTAGATTAATTGTATTGTATATCAGTTTTTCATATAGATTAGATTTCATATCATTTCTCATATTATTGCATAGAAAAAACCAAAAATATAGATTAATTTGCATCTAATTCATATCTAGATTTTGCATTCAAATCCTTCATTTAGGTGTCATCAAGGTCACTAATCTTCGTCCAATCTAAGAATACATACTTGCATCTACTAGAAGGCAGTAAATCACCTGGTTAGATTAGTTTCAATTACTTGCATGATTTTGATTTTAAGCTAACCTCTAATGTTTTACTGAAGTGTTGTGTCTACAGATAGGTACAAAATTCACACACACATTTCTGGCACCCACTGTGGGGCCCTGAAATGGGTTTCCATTCAATTTCTATCAATTTCTATCATCTTCTTGTCATTTTCTATTCCAAGTTGTGATTTTTAATTTCTATCCGTACAATTTTCATACGAGTTTTGTCAGAAACTCATATCAGGAGATACCCACTATCATACGACAGTTTATTTGATAAAGGATCATATCATCAGAAACACAGTGTCATTTTGGAAGCCCGATTGTCGTATGATATGATACCTAGTGTTGTATGAGTTTCTGGACTATCGTTCAGGAGGTGACCCACTATCGTATGAGTTTTAGTGCTAGGTTTCAATTGTCATTTAACTTTTTCAGGTAGTTTTCCATATTTGTTTTCCTGATTTGGACTAACAACTAACATTAACAATTGAAATTTGTTGTTTCTGATTGATTTATGCTGATTTTGATTGGGAAAAAGCATGAGAATTGCTAAAAATAGGTAAGAATCTACTAAACACATTGTGAGGAATTCATGTAATCTTCTCAACTGATAACATTTTGATTTGGATTAAAAAGAACTCTTGCGTGTCAAGCTTGTGTGACCTTTATTACTTTCATATCACAGTTTTCATTTTGGGCTATAAAAATGAACATAGATTTGCTTTTCAGCATCTTTGTTACACATAGTAAATAGGCCCTATGAACACTATTTGTGGTTCTTGAGAGAGTGGGTTTCCAGCAAAACTCTTCTCAACGAAGGAACCCTTGTAGGTAGGGAGGATATTGAGGGAGTCTTGTGTTCTACTAGATTTGTGTGTCTTCAGCTTCTGATTGATACATTCTCTCTCTAGAGAGGTTGATAGATCATAAGTGGTTGACATTATAGATATTTGTGAGATAATCTTGGTCTTAGGATGTCAAATTAATCTGTCTGCTTTGTTTGTGTTAAAAGTGAAAAGGCTAGACGATTATGCTCTACTCCCTTTTTGGGTAGTACCAGAAACTTAGATCCTTGAATCTAGAACCAGTCTCCATGTGGTATATTTTGTGAGTCACTTTTAGAGAGGGTTAACCATAGTGGACATTCCCTTAATTGGGTCAACCACATTGACAAAACCTCAAGCGGTAATAGCCATTTTTACCTTGGTAGCAGCAGCCGCTATATAAATGTCCTTGTGGAGGAAATCTTCATAGGTGTGGTCTCTTGTTGGGCTGTCAAATCTCCCTAGCAGCTCCTGATTGATTAATTTCTTGGACTATGTCAAAACCCTGGTGTGCCTAGATTGGAGTTCACCCTCCTGAGATCACAAAAGTTGCAGAGTCAGACCATTACTAAAAACCCTAGTGAGGCCAAATTTTCATTTTTTAAGGAATATGTGCGTTATTGCAAAAATTTTTGGAACATACACTATTAGCACTCCTAGGGATTAGCACAATTTAGTCACTTGATTGTTCATGCGCAGGATTGCTTTGTCCCCTGTTCATTGTTTTCAGACATGCTTGAAATCACTTGCTTGTTTATCTATTTGGTTACTGAGAATGAATCAATCCGCTACAATCTTCAAATCTGGACAGACAATTTTGTGAACAATTTGAAACTAAAAATCTAAAAAATTGCAAAATCTGATGTCAAACACCTTTCTAGAGTCAAAAGTCATCTTTTAAAGTTAGAAAGTCATACGACTGTTGGCTATTGTCATTTCAGAACCCCCAAATTATCCTATGGTATATAGTGTACTGTTGTACGAGTTTTGTTGCTAGTCAATTCAAAGAAGTCAAAAACCTTGCTATCAATTGTCATGTGAGTTTTGCAATACTCGTACAAGTTTTTAATTGTCATTTCATGCTATACCCATTGTCGTATGAGCCTACAGAAAGTTGTTTGAGAAATTTTGAAAAATTGCCAGAAAGTTGTCAGAACTATCAGAGACCCAGCTTTTCTAGCCTATTTCTAGAGTCTGTCAAGAAAATCACTATGTCAAAAATAGAGCAGCAACTATTGAGAATCCAATCATTTTCCTAAAGTGGCCTTTTGAATCCGATTTAGCCTTCTATTTAATCGATTTGAGTCTTTATCATCTTGTGTCAAAA
Organism: Chamaecyparis obtusa; assembly: GCA_027943335.1. Classification (NCBI taxonomy): domain Eukaryota; kingdom Viridiplantae; phylum Streptophyta; class Pinopsida; order Cupressales; family Cupressaceae; genus Chamaecyparis; species Chamaecyparis obtusa. The sequence continues at coordinate 113,168 of BSBK01004414.1, forward strand.
CCTTGTCATAACTATCAATCTTCAATCCATCTTCAAAATAGCTAAGTGTTGTGAACTCATGTCCGCTATCTTTTGGGAATCTACCCATACATCCAAGGCACAATCTCCTTAATTTATGTCTAATCTAAGTTTTAATCAATCAAACCTTGACAAGGTTGCATCATTTTATCTTCTGGAATTAGATCTTTCTTCAGTTGTCTTCATCATATTCTTTTGTTTCACCCAAGGTTAATGGTGGAAAATAGAGCTTCCTCTCACAAGAAATTTGGAGAAGTATCCCATCCCATACCTTTGAATACTCTCCAAGCTCCAACTCTTGAGCAAGTCTACAATTTTGGTCTTTATGAAGATGACGGTCTTGGCAATTTTTTATTGAAAACTGGTTACATTCCTCCTTCATCAACTGATGGAGGTAATCAACAAACTCCTCCTCGATCTATCCCAGGGAGAAATCCTACCATGTCTCAAGCAGTGACAAACTTTGGCTCTCAAAAAGCTCAATCTCAACATGGTGTAGATCAAGAACCTACACCTTCTGAAATTGCTCAATATCAAAACGATGATAACTTCAAAAGAATGATGAAGCATTTCTTGAAAGAAGACAGAGAGGCATACTTTTTACAATTGGCTCATCAAGGAGATAAACTTCCTCCCAAATTTAATGTTGAAGATATCATTACACATGAGGAAGAAACTCCATGCACAACTATGATGAAATAGATGCATGCCATGCAAGTCAAACTTAATAAACTTGAGAAAGAAAAGGAACCCAAGGAGTTCTCCATGGAGACCCTATGTCCTTTTCCATTTGACAAAGACTTGTACATGCCACCATTCCCAAAAAGAGTGGAGATGCCAAAATATGATAAGTATGATGGACACTTTGATCCTCAAGATCATGTCAAAGAATTATGTACACAATCTATGGAGTTCATGCATGAACCAACCTATCTAATGCATCTTTTTCCTCGATCTCTAGGAGGAGTAGCCATTCATTGTTTCTCTAGATTTCCTTCTACTATCAAAATTTTTGAGGATTTGATCAAATTGTTCTATCAACAATACTCCTACAACATTCAACATCCAGTCACCATGATTGATATCTGCAATCTCAAACAATATCTAGGAGAACCATTCTTGACATTTCTCAAGAGGTGGAGGAAGAAATTCTCTCTATATGCTAGGCCTATTCCAGAAACTGAGAAACTGGAAATCTTCATTAATAATCTTGTCGCAAAGATCAACTACCCTTTACAAATGCAAGATCATACATCTTTTGATAAGATGGTAGACAATGTGATCAAAATTGAAAAGGTACTTGTGAAAAAAGGAGACATCACACTTCAAAAGGACAAGTATGAATTAGGATCCAGTTCTAAAGACAAGAAAAAAAATTGGACCAAGAATAAAGGCATCATCATAGATGGCATTGTTGATACCATCCATGCCCCATCAAAGGCACCAACTTTCAATTTAACTATTGGCACCCAAGCCATCAAAGCTTCAGAGAAAAAGGTGTTTGAACCATCTCAAAAGAAACCAAAATAAAAATCTTGGTCTGCTGATAATAAACAAAAGTTCACTCCTCTAGGAGAATCTTTGGAATCAGCTATGAGAAATCTACTGGCTAATAACATCATCTCTTTTCCTAAGATCCGACAATCTGATCCTGATCCTAAACCAAAATGGTGGAGAGAGAATGAATTTTGTAATATCCATCGGGGTAAAGGTCACAAAACTAATAACTGCTTATGCTTGAAACATACTATTCAAGATCTTATTGATAAGGGAGACATCATGATTGACAATCATAAGAGAAATAATGATCATACAAAATTTACAGAACCATTTCTGAAACATGGTCAAGAATTTTCATCTTCTCAGCCTAATATGGGGGCAAAGGTCAATTATGCTTACCCTGGAAATAATGTTGTTATCAATATGGTTGAACCCTATCTCTCTAAGCATTGCAATGTCATCACAATTGTGCGAAGAGATAGAGATCATACTTTAGCTAATGCAGTGACTCGATCATAGGATCAGGCTCATCTGAATGGACAAATCCCAGATTCATCAAATGTCCCTAAGATGCCCTTCAATCTTTCTTCCACTTCCAAATAGAAGGCTACTTCTAAATCTTCCAATCCTAAATATACGAGGCCAACATCTTATAGCATTGTTCAACAACTCCAACACACTAATGCAAAAATCTCCATGTTTGAGTTGCTTCAGATATCTCCAGCTCATAGAGCTATTCTAGACAAAGCTTTGCTCGGATCCAATGTTCCTGATGACCTTGATTTAGATAGGTTCTAGACTATGGTTTGACATCTTACATCTCCACATTATATATCCATTTTAGAGGAAGATGACAACCCCTTGAGTCACCCACATAACTAGCCCTTGCATATAGAAGTCTTGATCCAGAACCATAGAGTCAAATGAGTGTTGATAGATGGGGGCGCTGGCCTAAACATTTTTTCTTACAGCTTGGTCACACAATTGGGATTTTCAAAATTGGCTATTGATCCCAGAAATAAAATAACTATAAAAGCCTATGATGAACAAGAAAGATCTTCTAAAAGAATCATTGTCTTACCTATTAGAGCAGGTCCGGTTATTAGAGATACTATATGTCAAGTTCTTGATCTACCTTTGGCTTACAACATTCCTATAGGGAGACCATGGATACATGAGATGAAGGCTATTCATTCTACATTCCACCAATGTTTGAAATTTCCTTATGAAGGAGTGGAGGTCACTATTCTAGCAGACATATCCACCACTTGCAATACCTTGAAAGAAAGTGTGGATAAACTTGTGCCTAATAACAGAGAATCTTCCATCAAGCCAAAAAAAGAAGCATCCACATCTAAAATGGAAGATGTTGCAAAAGAGTTCAATATCAAAGAAAATGGTATGGGAGAATATACTATAGAGCCAGTCTTATCTTTGACATCTCTACCTATCTCACCTAAGTCTTATGGACAATCTTTAAAACAGTCCAAGCCAGACTCTAAAGAACCTCTTGAAGCATATAAAAAGAATTTTGTAGTAGAACAAGTCTCTAAGCAAGAATTTGAAGAAGATGAATTTGTGCTTACATGGCTATACAAAGATGAACCTGAATCTCAAGTTGTTTCGACTAGTGAATCTACCGTATCCAAAATCCCTTCTATGTCATATGGTCCAGGAGATAAACTAATAGCTAAGATGGGATATTCAAGTAAAGAACCTCTAGGAGTCAAAGGAGAAGGTCTTATAACACCTATTTCACATACTAGTAGGCAAAACAAAGATACTATTGGCTTAGGCTTTAAAAAGAAACCCTTCCACCTCAAAGGTAATTGTTCTCATGTCATAGAGCAGATCACACTAGGTGAACCCCTTCTTAAGAAGGAAGAAACTAAGCCATCAGATAGTGATTTAGACAACTCAGAACTTATCCCTTATGATCATTTGCCTAAGGAAATCAAAGACCTCCTTGAAGCTGAAGATGATCCAATCAAAAAATCAATGTAGTAGAAACACAAGAACCTACTATAGAGCAATAAATAGTTGCAACACATGAACCAGCTAATCTCGAAGACAATCAAACAAAAAAAGAGGAAGGTGGTAGTTATTCTGAGATAGATTCTCATGAGTATGAATTCAAATCAGAATCTGAGGGTAACCCTTCTTGGGGTATTCATCCTGACTTTACTCATGTTCTTAGATTTTTGAGAGGCATAGATGAAGAATCTAATGAATATGAATGGGGATCCATTCCAGAAGAAGATGAGCTTATTATAGAGAAACATGTTGATGTTATTCACGAATATGCACCTAAACCCAATGTAAGTCTAGAGAGAAATGATGTTTGATCCACCGATGGTTGAAGTGGACTCCCATGATGACATTGAGCCTATTCAAGAATTGAATGTCTTAATTTGTAATATCACCTTTGAAATTGACCGTCAGGTCAGTACCAATGATGACAAATCCATATCCGTAAACACTATCTCCCAATCTTTCCCCATTTTGACTATCCAACATCCTAAACTTCTTGATCAAACCTCCACAAATTCATGCCATGGTATTTATACCTTCCTGAATGACTATGCCCTTTCTTGCTACCTCAATGTAGTTGAGCCTATGAGGACTTCCATTAGTGAACCGAGCATTAGCATGATGGAGTCAGACATCAAGTATCTTATTCAGAAAAATAAGAATAAGAATAAAAAGAAAAGGAGTTCTGAGGGTGAAAACCAATTTGTGGTAGTCTTAGAACCTACAAAAGTAAAAATAAAAGATGTATCTAAAGGTGAAAATCTCTCTAAGGTGCCTAAGGATGAGATATTTGATGTCCTTCCAAGTCATTTATAGGACAGATCTCCAGTTCTAATTGAGCCCACTCAATCCATCAACTTGGGAACAATAGAAGAACCATAGTTGATCCATGTAGAACAATCTTTATTAGAAGAAGAGAAGCAAAAATTTACAACATTCCTAACAGAGAAAAATATCAACTTTGCATGGAAATATTCAGATATGCTAGGGTTGGATCCTAATCTTATAATGCATCATTTATCTATAGCTCCAAGTGTCAAACCTGTCAAGAAAAAATTGAGAAAGATGCATCCTCATGTTGCACTCTTGGTAAAAGTTGAATTAGAGAAGCTCCTAAAAGACAAATTCATCTGAGTTATTGATTATGTAGAGTGGATCTCTAATATTGTACTAGTTTCAAAACCAGATAAATCTATTAGCGTATGCACAAACTTTAGAGATGTGAATAGATCATGCCCTCGGGATGATTTTCCACTACCTAACATTGATATGATAGTGGACATGACTGCAGGCTTTGAGATGTATTCTTTAATGGATGGTTTTTTTTGGATATAATCAAATAAAAATTTCTCCAGAGGATCAAGAGAAAATTTCTTTTACATGTGCATGGGGCACCTTCTGTTGGAATGTCATGCCATTTGGGCTTAAAAATGCTGGTGCTACATATCAAAGAGCCATGACATCTATTTTTCATGACATGATGCATAGGACTATGGAGGATTATGTTGATGATAATTTAGCAAAATCTATGATTAGAGCTAAACATCTAAATGAATTGAGCAAGATACTAGACAGAATGGAAAAATTTAGTCTCAGACTAAATCCTAAGAAGTGTGCTTTTGGTGTCACTTTTGGAAAGCTCTTAGGATACATAGTCTCAAAGAAGGGCATTGAAGTTGATCTAGCTAAAGTAAAACCTATCATGGAAATGCAACCTCCAAAGAATATTAGTCAAATGAGGACATTGCAAGGAAGAGTTCAATCTATCAGAATATTCATATCATAGCTAGCAGACATATCACAACCTTTTACAAAAACATTACATAAAGGAGTGACCTTTGCATGGAATGAAGAATGTGAGAATAAATTTAACCATATCAAGCAGTATCTATCAAATCCTCCTATCTTAATGCCTCCCATTCCAGGGAAGCCTTTGATCTTATATGTCTCTGCTATAGATACATCACTGGGGGAATTGCTAGTACAACGTGATGAGAATAAAAAGGAAAGAGCTATATACTATATTAGTAGAACATTGGTTAACTATGAAAAGAAATATTTAATGATTGAGAAAGCTTGTCTAGCTATGATCTTTGCATCACAGAAACTAAGACATTATATGTTAGCTCATACCACACATTTGGTAGCTAAAATTGATCCACTCAAGTACCTACTAAGCAAAGCTGCCCTCACAGGTAGATTAGCTAAATGGGTCATGCTCTTAAGTGAATTTGACATTGAATATGTGGAAAGAAAAACTATCAAAGGACAGGTTATTGCTGATCAATTAGAAGATGCACCTATGATTGATGATACACCAATGCAAATGGAATTTCCAGATTCCTCTATCATGACTCTTTCTTCTAGAGAATGGCAATTATTCTTTAATGTCTCCTATACATAGAATTGATCAGGAGAAGGTATATTATTTATAACTCCTCAAGGATACTCAATCCCAAAAGCATTCAGATTAAAGTTCCCTTGCACAAAAAATATTGCATAATATGAAGCCCTTTTGAATGGTATGAAAATCACAACTGAGTGGCGAGTAACAGAATTACACATTCATGGAGACTCACAACTTATTATCCATCAAGTCAATGATGTGTACCAAAATAAAGATGAAAATCTCATTCCTTACAAGAGAATGGTAGATGATTTAAAGAAGTATTTCTTATCTATCACATTTGAAAAAATTCCTAGAATAGAAAACAAGGCTACCGACACAATGGCAACACTATCTACTTTATTAGAACAGCCTGAACATGAGCTATGCTATGAGTTCCTGGTGGAAGCACTATATTATCCTGCATCTGATTCCCTCGAAACCCACATGATCTACATTGTTGTTGGTCATGATTCATCCAGATACAAAAACCTATTTTCCTATCTCCAAGACCAAATCATTCCCGATACCTTCAATCGTCATGAAAAGAGATACCTTATCTACAATGCATCTTGATATGTCATGATTGGTCATGATCTATACAAATGAGGTCTAGATGGTACGCTACTTAGATGTTTAGAATGGGAAGAGTCTCAACATGCATTAGAGGAAGTCCATGATGGTATTTGTGGGTCACACTCAAACGGTTTAACACTAGCTCAAAAACTTATTAGGGCTAGGTACTATTGGCCTGAAATGGAGAAAGAGTCTATCAAGTTTGCTAAGAACTGTCAAAAGTGCCAAGTGCATGGAAACTTAATTCATGCTCCAAGGAGAGATCTAATTCCCTTTACTACACAATGTCCTTTTCACCAATGGGCATTTGATCTTATAGGATCCATACATCCTCATTCTTCTAATGGACATACCCATATAATCACAGCTATAGATTATTTTACAAAATGGGTAGAATTAGTTCCTTTGACACAAGCAACTGGAAAACAAATATCTATGTTCATATTGAGCTATATCATATGCAGATATGGGATACCTCATTCCATAATCATAGATAATGGTGGACAATTCAAGAATAAAGAATTAGATGATTTATATGCTAACTTCAAGATTACACAACATTGGTCATCTATCTACTATCCTCAAGGGAATGGACAAGAAGAAGCTTCTAACAAGAATCTATTGAAAATCTTGCACCATATAGTTAATAAAATAGGAAGAGACCGGCATCTCATGATCAATCCAGCTCTCTGGGCCTATAGAACAAGTATCAGAATGCCCACTAGGACTACTCCTTTCACTTTATTTTATGGGCCTGAAGCAGTACTGCCTATTGAGGTTCAAATCCCATCACTAAGAATCAGAATGCATGGTCTAGTAACTAATGATGACTACAGAGTGTTTAGGTTGCAAGAACTTGAAGTACTAGATGAGTGCAGACAAGCAGCGTATGATCATCTCAGAGTATATTAGAAGAGAATGTTTAGAGGCTACAACAAGAAAGTCAGACACAGAGAATTTTTGGTTCGTGATCTAGTCTTGAGAGAAAATCCTAAAAATCAATCACATAGAGAACGCAAGGGGAAGTTTGAACCCAACTAGCCAAGTCCCTTTGTAATCACTGCTACTTTTGGCTCTAGTTCCTATCAACTCTCAATGACTGAAGGAGAATAGCTCCAAGAACCAATCAACATTCTCCATCTAAAGAAATTCTATGCCTAAGGCATTCATTCTATGGTAAAATGTCCTGAGAAAAATCTTAAAAATCTAAAAAAGTCCTGAAAAAATGAACATCTTGGTGAAAACCTATCAATAGGAACCTTGATTATTCACAAAAAAAGTAAAAAATATCAAAAGTACAAAAAAAATTGAAAAATGAAACATACAAAAAAAAATGAGAAAAAGAAAAAGTGCCTTGGTGAAAACCTGGAAACGGGCGCCTTGGTAGAAAAAATAGAATCTCTACCAAGATGGTGAAAACCCAGCAAATAGGCACCACTTATTTCAAAATGCTCCATCTATCAGTGCAATATTGGTCTTTCCCAACTTTCAGTCTTTCTTTAGTTTGTACATATCTCCCGGTTTGTTTTTGCATTCCTATTTTCAATAAGTCGATATGTACACCAATCAGCTCAAGCGTTTGTATCCTATCATTGCTTAACACTTGGGGGCAATCAATGTCATATCCTATGGCCTCCAATGTATCTTAGATGTATCATATCTTGTCAAAGTCCTTTGAATCTTCATCCGAGTTAGTCAGTTTGTTTTGTCTCTAGAAAGGATTTTGCATCTACAACAATGCAATCAAACATCAAACACAAACTGAAAACAATCTATACTTTTTACATGATTTTATCTCCTTGTATGCTTACTGATTCACATTGAGATGTTTTCATATTATGTCCTTTCAAGCTCTTCAATGATGTCCTTTATAGGATTTAGAGAGTGATGACTGGGTGCATAATCTTTTCTTTGTCTTCTGCTTGTATGTGAAAATCTAACAACTTTGGAAATTCTAGATTGAAATGGTGTCTGACTGTAAGAGCCTCTATCTCGAATTGGATGGCCATGCGTACATCGACCATTGATACCCAGAAAATCCAAGGAATTTTGATCTAAATATTGTCTTTTTGGGTGATTTCTTTCTCCTACTGTGAAACATGATCTTACCTAAGGATGTGAATGATACAGGGTCACTATGGGTAATTCACACTAGATTTAGAGTGATCTCTTGACTATTTTTTGTGTTTGAATGCAAGGCATATTTTGGTCATCACAATGTCTATGTTTTGATGCTTATACAAATTGCTATATCAAAATGGCCATGATATTCAAGTCATCCTGGCGTTTATGCCTTGGTGCTTATATCTAATCTGACATTCTGAAAACAAAATCAATATTCATATATCCATGGTTTCTTAATCAATGGGTCTTGTATTGATTCATGTTCATACAAATCGATATTCAATCATCTTTCTTAATCTTAGATTGAAAAATTTGTAGGCCTTTCTCTTGGTATAGTAACCAAGAAAAATGTGTTCATCACTTCTAGCGTCAAACTTTCCTATCTTATCATCTCTCTTGATATAACACTTACTACCAAATATTTTGAAGTATTTTATAGTAGGAGTATGATCAAACTATAATTCATAAGTAGTCTTACTTGTACCTTATTTGATTTGAATTATGTTCAATGTATACACTATTGTCCCAATAGCCTCTCTCCAATGTATATGAGATACATTTCCTTCAAGCAACATTGTCCTAGTAGCATCAAGTATAGTCTTGTTCCTTTTCTCTGCTATCCCATTCTATTGTGGAGTCCTAAGAGCATATGTCTGTCTCTTTATTCCATGCTCTTTGTAGTATGAATTGAATAATTATGAAGTAAACTCTCCACCTTTGTCTGACCTTAGACACTTAATCTTTAAACTTGATTCATTCTCTACTTTTTCTTTGAACAACTTGAATTTATCAAATGCTTTTGATTTTTCTTTCAAATAAGTAACCCACATCATTCTAGAAAAGTCATCAACAAAAATTATGAAGTACCTTTCACCATAGTATGATCTTGTCCTTGTAGGTCTGCATAGATCTGTATGAACAAAATCCAAATTTCCTTTTGATGTATATGCTTTTCTTTTGTAACTGCTTCTAGTCTATTTTCCCATAACACATTCTTTGCATACAGTGTTAGATGGTTTCACAATCTTTGGTAGATCTCTTACTGCATTATCCATACTTTCCTTCATAATGTTATCAAAATTAACATGAAAAAATCTTCTATGCCATAACTAACTATCATCTACCTTCGCAACAAAATAAGAGGCTCTAGATGCATTTAATTCAAATACATTACCTCTAGATTTAGTACCAGTTGCAATCAGCTTACTTGCCTTACTTCTTATAAAACATTTACCATTAAAAAAACTTAATTGAAACTCTTTATCCATTAACTATCCAACACTCAACAAGTTATGTTTCAGTTCATCAACAAGAAACACATTATTTGTATTAGTCTTTCCATCCATAGTAATAGATCCTACACCTATCATACATTTAGGAAGATTGTCTTCAAATCTCACAACACCACAATCATACTTCACTAACTTAACAAACTTGTTTCTACCTCTAGTCATATGATGTGAACAACCACTATCTATAATCCATTGAGTTTTCTTGTCAACATGAGATACTAAAGCCTTTTCCTCATGCACTAGGTCATCTCTAATAGCAACAAATCCAATCTCTTCATAATCTAAATCATCATAATCAGAAATGCCTTCACTAGCATAATAACATTCTTTATCCCTTTTAAACTTGGAAAGATTAGGTTTGTACTTAGGAACTCTTGTAGGACATCTAGATGCAAAATGACCTACCTTATTGCATGAAAAACATTTCAAGGGTAACTTGCCTTCAAATTTTCCCTTACCTCTCTTTTCTCTTATAGCAATTAGTGCAACAAGTTCATCCATCTTTCTTTCCTCTACCATTATCTATTCCCATTCCTTAGCATACTCACCAAGCTCTTCTTTTAGGTCTTCACTGCTGGCGCTCAGAAGTGTAGACATTTTCTTGTGTGTAGATGCCTTAAATGCATATTCCACTTTAGGCACCGAATCTCCCATTTCAGTAGCCTCAAAGGTAGTTAGATTTGCAATCAACATTTCTATTCTAAAATTTGGAGTTAAGGGTATAGTCTCTTGAATAAACATAGCCTTAAACTTGTATAAAGGTGTCAATAATCTAAGGATCTTCACAAAAAATTCTTCTTCATCATAAGTGCCTCCACAATTTATGATTCCAACCACAACTTTTGTAACCCTTTGAATATAATCCCTAATGCTTTCACCATCCTTCATTTGCAACTTCTCCATTTTGGTTTTCAAGTTCTATAACTTCACTTTCTTGGTATATTTATCTCCTTCATATAATGCTTCTAATATTCTCCAAATCTCATATGTTGAATCCAAGTCTTTTACTTTAGTAAACTCACCTTCAGATAGTGCGCTTATCAGTGCTTCCCTTTCAACCATGTTTTGTAATACCTCTCCTATGGTGATACTTAGACTTTTCTGATTTGGACATTTTATTATTATTATGGTCAAGACTATACATTTACATTTATGTTTTATGGATGATGACATGATGAATATGCTCATTTATAGTTAGTAATTACATGTTTATGAGATTAGAAAATTATCTATTTTTATATGGATCTAACCCAATTATTTGAATCTAACCACTATCATGATGTTTTATGTTTCATGGATGTGTTTGATGTGTTTTTCATGACTCCAGGATGAAGTCTTAATTACTCACTTAGTTGAGGTCCACACGATGTATCGATCCTGGTCATCTGCTTGCATATATCTGACTTGTATCTCCATATGTATATATATGTATCTCTTCTTGGTGATGCAGGATTGTAGGTACCGGGTGTCGTCTCCACCTGGCTCCACAGGTCTGAGCGATCCCTCAAAATCCTCGATCGTTGTTGTTGTTACGGAGGTATCACCAGGTCCACAGGAAGAAACTTCACCTTTAATCCTTTTATCCTTAGGTGGGAACTGTCGAGTCAGTCCCTTGTGTGAATGTCTTATGTGGTTTTGTAATTGATGGAATTGTGGATCTTGTAGCTAGTTCTTGCCTTCATGATATGTTCAATTCTGTTAGTAGATCATGGATGTAGATTATTGTTCATTTGAGGGTATGATTTAGTAGCGTATCTCATTAGGAGCGATTTTGAGTGCAATTAAATCATGTGGTTTTAATACCCATGATAAGGATTAATTTTATGGTATTTTAATGTCTAAGGAAATACTAATAATAAAAGGTTTTAAATAATAATAGTGGTAAAATTCTAACCTATGTTAGTGGCTACTTAATATATGCATATATATTTTAGAATGGGGATTAAGGTATGAATAAACAATATAGTTTATAATAATGTTATTCTAATGTTTAACATTAATAATAATGTACCTTATTTATGGTATTATTTTATAATACTAATAATGACAAAGAGTCTATAGCAATAAAAATAATAATATGTTTTATAATAATAATATTGTGCTTGTAATAATATTTATAATAATAATAATATATGTACACATAGGCATATGGGTGCACACATATGCATATGCATACATATATTTATATATAATTATTACCATCTAATCATTTATTATATTAATAAATAATTAGATCAATTAGCGGTATGGTAAATAGGATTATCCTATTACCATAGTTAAATAATTTAATAAATTGTTTTAAGATTATAATATTTATTTTAATATCCTTAAATTTAAGGACTTAGATTATAGTTTATTTATTCCTTTACGGGAATGAGTTTTCAAAACCATCTCATTAACGGATGGAGAGTTGAGATGGTTGCACCGGTTGGATTACCTGTGCAACCTCCTCCTCCATCCTATTTACAGGAAAGATTTCTTGTGTAAAAGGAGTTGGGAGAAGAGGATTATTATTCTGATTATTGTAGAAAATTTATCCTGTGAGTTTGGCATTTGGATTGTTACGGGTAGAGGCTGGAAGATTGTGAGCAAAGGGATTCAAACGAGTGTTGGAAACATTGGAGAGGGTTTGATCTTCCTTCTTCTCCAACTGGTCTTTGCAGGACTCCAGGTTGGAATCCATCCTGAGAAGTAGATTTATCTTGTAGAATGAAAGTAAAATCTAGATTTCTGGAAAAGTTTCTGTATATTGTGCTATGGTTGCAAAATATATATATATGTTTTATTTTCTATGTATTTGAAATGTGTTTGTGGAAAGTTATTTTACGAATGTTTGTATGTTCACTGTGGTGAAACCTCCCTGGGAGGGTAGAAGTGGTTTTGATCTGGTAGGGTAGTGTATTTTACTGTCACTGGATGTATTATGAACACTTCCAGATTTTAGAACTTTTGTTGCAACCTTACTGTTTCATGTCCATTTATGTGCCACCTTTCTATTCCCAGATCTAGAATATATTTGTTAGATAGATAGGGAGGATTGATGGGCCATTTCTGAAGGGAAACTGGGATATCTCAAATGGGTCATGCTCATATTAGGCAACCTTAGTCCCCATAACACCTAGTTTTACCCGTAAGACAAAGTTGACAGTCATTCTTTGCAGTTCCAGTCGGCTCAGTGTTAACCGAGTTAGGTCAGTAATGTGTTTACCGAGTTAGGTCAGCTCAGTGTTTACCGAGTTAGCTCAGCTCAGTGGTAACCGAGTTAGGTCAGCTCAGTGTTAACCGAGTTAGGTCGGTAATGTGTTTACCGAGTTAGGTCGGCTCAGTGTTAACCAAGTTAGGTCGGCTCAGTGCTAACCGAGTTAGGTCGGTAATGTGTTAACCAAGTAAGGTCAGTAATGTGTGAACCGAGTGAGGTCAGTAATGTGTCAACCGAGCTAGGTCGGTAGTGTGTGAACCGAGCTAGGTCGGTAGTGTGCTAACCGAGGAAAATAGGATTCAGACTTTATACAAGTATAACTTAAAGTATAAGAAATTAAAGTACGTAAATTATAAGAAATTAAAGTACGTAAATTATAACATTTAAGTATAAGTTTACGTACTTTAATTTCTTATACTTTAAGTTATACTTGTATAAAGGGATTAGGTACCCTTTGAATCCATTGGAATAGGTTTCAGGTTCCTAGGAGCTAAGTTGTAACTTTTAAATTTTAGATTTTTAATTAAATCAGACTTAGTCAATTTTTAGGATCAGCCAGGTTTTAGGTTTAGAAAGAAATTTTGTTTAAACCTAAAGATTGTTCATTCCTTGTTTAGTGGAGATTATTTTCAGTACATTTAGATGTCTTTATTGAGATAGAATGTTTGTAAGGAGCAGTTTAGGGTTTAGAGTCAAGACATTCTAAACATTCTTAACATACCTAATTTCTCTAAACATACATAACTATCCTATTATTTTCAATTCTTGGTAGTAGTTCTCAAATGTGTTTGCAATATGCTTTTACTATGTGTATGATGTAATTGTGATGTATGGGTTGAGGGTAGAAAACCTAACGACACCTAGTGAGTGGCTCTCAGTGCAGGGTCGGGGCCCTAAAGTGGCTAGAACCAGGATAACCGATTGAAGAGTTATTTAACAAGTGAAAATTTAATTAAACTTATGGGAATGGGTTAAAATATTAAAAAGATTAAATGTGCCTCGCCCATGCCATTAGTGCTAGTAAAGGCTATGGATGGGAGTGGGAGAAGGTAACTATGCATAGGTACGATCGAATGATGCTTGTCAGTACGAAAGGCATTCGATCCCACATGTGCCTACTTGGGGGCCGGGGCCCAGAGTGGCTAGTACCAGGACAACCCAAGGGGTGAGGGCTATGTGATGACACTCACTTAGGTTGTTTCTTAGAGTTTCTACCCAAGCCTTAGAACCTTTTTGGGAAAGATCTATACTTTGACTCTCTTTTCATTTGCTATTTTGGGTAAGATTACCCAACCCTAGGTTTGGCCTAGCTATTCCTTCTTTGTGGACCTTGGTGTTTATCTCCTAGCACAAGGGAGTGGGCCTTATAGGTACCCATGTGGTTGGGTGGTAAACATTTTTATCGAGGTATCTTTTGCAGATACATACTTGAAGATTCGTGCTTGCTTATGTACCAGATTTGAAGAATGAAGGCCTTGTGATTATATTTTATGATGCATAATCTTGTTACCTCTTATGAGGAGTTGAATGCAATGTAATTAGTAATGTATTTCAAAATGATGTAATTGGAATGGGTAGACTTAGGAAGAAGGGAAAAGGGAAATGTGAACTTTATGTTTAAGATGTATGTTGGAAAGAAAAAGGATTTTGTAACATTCCAAATTATGTAACATGCTTTCATTATTGTTGTTTAAGTGAAGCTATTGAAAAACCAAATGTAGTATATTTTAATGTATCAAATGAGTTGGATAAATTTTATAAGTTACATTGTTCATAAAGGATACTTAGGAATATAGATGATTTTTAAATGGAAAGTTGAAATGAAAATATTTTGTATTTCTTAAGATATGATGCAGTTTGCTTTGAGAATTAAATCTTGTTGTTAGTTTACTTAATGGATTTGTATGAATCATGCATTTAAATGAAAAGGGAACCTTCGAAGGAATCTAAGTTTAATTTTTGATTACATAATTCTTTTTTTAAAGTTCAAAATTTTTCATAAATTTTTACTTAGGTTTTCTTTTGTTAAGAGAATCTTTGTTCTCTTCCCTGGTTCCCTTGCGGGGCATGACATTTTTATGAGAATACCTTCTTTTCATCATTAGTAGCCGATGGAAAATCACTTTGTCATTATAGCCACCTTATTCTTTGTGATCAACCAATAGTCGATGCCCAAACATAGCAAATGAGTTTGCACCTTGTTCTTCCAACTGTCAATGTTTTTAGGATCAAATTTTGGACCATCCTTCCTATAGAGTGCCATCTCCAAGATCACCTCAAGCTGCTAAGCTTTCTCTCCGAGGACCACAAGCTCTGATACCAATTGGTGAATTAGTTGTATGGAATATTATTAAACTTTAAACTTTAAGTAGTAGAAATATTAGATCCAATGAAAAAAATGAATGCCAACACAATAACACAATATTTTGGTCTCGGGGAAACCATGTTAAAGGTAAAAACCCGGGTGGGAATTAGCACCCACAAATGATGTACTGAGAGTATAGTATCCTTGTTAGAAGATTTAGCCCTGTTAGGAGCTTATTGAAAAATTACAGTACATAGTCCTTGTTAGAGGACATACCTTGTTAGGAATCAAGAAGAAAGCGAGGGCTCACTGCCCAAAGAAGGTTAAATCCACCTTCAGAACTCACTATTCACAACACAAGTGTATATGAACAAATACACAATCTTTTTGAACTGTTCAGAATCAACTATCTTTGCTTGATCAGTTCCAATGAAGTACACCAATAAACCTATTTTGTACATATAGTAGACACAAGCTCACAACTTTTACAACCTCTTTATATCACCTTTTTCCCAGCCATGTCTTTTCCAAAGAAAAGACCTTTCATTTATACCTTATTACGATTCTCATGATCAAGTCGGCCCATAAGTCTTTTCTAATTACAAATAATTACATAAACCCTTGATAAGATACGCGTGGTATCTAAAACAAGTATACAATGATTACATTATAATATTTAAGGACCGATATCCTTAATTTATGTTTGCCAAAAAAAACACACGCTACATCTCCTAAGTCAGCTTCTAAATAGGTCTTCTTCAGAACACATGCAACTGCTGATGTCACAAAGAAAACCTTACCTTGTACTAACCAATAAAAATCCTTTAGTATCTTGTATGTCATCCATCAAGCTCGCATACATTGAATCCATATCATCTGGAAGATATACTAGAAACACAGAGACTAACTCTATCATTTCTTACTATCACTGTCCAGTGACCAATCTTCACCAAAACATCTGTAACTCATCCAATATGAAACATTACATGATTTGATCTTGGATATAAGATAAAAACACCTTCCTAAACTCTCATCTGACTTCACAACATCTAAAACATCCGTATAATATCTGTACACTATGATAACCAACCTATTCTCCTCATAGAAATATATGTTGACATGAGTGACAAAACATAGATGACAACAATATGAGTGCCCATTCAGTAATGTAGTGATTAAAAATATTAAATGTATCAATCACCTCCCCATGCATTAGCAATATCCAACATAATAATGATCAAGGCATCACTCCTTGGTGATGCATGTCTAGGGTGATATCACTTAGCTTGGGCTGAAAGCTAGTTAAAGTAAAGGAAGATCAATTTTGATCAAATGGTAGGTGTATTGTGGTGATCAAAAATTGGAAGAAATTTACCTTTCAAGGCATCGTGCCTAGCTACCATGTGTCCAGTTTGATGAAGAATAATAGAGGTGGGGTTTGAGCGCTAGAGAATATTAAATGTTGTTTTCTGATTGGTTATCATTGCTTCCATATGAAGTGATGTGGATTTCATAAGGTAACTGACTATAGACTTAACCGAGTATCAACACTAATCACAAACTTAATTGAGGACACCAAGTACAATGATAATTGAGTCTAGATTGATAAAGAGAAATGAGGAAGTGCCACATGGAAAATGAAGAATGATGTGGAGATCATTAGTTTGTTGACTATTTATGAACCACATGATGTGTTGGAAAGGGTTTTGGATTGATGACCCTGTTTTAAATTTTGTTTCATGTCATGAAATGGTTTACTATTATCTATTGAAGTTTCAACTTTTTAAATTTGAATTCTTTAAGAAGTGTCTGATGACACAAAAACTTTAGCAGTGGTCATAATTTGAGTAAAAGAGAAAGAAGCTAGGTCAAACCAACCACATGATGACATCTAGTGCTTCCTGGTTAAAATTGATGGTAATCCATGTACATATTAGATTTTTGACCTAATCTGATCCAATTTTACATAAATAAAAGGACAGAATTGTAGATGACTAAATGTTATGGTTGTCGATCAGGTTAGATTTGATTTATTTTCTGCTAAATCTAAATTTTAAGGGACTCTCTTCCAGAAGAGACCCATTCCACAAAGGGGTAGGTGAGATGGTTTAGAAATTGATTAAGGTTAAGTGCGAGAGGCCATTTGATAAATCAAATCCTATCCTTATGGTTCACCTACTAGGTTTATGTCTAAAATGTAAATCAGATTGGATTTTGATATCTCTGGGCTTTCTGACCATCCCTTCTTTAATTACTTCATGTTGTCACCAGTTATTGTGGTGGTTGGAAAATTGTTTTGACCTAAATGATCTAAAGCTTGTTGCAATCCTTGTTCTATAAAAGGATTCCCAAGATCATTTAGAAAGGTCTTTTGTTGTTGAGAAAACCAACTGGAATGTTGAGATAGAAAACTTACAGCCCTAGTCTGAGCCTTTTTCTATTCTTTGAAGGTACTCAGTTCTTCTTGAATGTATTGAAACTTGATACATTAATGGAAATTCATTTTTAAGACCCTTTTCAATATTTAATTCTCTTTGCATGTTTTCCTTTGATTTCTTCTGAACTAGGATTGTAAGGAATTTCTTGTTCATCAATCTATAAAGTAGATTGTGAAATAGTTGCAAGTTGCTTTCAAGGAAAGTAGTAAGCCCTTGTGATTATCTCAGAGGGTTTTAGGAGCATTTATAAATTTGATGATATTTTAGTGAATTGTTGAAATTTCTATGTAAGGCATAGATGTCTTTCATGGGTTTTATTTGTCTTCATTGATATGTTTTAGTGTCCATGTATCTTCATCTAGACTCAGTGTCCTAGGATTTTAGCACTGGCCATAAGACATAAAAATCTTTAAAAACTCAACTCAAATATTTTATTTGCAAGTTCTATTTGATGAATGTTTAAAATGTGTTAAGAAGACACATATGGACACTTTATGGTTTACTAGGAAATAATAAATTGAGAAGGTATACCTGTCTGAGTCTATGGAGCTCAAAGTGAAGGTGGATCTTCACCCTCAACATGTTGGCCTTTTCATGGTAGATTGAGAGTTGGGTTATAGAGAGTCAAAGGCATTAGTTTCCATATAGTAGTCTATAAGAAGAAGCTCCAACAAAATTGGTGACTCCACTATAGGGTAAGTTATATAGTTTACATGTGCTGATCATTTTAGAAAATTGTATTTCCCCCAAAAAAATTGGTTGGTGACTCGACATGCATTTTTTATACCAGTGTCATATTTTAATTACTATCTATTCTTGTACATTAGTTCATAATGAAACCCCAAAATATTGTAAGTTCTTACCTAAAGAAATATCTTGAGGTTACTCTAGAAAATTGAATTCCTATAAATATTAGGAGAGATTGGTCAAATCGAGATGAGTCAGGTTTTGGTGTGTCTTGGATGGTTGAGAATAAAAATTTGACTAGTTCTCTTCTACTAGTTCTAAATATCCTCTTCTACTAGTTCTAAATGAGATATTCAGCCTTTGTTGAATCACATATTTGAAACTCTTGAAGATAGGCCTCAAAGTAAAGGTGTCACTCAAATATAATATAGGAGTATTGAAACTAATAGACTAAGTATTTAGAGTCATGAATGTAATAGTATGTCAAACCAAAGTGAGACATCCCCAAATCTAGTGGATCAACCTTGTTACCCAATAGGTAACCATGGAATTCATGATTTAATTGATCTAAATGACACTGAGAGCTCTGATTCAACTCAGTATGATGCTAAGGTTCTAAGAGAGGAAGTATTGGCTTTGATAAGAAGAGAAAGAGAAAAAAGGTTAGATGTGCAGAATAAGAAAAAATAAAGAGAGAAAGAAGTTCCTAAGTTATTGCTCGAAAGGGAGAGACTCTTAAGAGTCACTGCACAACATGAGGCCAATGAAAAAGCCTTGAATGAAAAGTACAAAGGTATGGATAAATAGGTCTTTGGGAATATGAATTTACTAAGAAAGAGATCACAGCAAGGTGAGTCTTAGCTAAAGGAAAATGATTTTGAGGGGGACAACCCTATTTTAAGATAGTTACAAGATTGGGAGGTTGAAAGGCCTGCCAAGATTCAATAGAATGGTATTGATTTGCAACATAAAGAAAATACGACTCTTCAAGAGGAAGGAAAAAAAAAGGTGTCTGGTATCCATATTGAAGAGCCAAGGTCTAAGGATAATGTCCTTAGTGGAATGTCACAACTTGATCTAGAACTAGAAAGAGAAAGGAAGACTAAAGAGGACCTTGCTAAAGAGTTGGAGAAGGCTGAACTAGAAGCTGCAACTACAAAGATAAAGAAGAAAATTTCCTTCTTAAATAAGTCTGTAAATGATCATGCAACACAAGTTACAACTGGAATGATATAAAATTCATAAGGAGATAGCCCTAGTCAAGGCCGCCAAGCCATGGGTTCAATTCAAAGTGTGCTAACTAATGTTGTTAGCCAAAAATTTTAGGCCTCTGACCTAGTTTCTTCTGCTCACCCTACTAGTGGTGTAGCTAGTATTATGACAAATCAGAGTGCTACGGTTGGACCTAGTGGAACTCATCTTGTTGCAAATTCTCAAAGAAGACCTATCCATTTGGATAGATACCATCCTTTTTTTTTATGGTATTCCTGGCCAGCCAAATGTCATCCCAAATGAGGTAAGAGACAAGATGCCTATGTTTAGTGGAAATAATTCTATTACTTGGGAAGAACACCTTAAAATCTTCATTGAAAAGATGAATGACTTTCATATTGAGCATGAAGATATAGTAATGAAATTGTTTGTTCAATCTATGAATGAAGATGCTAGAGTCTGGTATTGAGGATTGTGTGAAAATAGTATAGCATCTTGGGATGAATTCATCATATTTTTTAAGGAGAAATATGGCAAGCATGTCAAGTCAAGTTTTATGTTAAATGAGTTCAATAATATCAAGAAATTTCCAAATTAAAGCATGCAAGAATTCAATAATAGGTTTTAAAAGGCAATGAATAAACTATTTCAAGTCTTGAGACTAGATGATGCAGTCAAGGATGGAGAATCAAATTAAGGACTATTTGACCTTGCAACCAAAAACCAAAATAATGGAATAACACAACACAACACAACAAAACACTAGATCTGACAGAAAATAGATATATTTATTCATAAACATCTGATTACATGCAATGTGACGGGCTATAAGGCCTTCCTAGTTATGGCCAATTATAATGCAAGAAATAGTTCTACAAGGTCACAAAGGATCCAACACACTTCTACACACACTCAGCTAGCCCAAGTTTGCAACACAACAAGATACTGGTAGGCACTCCAAGGATGATCTAAACTTGTGCTCGCAATCCACCAAGCAATCTCATTGTTCCTAAGCTCGCAAGCTGCTAACTCTTCTACTCTATCCAGATCCATACTTTGATTCCTGATCTCTGCTTCTACCTCTCCCTAAACAACTACCCAAGCACCCTTTAAATACTAATCCAAGCCACAAGTCAGCTGGATGAAATAATTAACGCTTCCAAACAAATATTAAATGCAATACAAGTCGGCCCTCAAAAAACCTTACAATAATTCAATTATCCATGTCAACCTCTAGATCTACATAGGAGAATGTGACATCAGCTACCACTAATAAATGCACCAAGTCAGCCTCCTGAATCTCCAAGAACAACCGTTGATAAACCAAACTACCGAGTGTCAAGAAATATACCGAGCACACATACCAACTGAGAAGCACAAGCATTACCGAGCACCAAATATGTCGAGTCTCCTTCAATGACTGAGCTCCCTTCAGTGACCAAGTCTTCTAACAACCGAGCCACTTCAGCAACCAAGCTATAGGCATAAACACTGAGACCTCATCAGTAACCAAGCACCGAGCAATAAACCTCCAAGTCACCAAGTCACCATCATCCACCGAGATCCACCAGAAATTCCAATTGAGAATCACTACCCAGACCACCGAGATCCATCGGTGAAGCAACACACTAGTACATTTGAGGTCAAATTCTGACGGCCATTTGTCAAATTTGCAATGTTCATTTGTCAACATTTTGACACATGTGTCCGTCACCATTTTTGCATTGGAAATTGTGATGGAAGAGACATCTTTCATTTTACCAACACCCCATTACATCTAAAACTTGCACATGATAACATCTTTGTTATGGCATTTCCTACGGTCCATCTATCAGAATTCTGACACAAAGACCTATCGAAAATATACAATTGCTATCGGGACTAACTATCGAAAAGATATCCTTTCTGACATTAGAACTATTGGAATAGCGACAAATCTGCAACCAACTTCTGATAGTTAAACCTGTTGGTTACATAGCATTACTGTCAGAACAGTCTATCAAAACTTGCATACCTATGACATTTTAACTGTCGGAAGAGAGACAGTAGGGCAGTATATCTCCGATAGGTTTCCCTTTCAGACATATAGTATTACTATCACAATAATTGTCGTAAAGTATTTTTCTCTAACATTTTATCTATCGGATAGGTGATGTGTTGGCCTATATTCTGATAGGAAGTGATGTCAGATGTATAGCACTTCCATCTAAATGAGTTATAAAGTGTCAAAAAATTGATGGATATGCACATTATAGATAACACAGCTCAAGAGACCATCATAGGTTGTCTCTTTCTTTGGTCTATATTATTGACAAAATGTTTTACCTTTCATTAGCTCATCAAATCTAGGGATTTGAAAGAATTTAATGAAATATTTGGCCTATATTCCAATGGGAAGTGATGTTGGATGTATAGAACTTCTGTCGAAATGAATTATAAAGTGTCAAAAAATTGATGGATATGCACATTAAAGATAACATAGCTCAAGAGACCATCATAGGTTGTCTCTTTCTTTGGTCTATATTATTGACAGAATGTTTTACCTTTCATTAGCTCATCAAATCTAGGGATTTGAAAGAATTTAATGAAATATTTTCATGACAATGTATATTATTTAAGTTGACACTGCATGAATTTATCTACTTCCCGCACTTGTAGACTATGAGGATGGTGATAAAGAAGCATGGTCATGGGAGGAGATGTTTCTTTATTGCCATCCTCATAGTCTACAAGTCTGTGAAGTAGATAAAGTCATGCAATGCCAACTTAAATAATATATGTTGTCATGAAAATATTCTATTAAATTCTTTCAAATCCCCAAATTTGATGAGCTAATGAAAGGTAAAACATTCTGTCAATAATATAGACCAAAGAAAGAGACAACCTATGATGGTCTCTTGAGTTGTGTTATCTTTATTCCTAGCTACTAGGTAAGGCCTAGAAGACTTATACATGTCAATTGTCGAGAATAATCACCACCTTGCATTTATGTACACTACACAAATTGATATCATTCTCACAAATTTTTTTTGCACTTGTACATCTCATCAATACTTGAGGCCTAAAGTAATTTTATATGATCACTAGCACATTTCATGCATGGATGAGAAACAATATCCAAAGTTTATAGATAACCCCTTTTTAGAAGAGGAATGAGTGGAGGCCAAAGAAGGGATAATTATGAAGGTTTTATAGATGTAGGTTACTGAATCATCATCTCTACACTGGTACTCAATTTGGCCTCCACTCCATATACGTCTTCTCAAAATCTAAAAACTCCCCATCATTGATTCCCGTCATTTTTTCAGCATCTCCATGGACTAAGACCTTAAATTATTGAGCTTCTCTTTGTTTCAAGAATAGTTTAACATTCTCTACTTAACATGGTCAACCACGTGAAGGTGGAAGCTCACTTGGCCCCTCCTAGGAGCCTCTTATGACCCTTTACGATAGTTTAAGACCTCTAAGATGTATTCTTAGGGATTGTAAAGGGTCATAAGGGGTCCTAGGACACAACAGCTGAGAAACATAAATGTAGGCATCATGGTCATAATTTTTTGGAGACACAACATAATTGAGTGGTTTTCCCAGATGATGCAAAGTAGTGGTTGCTTTGCATTGTCTAGGAATAGCACTCAATTATGTTGTGTCTCCAAAAATTTGTGACCATGATGCCTACATTTATGTTTCTCAGCTATTGTGATATCTACATCGCAGTCTATCATTGTTGTAGTAGCAGAGCCTATATTCCACAATAGAAAGGAAGATATCTTTTTAGCTTGGGTCTGGATCCTACCCCAATTATCAAAGGATCAAGGGCTAGGGTAGAAAGATGTCTTCCCATTCTATCTACAACATTGTGTCCATCCATGATCTCAGGAATATAATCGTCTTTCAACTCTTCATTTGCCAAAATATACCGCTTCTTCAAGCTTGCAGAATAATCTTATTAATAAAAGAACTCTTGCCAACATTATGGGTATCCACAGATCAAAATAGATGATGTTATTGGTGCTTGTGCTCAAGGATATCAATCCATTGTTTTGAAATGGCCAAATCATTTTTATTTCAATTATAGAGAAAAGGAGTGGGAGAAAACAAGCGAGTGAAAGCTGATCAAGTGCAAGAGAAAGTATTGCATTTTATTTGATCATGAATGCTCTCTGAAATGACCAATCATTTTTTCTATTTGATTCTTTTTGGTGATTTTTTTTCCCATATTCAGTAGATAAAAATCATGGCGGCAGCCACTTAGCCATCTTTTTTATGTTCCAGGTATTTTACAAAGATATAGGTAT
Source organism: Chamaecyparis obtusa (assembly GCA_027943335.1). Classification (NCBI taxonomy): domain Eukaryota; kingdom Viridiplantae; phylum Streptophyta; class Pinopsida; order Cupressales; family Cupressaceae; genus Chamaecyparis; species Chamaecyparis obtusa. The sequence goes on from BSBK01004414.1 coordinate 137,234, forward strand.
GTGGATTTATCATTCAGTTGCTTGCAGTTATTGGTCAAATGCAAATATTTTGTCAAGTTAAAAGGGAAAGATATCAGTTTGGTGTTTTCAGTTTATGTTAAAATTTGACTTGGTAAAATCCTCAAAAAACACACTACATGTTCTAAAATGTAAAGAAGTTGAATGTTAAATGTAAGATATATATCTCATCCATAGCAATCAAAAGAAAGGACATGAAACTTATAAGGATATTTACCAATCCAAAAATATAAGTGAACAGGAAACATGATTGGTACCTTATGAATTGGTTTTTGAGGTGCACAATCTTCATCAATCTCCTTAGAAGAAGACCCCTCATGAAAAATGCATTTAACACAAAAAACAAATCTACAAGACTAAACCAATGGCATGTTTAGAACAAAGAAATAGAATGATAATAATATGCTAAAAATTTTATTATGTTTAATACACACAAAAGGACCAGTCCCAACAATTATTAAACATAGTTTATCTGATATGATAATAACAAGCTAATTAAACTGATAAAGGTGTTATCTACATTTAATCTACCAATTACTAATTACACAAAAAACAAATTTACAAAATTGAACCAATGACATGTTCTTCGTGCAGTACAAGGAAGATTTGGCTATGAAAATAAAAAGTGAAATGGCCTCATCATTTTTATTTCAATTGGATAGAGAAGGAGTAGGAGAAAAGGAGTGAAAGCTGAGTGTGGGAGAAGGTATGTGATTTCTTCATCTTTCGAGCATCTGGCATCATATTCGATCACAAATTTCAAATGCATTGCATTTTATTTGATCATGAATGCTCTCTGAAATGATGGCATTCTACTGGTGTCATGCCCTAGCTTGTGCTTTATTTCCATTATTTGATGTTATTGGTGCTTGTGCTCAAGGATATCAATTCACTATTTTCAAATGTTTGGATCATTTTGGTTATGATTGTTCCTCTAGTACACAGTCAGGAAATGTAATTGTCTAATGATTATATGTAATGTTGAATTTATTAAATGCTTTATTCTTGGTAGAAGTGAATGGAAGGAATAGTGTTGGTGTTAGGTTTCATTTATTATTGAATTCAATGGTTTCCAAGATGTTTTGAGGAGTTTTCTACTTGTTTAATGTTAATTGTTCCTGCACAATCCACTCATACAATAGTGAAATGCTATGTGATTGACAATTTCATACAACTGGTCCTTTGGCATGTATTAAATACAATTTAGTCACTTATTGAATGCTTTGGAGACTATTGGTTTGACTGTCCATGCGTTACCAGTGACTGAGATTCATTAAAGGATACAAAACCCTTCATTTCGAGGTTATTATGTGTGGATTCAAATGTAGGTTTGATTTGGTTAATGTTTAGAAGAGATCAATAAAGTATTTAAAGACAATCTTAAATGTTTGGAGAGGTTTGATAGGCACTTATCATGATTGTACCCTCACAAACAGTAGCATAGACTGGTTTGACTAAGTTTCCTTTCTCTATTTTGAGGTTTCCTTTCTCTGTCGCAGGGGTACAATTAGAGGGTTCATTGACAAAATGATCCTTTGAATGGTTACTATGATTATGAATGATTTGATATAGCATATTTCTCACTTTACTTGAAGTTTGGAATAGCTTGTGCAAGGGTGAAAGTAGTTTTGATCATTTTGGTCATGATTGTTCCTCTACACAGTCAGAAAATGTAACTATCTAATGATTATATGTAATTTTGAATGGATTAAATGCTTTATTCTTGGTAGAAGTGAATGGAAAGAATAGTGTTGGTGTTAGGTTTCATTTATTATTGAATTCAATGGTTTCCAAGATGTGTTGAGGAGTTTTCTCCTTGTTTAATGTTAACTGTTCCTGCACAATCCACTCGTACATAGTAAGGTTACAAAACTAAACTGATGGCATGTTTACAAAAAAGAAATAGAATGATAATAATATGCTAAAAATTCTATTCTATTTAATACACACCAAAGGACTGGTCCCAACAATTCTTAAACATACTAGTTATCTGATATGATCAATTGTTAATAAAGGTCTAATTCAGTAGACTACTAGCATGAAGGAATATTTGACCTAGCCAAATCTTCCTTGTACCACACAAAAAAATGTGTGATAACTATGCCTACTCCAACCTTAATTGTTTAAGAATTCATCATATCAAATAAAGTATCTTTAAGAATTGTTGGGAGTTCTATTAGACCTTTTTTGTAAACATGTCATTGGTTTTCAAATGTTTGGATTCATGTTTGTTGATATTACTGGCATGTTTAATGATGCCATTGTATATTGATGTCACTGAAATAACCACATTTGACTGGTGTCATGCCCTAGCCCGTGCTTTAACTCCATTATTTGATGTTATTGGTGCTTGTGCTCAAAGATATCCTTTTTTTGAAATGTTGACGGTGGTTATCAAATGGATAGCCCGTGAGCTTCTAGCTAGGCATCATTTGTATTGATATCTTAGGGCATCAAATTTATTGTATCATTGATAGTTGAGACTTTGTTAAAAAGAAATAGGATAAAGAACAATTTTGATTTATTTTCTCTATTTTGATCTCTAAGTGGCTTACAACCCTAGAGAAGTATATGTAGATTTACAGATGCAGTTACAAGAAATATAGCAGCCAATAATTCACAAGAAATCCATGCATCCAATTTGAATAGAAATTAATACAAAGAAATAGGGTCCTCCAATGGCCCAATCATCTGGAGCTTGACTGTCCCCTCAACCAGTAACCCTTCAAAACTAGGTTATCATGCAATCAGTGAGTGATCCTTCATTCTCCTTGTCTGTCTGGCATCCAAACATATTGGAAATACACAATACAATGATAAAAAGTCTTTCACGACCCCCCTTCCCTCAAGGAACACTATCAACCATCCCTTCCACATAGCATTTCACTGTTGTATGAGTGGATTGTATAGAAATAGTTAACATTAAACAAGGAGAAAACTCCTCAACACATCTTTGTTTTGTAAACATGCCATTGGTTCAATTTTGTAAACATTTTCACAAATATGAAACATGAGGAAAAGTAATAACATTAACAATGCCAAGATTCACAGCATTAAATTTCACCTACGGATGAGTTTCTACAGTGGGTTGTCCAGCATCAAAAATATGTTGAGTTGTATTTGAGTTGTAACTAAGAGTATCATGTAGAATAGACCCTAAACTTTGAAAGCGTTCTCTAGCCTGGCAATTCAAAATTCAATCTAGAGAAGCATCAGTAAGTGAAATAAATTATAGACATCAACATCAACATCGACATCAACATTGGATCAACATCATCATAATCATTAGAAATAAACTTTAAAGACATATTTTGGATAGTACTATGTTTCTTAAAAGTTTTTGTGATGCTTCTAAACTTTAAAGACATATTTTATGGCTTAATGATAATATAGATTAGTGTTTTGTTTTCTAATGGCTGAATGTTGTTGATCATTCATGGTCTTGAAGAAACTTTTGATTGTTTTGATTCTTGAGTCTTGACGTTGTTTCTTAATGTGATATAGACTGACCACAAGATGGTTCAGTTGGTCCTCTCTTTCTATTTAATCATTTGTCTTCTTCATGGTGTAAGTGTCAATATGTTATAATCCAACCAGCATGGCATACCCCCACTTCTAACAAACCTCACAGCATGCAAATCATAGCCAAAGACTTTAGTGATCAGCATACACAAACAAAGATTACCCTTAGGAAACAATGATCATTAATATTCATTACTGGTGGGCGGTGATTCCTTGGTAATAAAGGCATTGACAACATTCATCATCTTAACCAAGTCATGGGTGGTGATCCTTGAAATAGCATAATTAGTAAAAGTAAATAACAACATAACATAATTTGGAGTGAGGAAGAAGGAAAATTGGAAAACAAAATATGGAATAATTAGGTTGGGATTAGAGAAGAATTAAAAAATAAACTTAAATTAGAAAAAAGCCAAGTTATCTGGTTCTTTGTTTGAGGCTGGGTTTCGGTTCTACTTTTGTTCTCCTCTGGGTTCAACTTGGGTTCCTTTGGTAGGAACTTGGGTGCCTGGGCCAATCCCAGGTGTACATGTAGTATTTTATTCATAATTTTATAGGCTAACTCATTATTATGGTAACATGGGTATGACCACACTCCATGCCTTATAATGGTACCCGACATGGAGTGTGGTTCAAATGAAGTTGAACCAAATGTTGACCATGATGGCTATGATCATGATAAAGATGAATATGATTATTAAATCTAAAATATGGCTTGTAATTTGAATTTTCATTGTGAATGAAGAAACTATAGATTCAAGTTGACTCATTCTATGTTGTAGTATATTTGTTCCCTAGATCTACCATATTATATATGTGTAGCCTATAAGGGACATCTTCTACTCATCCATGTATCAGAGCTCGGTGAGAGTTCTTAGGAGAAAGACAAGATGTCAATGGGAGATGGAGAAACCAATCTCAAAACACCACTTGAAGCCTTGTAATGTTGAGAGTGGGATAAAGGCTACACTTGAGACCCTATATAAGGAACAAACTTATTGAGCCTCACTTTGTTTCGAGAATAGTTTTATATTCTATACTAAATAGGGCCAATGACATGAAGGTGGAAGCTCATTCACCCCCCCCCCCCTAACATCACTCTAAATTCCCTGTTAACATCTAACATTCATTCATTATTTCATCCATTAATAAAATGTAACATTCATTAATTATCACATGATAACATTCATTAACATTCATTCACACATTAATAAAATGTGACATTCATTAATTATCACATGATAACATTCATTAACACATTATAAAATTTATGAACATTCAATACAACATAATTAAATTCATTGGCATATAAAAATCAGTCATTATCAATTAAGGTGCATAGCTGACAATCATTTCTTTTTTTTCTTTTGATTTCTAGTTTTTAAGAAGTAATCCTTAAGAGGAGTATCGATATCATCATGATGATCATCTACCCTCTCATTAGATCTCAATACACACCTAGTTCTCTATTGATGCAAAGGGGGGTCATCTGCAATAGCATATAAAAGTGTTAAATTAAAAGCATTTTATAATAATTGTTACCCTAATTTCCATGTACATGCAAATTTGGCCAAACCTATCCCCAGGTCTCTATTTTCACCTTGCCAGGCATCCTTAAAAATTTCATGGCTTTATCTATTTCTCCTTAGTCTCTGCAACTGTTCCTAGGTCTCTAGTTAGGTGTAGAACCCTAAAAAATTCATGAACTAGCCGTTGTGTCTAAAAAACCCTAGGCCTTGTTATATTTTTGTGTTACTTTATCTCGGCCACTTAAGTCTTCAAAAACCCATGTGCGTAATTCTTTCCTTCTAGTCACAAGTTCTCCTACTCCCCGACAGGTTGGACCTTTCATTCCCTGACTATGCAATTATAGTGGTTCACATAATCTCTTAATCCAGGTGGTTAAGTTCTTAACATCCCACGACTCAGTGAATGGTTTGCCTTTCTCAGTCGCAGGTTCTCTAAGTATTCTGGCAGTTACCTTTTCCTCTCGGTGAATTGGTGACTGCAGTGTTTCTCTTAGTTGCAAGATAAAATGGTGGTGCTTCTAAACATTCAGCGACTCCATGGATTACCTTCAGTCAAGCATTCACTAACTAAAACCCTAGGTTGGACTAGCACTCAGCAATTCTATGAATGCCTTGTTCATGTATTCTATAGACTTAACCAAGGTTAGGAATTCTATTCAGTGACTGAGTGATTCTTCCTTTGGTCATGCATTTGCTAATACCTCTAGGGTTAATATTTGTAGTGGGGTCCCAGTTGATGAGATCAATGGATGTTGTAAGATCTCATAGCATGTGTCAGAGGCTTGTGATCTTATGACAACTGTCAATCTTCCCTTTTTCTCAGTGCTTCATGCCTTCCATTGCCACGATGTCCTATGTGGAGGCTTCCTATTAGTTGAAAGGAGATGACTTGTAATTTTTCAGTGGGCCTAGTTGTTAGTCCTCTTTTGATCTAATGGTTGGCATGTTTTCTCATGAAAAGTGTCAGAGGTATGCAATTTCCAGACAACCATTGATTCTCCTTGGTGACGTAACTCTTCATGCCTAGCGGATCCACTGCTATGTGTATACAAACAATGGTTTCTGATTGGTCCACATAATGGTGATTAGGCACATGTCAGTGGGTCCTGATCTTTTTAGGAGGTTAAAGTATAGCAAGGTCTTATGGTTGTCGCTATGCCGCTGGGATAAGATGCATGCTATTTAAGACAATAGTTTAGCAACAACCGTTCGATGCTCTATCTGCAGGTCGTGGGTTGAAGACTGTCAGGTGTGCTGACTTGCTCAAATGTAATTGGTTGCCAAGTGTTGACAAAGATTTCTAGGTGGGTCCATTTGTCAAAAGGGTTTTCGGCTTAAGGAGATCCCCAGCTGGCGCATGATCTAAAAGAATATTTGAGGGCCATGAGATCATGCACCCACTGTTAGATCAGAATCTAGTCCAGGTGTGGGACCATGTTAGAACTTGCTGAGGTGTCTGCTGATGGGGCGGTTGAGAACAAATAGAAGATTGACATGTGGAGATGGGCCCAAGGTTAATGAAGTATTTGGTAGCTCCGATAAGTTCCTGTTGGTTTCTTATTCATGTGATAAAATAGCAGTGCTCCAATCGATCTGGCGAATGTGTGAATGTGTGCATTCGTAGAATCTCAAAATTAATTAGTAAAGCCCTAAAATTCTCAGCGACCAAGTGATTGTCTTCAGTCGCCAATTCACCAAATGTAGGCCGGATTCTCATAAGCGGTTAAGGGTATTCTGTGAATCAGTGAATAAAGGGGGTTTTTCTTGTTCGCTTAATGTAACTAGGGTTATTAGAAAGACCCGATGATTTAGCAAAAAGCCTTCTTCACTGAATCTCTTAACTAGACCAGGGTAAGCCAAAGGATCTTGTGACTTAGAATTCTTCAGTTGCATAGTCGCTGAATGACTTGAAGGAGGAAAACTTGAGGTGGGTCCAAACATGCTGATGTGCTAAAATTTCATTGGTCCTTGTATTACTGATATGGACTCAAATTTTTAAAGGGTTTCATGATCATTTTAGGATAGATCTAATCCATTCATCTATCGAGAAATAAATGATATCAATGGTTGCATTTTAAAATGACCGGCTAGCTGTTAAGTTTTCAAATTCAAATGTGTCTAAGGGGGTTTTCACCAGTATTTGATTTGCAGGCCATAAGCGGCAAAGTAGCTTAGAAAATTTATGTCTCCAGGACATTTGTAGTTGAAAGAAGATGATGAGGAAGTCTGGACGGCTGTCATGGGTTGTTTCTTGTCTTAGAAAGGTACCAATTATGCATTCATGGCAAGACTTTGTGCAGGAAGTGGATGAATCCAGGTTGCTTGTCCGCGGGTTGATGTAGTACAGAGATGGGCACATAATATCTAATGAACCATAGTATTACGGAGATGTATTTATGATCAGATTTGATGGTAGTTAGGGTTTTAATATTATCCTAATGTAAAATCCATGAAACCCTAGTTAGGTTTTTGACTCCTCCCTGCGTGCAGTTGAGTATGTATATATTGTTTTTTGGAGCTTTTGAGCTAAGAGTTGGACAATTGTAAAAGAATTTCATTTTTCTTAAGGGTTATTTGTGGTATCATCTCTACCCTCTGGCTTATATAGTTGTATTTCTCCCATTGATTATTCTGATATTGTAGAGGTATTTTGTGACAATCCTTCATGTCCCTATGCTTCCTTGTTTGGGTCATCTCTTATTGGATCAAAGCATATGTATGTTTTTCAATGACAACTTAGGGTTCCTGATCCCTCTTACTTTCTATAATTATGTGTGTTATTGTGTTTGATCTGATTTAGATGCTTTTGTGGGTATACTCCAACCCCCTAACAATCTTGTCTCAATCCTACACCGAGTTGCAGAAGTGAATGTCTACTTGCAGGTCATAAATTATGTCTTATGTTCAGACCCTTCTATGAATTACTTATGAAAGCCTATTCAATAAGTTGTGATCTACTAGACCTAAGCCTTTCATTGGCTACATTCCTCTATACTGAGATCCAAAACCCTAATTTTGGTGTATCACCTAGTAGGTAGTTTGCTTTTAGTCACTTCCCTTTCCAAGCACTCCTTCTATCCCTTTCCCTCAAAAGATTTACTTTTCATGTCTAGAAGCAAATTAAGGTGATTATCCAAGAGGAACCAGCCTAGAACCTAGAGGTCTCATCTTAGTTAGCATAGGTCCCACAACCTGGAGATGATTCCCATGTTATACTAGGTTATCAAGACTACAAGAGCTTGAGACAAAGGCAGAAACCTAGTGTATGACAATTCTGGCACGCCTAGCGGGAGTAGTAAAAGATCAAATTAATGTTCAAACGTGTTCCTATTGGTTCATCTACAAAAGGATTAAAGGAGTTCAATACACAAGGAATATCAGTATAGGCTCAAGCTCAAGTACACCCTACCTTGGTGCCAGTGTATAACAATTCTGGCACGCCCAGTGGGACAAGAAGTTTATTCAAATTCAAATAGTATTATCTCTAATATATAGATTACATAAAATAGGCTTTTAGAAGTCATTCTATCAAGTATATCTAGTGACTCCACTAATTTCAAAGATCCAGACTAACCTTTTTTAAGGTTTATGAGAAAGATTGAGACTAGAAGCTCAAAGCCCACTAAATTTTCAGAGTTGCCCTCAAGAAGAAGTCACAAAGGTAGGTCAACTTAAAGAACATCCCCTGCAAGGAGAGTTCAATCAACATCTCCTGATACTTTAGAAAAGAGACCTTTCCCCTTTCATTCTAGAAGAAGAGGCAGATCTCTAACCAGAGATCTAGAAGAGGATTCAAATCAAGCAGCAAATACAGCTCATATAGTTGTTAATCTTTAGTTTCCAACTCTTATAGTGGCTAGACCATTTGTATTTGCACCCTTTAATTAAGGCATTCCATTGAATTTTTCCCAACATCATGATGTGCCCTTGGTGGTACTTAAGAGTATACCTGACTTCACAGGTGAAGGACATACAACTGCTTTTGAGCACATAAGAGATGTGACCACCATCTGTAGCATACACAACATTACTCAAGAGGATGTGGCCACCAAATTATTAGCAAACTCTCTAAAAGGTAAGTCTCTTGAATGGTTTAGAACTCTAACCGTTGGCTCCATTACTTCATGGGATGAGTTAGGGGATGCATTAAGAAAACATTTTGAGGATAAATCAGATAACTTGTCTCTAGTTAAGCTATTAACAACTGTTAAGAGAGACCCTCAAGAACAAATGAGAGATTACAATAGTAGATTCCTTAAAACATGGAATAGAATTCTAGTCTCTATAAGACCATCAGGTAACCATGCTTTTCTATACTACTTGCAAAGTCTAAATGGTCAAATTTCTGTCATGATCCAGTCTATGGGTGGTACTTCTTTACCCCAAGCTTTTGACATAGCTATCAGGGCTGAGAATTATTTGATTCAAGTAGGCATGATTGCTAGAAGGCCTCCAATGCCCATTTTTCCTAACCTTCAACCCATTGCACCTGCCCAAGTACCCCCATTTACCCCTATTCCCACTATATTAGCACCTCAAGCTAGTACCAGTGGTTGGGAGCTAACAGCTAGTTTCTCTCAAGAGCTACAAGAGATAAAGAACAACCAAGAAAGCAGTAAGCAAGAAATGACCAATTTGTTGTAGACCTTGACTAAAGAGGTCACAAATCTAAAGAAACAAGGTCAAGGAATCAGACCACCATTTCAAACACAAGGCCAAAGTCCTAATTAGAAATATCAAAATTAGGGATAGCCTTATCAACAAAATAGGCCGCCATACCAAGGAGGCTATCAAGGATAAAGACAAAGCTTCAATCAGAGACCATTCCAACCATATAATCCTACATCTATCAATTCTACAAATCTAGTGAGGGATATGGTTCCTAGTCAAAATAATATGGCTATGGATAATGAATGGTGCTTTCCTTGTAATCAACCTCATAATCAGGCTACATGTTCAAATGGATGGATGAACCAAGATCTAATGGTTCAAAATGCCTCACAAGCTCAATCAGAGGTTTCATCTAGTGGTTCAGTGCCTCAACAAGAATCACAAGAAAAAGAGACCACTCTCTTTAATTGGGAGCAACCAGACTTCAATGGAGTAAATGATGAGGTTGCTTTTGTTGCCTATACAAGAGCAAAAAGGAGAGTTCAAGACATGGAGAGAGTAGATTCCAATGCCAAAGCCACTACATCTATAGAGCCACTACAGCAAGCTACTCCCATCACACCTAAGGAGGCTCCTGTCATTACAAGAAAGGATGGCCAAATTCCAAAGGAGGTGGAGCCCATCATGGTGAAAGCACAACAAAGAGTACACACTGTGACACCATTTAATATTGTAGATAACATGAAGAAGGTGAACATCACCATGTCCATGTTGGACTCTTTGGCTCTTCCAGGATAGCCTAAAATTTTGAAGAAGGCCATGACAGAAGTGACAACTCCTCAACTTGCAAAAGAAGATGCAAAGCCAGTGTTGGTTAACACTGATTAGGAAAAAGAGGCTCCAAGAAGCAACTCCAAGGCCAATGCCATTCAAGGTAGGAATTCAAAGCCACCTCCCTTTTATGTATCTTTAATCATTAGAAAATCTTTAGTGCATAATTGTATGGTGGATAATGGAGCTATTAGCACTGTAATGCCTAAGAAAGTAGCTAATCAATTAGAACTAAAATATGAGCCCTTCCAAAAGAAGGTTACCCAACTTGATGGATCCTTAGTCAATACTATAGGTGTGGCCAAGGATACCAGTTTAATCCTGCATGCTAGTCCTAATTTTTCCATCCTCCTTGATATATACATCATAGATCTCCCTCCATTATTTGCTATATGTCTTTCAAGGGAGTTTATAGCCAAGATAGGAGGCTATCTATCTTTTGATTGGTCTCACATGCTATACAGGTATGGGACCAAGGTCACCATTAAGTCAGAACCATTGGTAGCACACTATATAGAACCATATGTGTCTAATGCCATCAATGTAAATTGCCCTATATTTGATGACAGTGACTTCCAAACCATTAGTGAAGAAAGCACAAAGATAGAGAGTATCCCTAATATTCTTCTAGATGAAAGAGCTTCAGAGGCCCAAGAAAATCTTGTTGGGGATTTTGGTTTCGGAAGTTATTTGATACAAGAAAATGATGTCATAGAACCAAGCCTTCTTAAAGAAGATATTGATTTAGAGGATCAGAGCAATCAGGTTTGTGAACTATTTTTTGATGGAGCCAGAAGTAGACATGGTTTTGGTGGTGGTTCTATGCTAGTGTCCCCAAAAGGAGAAAGGTATTGCACTACCTTTAGATTCAGTTTCTCCTACACTAGCAATACTGTAGAGTATGAAAGTCTAGTCAATGGAGTAGAATGGGCTAGAAAAAAAGGGCTTAAGGCCTTAAAAGTTATGGTGATAGTGAGTTAGTTGTCATCCAAGTAAGAGGGATAAGTGCAACAAAAAATGACGCTTTGAAAGCATACAAGCATAGAGTTTGGGATGCAATTGAAGATTTTTATGCTTTCAATATTGTTGCTATCCCTAGGAAATTAAATCAAAATGCAGATAGGTTAGCTGCTATTGGATCTCAGTATGATATTCCAAATAGCATTTCAAAAGAAAGGGATCAACAACATATCAAAGTGATTGTTAGACCATCTATTCCTGATAATGATGTTAATTGGCAAGTGTTTGACAATGATGAACAAATTCTACAGTTCTTGTTTAAAGAAGAAGTTTTTTCAGAACACAATCAAGATAGGCTATCACAAAACTATGGTGATCAGGTGATACAAATAAAGTCCAATAAGATGCCTAGAGGTCTTGTTACCTTAGAGACTATCTTCAACAAGGATGATGAAGTCAAGAAAAATAAAGCTGGCCTAGTAATCCAACAAGAACATTGTGCTGAACTAGAGTTGGAACTAGGTAAGAGCCTACAGTTTGGAAAAGTGAACACTGAATTGGAAAAACAAGCTTATACCCAATTATTCAAGGAATTCAATGATGTTTTTGCATGGAAATATGAGGATCTCAAAGGTTTTGATCCAGCCCTTGCTAAGCACACTATTGAATTATAGCCTAATGCCAAACTAGTAAGACATAAACAAAGGCCTGTTAATCCCAAACTTGAGCCACTTATGCATAAAGAAGTACTCAAACTAATAGAAAGTGGTATCATCTACACCATCAAGCATACTAGTTGGGTTTCCAACCTTGTTCCTATCAGGAAAAAGAAAGGTTATGTGTTGACTTCAGGGATCTTAACAGGGCCTCATCAAAGGACCGCCATCCACTACCCTCCATGGAACAAATCTTACAATGTGTCTCTGGATCTGAGAGATTTTCATTATTGGATGGCTATTTAGGATACAAACAGATCTTAGTAAATAAAGAGGATCAATACAAGACTGCATTTACAACCAAGTGGGGAACCATGGCTTATCAAAAGATGCCCTTTGGTTTGTCAAATGTAGGTGCTACATTTCAAAAGGCAATGGATATGGCCTTTAAAAGCCTTACGTACAAGTTTGTGCTGGTCTATCTGGATGAAATAACTATCTATTCAAAGCATGTAGTAGACCACCTCAAATATTTGAGGAAGATTTTTGAAAGGTGTAGAGAATTTGGGATATCTCTTAATCCAAAGAAATGTGTGTTTGCAGTTCATGAAGGAAAATTGTTGGGATATGTAGTATCCAAAGAAGGAATTATAGTGGATCCTAAGAGAATTGTAGCTATCCTAGAGCTACCCCTACCACATCACAACAAAAGTCTCCAATCTTTCATAGGAAAGATTAATTTCATTAGGAGGTTCTTGCCTAACATTGCAGATTTACTAAAGCCTTTGACAGCCATGTTAAAGAAGAGTTCAACTTTTAGTTGGACCAAAGAAGGGAAAGCTAATTTCTAGACTATCAAAGAGGCCTTAGTAGAAGCCCCTACCCTCCTAAACCCAAATTTCAGTAAGGATTTTATCCTTTATGCTTATGGAAGTCATGATGCTATATCTGCTATGTTGACTCAAGAAAATTCAAATGGATTGGAGCAGCCTATTGCTTTCTTTAGCAAAGGTTTAGAGGAGTATGAACAGAGGTACTCTTTTGTAGAAAAACATGTGCTTGTTGTGGTGAAGAGCCTTAAAAATTTTAGATATCTATTGACCCATAGCAAGGTACATTTGAAAGTTACTCATCCAAGTGTCAAAGAATTTTTACTTTCCAAGGACCTTAATGAGAAAAGAGCTGGTTGGATCACTAAGGTGATGGAATATGACATAGATATCCAAACCACCAAGCTAGTTAGAGGAAGAGGTCTTTGTGAGCATTTGGCATCGGATGAAGGCTCAAAGAAATCAGAGAAAATAGATGCATCTCTGGTGGTGCATGATACAGAAGAACAAGCCAAGGCAACAAGCTGGTTGCCTAATATGATCAATTATTTGAAGACAAGACAATGTCCTGCAGGTTTAGATTCAACTAAAGGAAGGTATTATAGGTTACAATATATTCCTTTTGTGCTGATTGATGAAGTTATTTTTAGGAAGGATCATAGTGGTGTCCTTTTAAGATGCATAGATTCAGAAAAGATAGCTGATGTCCTATTTGAGTTTCATGATGGACCTTCTGGTGGTCATTTTTCTCCTAGGACTACTGATTTTAAAATCATGAGGGCTAGGTACTATTGGCCATCTATCTTTAAGGATAGTCATGAGTATGTGAGGAAATGCATAAAGTGTGCCATGTTTGCAAGAAAAGAAAGGCTTGCAGCCTTGCCCCTACAACCAGTCAAAACAGAGCAACCCTTCATGAAGTGGGGCATAGATTTTATTGGCATGATCAATCCTCCATCTAGTGTAGGCCATAAATGGATAATTACTACAAAAAATTATTTCACTAGGTGGACAAAAGCAATTTCTTTAAAAGAATCAAATGAGAGTGTTGTCCTAAGCTTTTATGATGATATAGTTCATAGGTTTGGCACTCCTGATTCCATAATTTTAGATAATGCATTGGCATTCATAGGCCTCAAAGTCTCAGAGTGGGCAGTCAAGAATGGAATCTATCTGAGTACCAATTCCAATTACTACCCCCAAGGCAATGGCTTAGCCGAATCAACAAATAAGAACTTGATTAGGATAATCAAGAAGGCTTTGCAAGACAATCAGAGGTATTGGCATACTAAACTCAGGTCTGCCTTATGGTTAGATAGAATTACCCCAAAGAAAATCATTGGTAATTCTCCTTATATGCTAGTATATGGTAGACAGGCCAAGTTGTCTATCTAAGTTGAATTGCTAGCTCTGGACTTAGCCACTCAGTATGCCCTATTTGAAGAAGGAGATCCTTTGCAGATCAGATATACTCAGTTGATGGAATTGGAAGAAATCAAAGACAAATCAATGTAGGATATGGAGTCCCATCAAATTCAGACAAAGAAAAGTTTTTATAAGAGACCCAAAGTCATAAATTTCAAGGTTGGGGATGTAGTCCTCAAATGGGATGAGTTCAGATCTAGACCTGGTAGGCATACAAAATTTGGCTCATTTTGGGGTGGACCATTTGTTATAATAGAGTGCAAGGGATCTAATGCTTTTCAACTATTAGATCTTGAACGAGTTTCCTATCCAATATTAGTAAATGGTTTCCACTTGAAGCCCTATTTTGAGGTTAACCCCTCTCTGTAAATTTTTGTAAATAAGTTTCCCTGCTTTCTTTCCCTATTTTCTAGGTTAGTTTCCTACTTTTCAAGAAGTGCTTGTGCACAAGTTTGTCTCTCTAGTTCAAGTTCTATCTCCCTATGAGAATTTTTGAGTTTTGATGACCCCATGCCCAATGGATATGTCAAGGCCACTGGTGTTCAATGTCTAGTAGGCTGACATCTAGCAGAAATTGAGAAAATATTACCCTAATTTCTATGTACATGCAAATTTGGCCAAACCTATCCCTAGATCTCTATTTTCACCTTGCCAGGCATCCCTGAAAATTTCATGGCTTTATCTATTTATCCTCGGTCTCTGCAACTATTCCTAGGTCTCTGGTTAGGTGCAGAACCCTAAAAAATTCATGAACTAGCCGTTGTGTCTAAAAAACCCTAGGCCTTGTTATATCTTCATGTTACTTTATCTCGGCCACTTAAGTCTTCAAAAACCCATGTGCGTAATTTTTTCCTTCCAGTCACAAGTTCTCCTACTCCCCAGTGGGTTGGACCTTTCATTCCACAACTGCGCGACTGTAGTGGTTCGTGTAATCTCTTAATCCAGGCGGTTAAGTTCTTAACATCCCGTGACTCAGTGAACGATTTTCCTTTCTTAGTCATAGGCTCTCTAAGTATTCTAGTGGTTACCTTTTCCTCTCAGTGAACTGGCGACTACAGTGTTTCTCTTAGTTGCAAGATAAAATGGTGGTGCTTCTAAACATTCAACAACTCCATGGATTTCCTTCAGTCGGGCATTCGCTAACTAAAACCCTAGGTTGCACTAGCACTCAGTGATTTTACAAATGCCTTGTTCACGTATTCTATAGACTTAACCAAGGTTAGGAATTCTATTCGGTGACTGAGCAATTCTTCCTTTGGTCATGCATTCACTAAGACCTCTGGGGTTAAGATTTGTAGTGGGGTCCCAGTTGATGAGATCAACAGTTGTTGTAAGATCTCATAGCATGTGTTAGAGGCTTGCGATCTTAGGAAAACTGTCAATCTTCCCTTTTTATCAGCACTTCATGCCTTTATGGGTCCATTGCCACAGTGTCCTATGTGGAGGCTTCCTATTGGTCAAAAGGAGATGACTTGTAATTTTTCAGCGGGCCCAGTTGTTAGTCCTCTTTTGATCTAATGGCTCATGTGTTTTCTCATGAAAAGTGTCAGAGGTATTTGATTTTCAGACAACCATTAATTCTCCTTGGTGATGTAACTCTTCATGCCTGGTGGGTCCACTGCTATGTTTATATGAATGGTGGCTTCTGACTGGTCCACATAATGGTGATTAGGCACATGTCAGTGGGTCCTAATCTTTTTGGGAGGTTAAAGTACAACAAGATCTTGTGGTTGTCACTATGCTACTAGGATAAGATGGATGCTGTTTAAGACAATGGTTGAGCAAAAACCATCTGATGCTCTTTCTACAAGTCATGGGTCCAAGACTATTAGGTGTGCTAACTTGCTCAAATGTAATTTGTTGCCAAGTGCTGACAAAGATTTCCAGGTGGGTCCATTTATCGGAAGGGTTTCTAGCTTAAGGAGATCGGTGGCTAGTGCATGATCTGAAAGAATATTTGGGGGCCATGAGATCATGCACCTGCGATTAGATCATAATCTAGTCCAGGTGTGGGACTGTGTCAAAACTTGCTAAGGTGTCTGTTGATGGGGTAGTCAAGAACAAATAGAAGATTGACATGTGGAGATGGGCCCAGGGTTAAAAAATTATTTGGTGGCTCTGATAAGTTCCTTTTGGTCATGTATTTGTGTGATAAAATAGCAGTGCTCCAATTGATCTGGTGAATGCATGAATGTGTGTATTCATAGAGTCTCAGAATTAATTAGTAAAGCCCTAAAATTATTAGTGACCTGGCGATTGTCTTTGGTTGCTAGTTCACCAAATGTAGGCTGGATTCTCATAAGTGGTTAAGGGTATTCTACGAATCAGTGAATAAAGGGGGTTTCTCTTGTTCGCTTAATGTAACCAAGGTTATTAGAAAGACACAGCGATTCAGCAAAAAGCCTTGTTCACTGAATCATTTAACCAAACTAGGGTAAGCCAAAGGATCTCATGACTTAGAATTCTTTAGTCACGTAGTCGCTGAATGACTTGAAGGAGGAAAACTTGAGGTGGGTCCAAACGTGCTGACGTGCTAAAATTTCATTGGTCCTCGTATTGCTGATATGGACTCAAATTTTTTAAAGGGTTTCGTGACTTTTTCATGATAGATCTGAGCCATTCATCTATTGAGAAAAAAAGGATATCGATGGTCACATTTTAAAATGACCGGCTAGCCGTTAAGTTTTCAAATGCAAATGTGTCTAAGGGGGTTTTCACCAGTATTTGATTTGTAGGCTGCAAGTGGCGAAGTAGCTCAGAAAATTTATGTGTCCAGGACATTTGCAGTTAAAAGAAGATGATGAGGAAGTCTGGATGACTTTCATGGGTCATTTCTTGTCTTAAAAAGGTACCAGTTATGAATTCATTGCAAGACTTTGTGCAAGAAGTGGATGAATCTAGGTTGCTTGTCCGCGGGTTGATGTAGTACAAAGATGGGCACATAATATCTGATCGGCCATAGTATTAAAAAGATGTATTTATGATCATATTTGATTATAGTTAGGGTTTTAATATTATTCTAATGTAAAATGCATGAAACCCTAGTTAGGTTTTTAACTCCTGCCAACGTGCAGTTGAGTATGTATATATTGTTTTTTGGAGCTTTTGAGCTAAGAGTTGGACAATTGTAAAAGAATTTCATTTTTCTTAAGGGTCATCTGTGGTATCATCTCTACCCTCTGGCTTACATAGTTTTATTTCTCCCATTGATTATTCAAATATTACAGAGGTATTTAGTGACAATCCTTCATGTCCCTATGCTTCCTGGTTTGGGTCATCTCTTATTGGATCAAAGCATATGTATTTTTTTCAATGACAACTTAGGGTTCCTAATCCCTCTTACTTTCTATAACTATGTGTGTTATTGTGTTTGATCTGATTTAGATGCTTTTGTGGGTATACTCCAGCCCCCTAACAATCTTATCTCAATCCTACATCGAGTTGCAGAAGTGAATGTCTTCTTGCAGGTCATAAATTATGCCTTATGTTTAGAACCTTCTATGAAATACTTATGCAAGCCTATTCAGTAAGTTGTGATCTACTAGACCTAAGCCTTTCATTGGTTACATTCCTCTATATTGAGATCCAAACCCCTAATTTTAGTGCATCACCTAGTAGGTAGTTTTCTTTCAGTCATTTCCCTTTCCAAGCACTCCTTCTATCCCTTTCCCTCAAAAGATTTACTTTTCATTTCTAGAAGAAAATTAAGGTGATTATCCAAGAGGAACCACCCTAGAACCTAGAGGGCTCATCTCAGTTAGCATAGGTCCCACAACCTGGAGATGACTCCCATGTTATACTAGGTTATCAAGACTACGAGAGCTTGAGACAAATGTGCAAACCTAGTGTATAACAATAATTAAAAACATTAAAAACATTTTAAAGTATTTCAGTACTTTACAGGCCACAATAGTATAGCTCTTTACCTAATCTAGTCACATCATCAACATCGAGGTTAGTTTTTCTGGCCTCGACCTCAACCTCAACCTGCTCATTAACAACGACCTCTACACTCTCTATAGCTACAATACAAATTGTTACATTAATCAAAACACCAATTGCAATTAAATTTGTATTACTACACCAATCAATTTAAGATGTTTACTTGTATTACTGTGATGCACATCCTCATTTTCATCAACACGCACAGGTTGTGTACGACAAGAATCAATAGGCTGTATTTCAATTTCATACGTATTCATGTTATCATTGTTTTCTTACTTAAAACAAATTTACTCACTTTATGTTGGAAATTAAGATGAAATAAACTAATTGGTAAATAATTATATTTGAAATATCATCTATTTAGCATACTTACCACGACGGATCCATCAGAAAATTTAGGTGCCTCTCAACCATCCACATTGACCAAGTGTGTACGGGTCCACACATTTCAATCTCCTCAACTTGGTGTATGAGGTAGTGTTCTTGTGCATTGAAAAAGGTTGAAGGTAGACACTTTTGCATTTCACACATTAGATGAGGAATTCTTTTCTTCTAGTATTTTATATCTTCTCTATGGATTTCCACTGCATATACATCTTCTCAGAATCTAAAAACTTCAGCCCATCATTGATTCTCATCAATGTACCAATTTGGATAGTAAGTCTAATTTAATTTGTCCATGGACTGAGACCTTAAATTATTGAGCTTCTCTTTGTTTCGAGAAGAGTATAACATTCTCTACTTAACAGGGCCAGCCACATGAAGGCAGAAGCTCATCTGGCCCCTCCTAGGAGCCTCTTATGACTCTTTACAACATTTTAAGACCTCTAAGATGTATTCTTAGGGATTGTAAATGGTCGTAAAGGGTCATAAGGACTCCTGGGACACAACAGCTGAGAAACATAATTGTAGGCATCATGGTAACTTTTTTTTGGAGACAATGTAATTGAGTTGTATACCCAAACGATGGAGAGAAAATCTTGTACCTCTGATTCCATGTTGACTACATCTGTTGCTCATGAATACAAGGTCCTCCAATAGATGTATTCAACTTGGAATTGGGGGTGCAGAAGTTTCTCTCCATCACTTGGGTACACAACTCAATTACGTTGTCTCCAAAAGATTGTGACTATAATGCCTACAATTATGTTTCTCAGCTATTGTGAAATCTACATTTATGTTTCTCAGTTGTCATGTTTGTGTCCATGTTTTTTATGTGTTTTGGATAGTAAGTCTAATTTAATTTTTTCATGGACTAAGACCTTAAATCATGTAATGAGGAGGCTTATAACACTAGTATATGCAAATTTCATTATTTAATAATAAAAATCTATTAAAATGTTTATACCTTCTTCTCTCATTTGCTGATGTAGTTCCTCTTTGAGTATTCCCTTTCTCCTTTGCATCTAAAATGAACTCATTCCAATCCCTCAGTGGAATAAAGGGAGGATGCTCAAACTTCAGCAAGACTTCATACCACACAACGTTCATAGATTACGTTCAATGCATTATTTACATTCGTAAATTAGCATTGCATACAAATCTGTGGATGGTGTGTGGTACGAAGCCTCGCTCAATCTTGAAAATGATAGTCAATCCATAGTCAAGGTCAAGGAACAAATGGAATAACCAAGAAAACACTATATGTTAAATCATGTGATTGATAGTAGATTGGGGCTCACCTGAGCCATAAACATGAAGAATTATTCTAAAAAAAGATGTAAACCATATATATGTGCACTTGAGGAAAAGAGAAGTTACGTCATATCCATATTAAAATATTAGTTACAATATGAAAATACTAAACTAACTAATTCCTGAGTTCATCTCTGCACATGGTCGCAACAAAGATACGTGATTACAATACAGAGAAAGCATCGTAAAAATATAATTTTGGAATTTTCCCTAGCCTGACATGTTTTGCACTCAAATCCTTCATTGCGGATAAGTGGAGATGGGTAGATAGATGCAGATGAGTTGTCATTGACCCAACTAAATTATCCGCATCCATTATTTCCCTATGATGCACAGTCTACATTAGTTCTTATATTATAATGAATAGTATTTACATTAGAAACATTAAATATATACACATTAGCAACCTTTTTTCTATTTGTGCAGCACCAAAATTGTCATCCAGGGTTGTTCAGTGTCCGTGAAGTCTTCAACACACACTGCCCACCACCACATTGACATTTTGGCACATTGACAAGAGTCATCGAGCCTATATATCAATAATGCACCGCACCATCATTACTACGTTTATTATTTTTATATGAGATACACCAAGGAGTACCATTAGAAATATGAACCATTTACAATAATGAAAAGTAAACCTAAATCAAATAGCTCATTTTTTTATCAGCTTGTGTAGTCTCTGTGTATATGAAAAATGAAATAAATATGAAGCTGAAATAAAATAGTGAACAAAATAGTATTCGACATAGACTGAATGAAATATACCATCAAAAGAAGGTGAAAAAATCTTGTCACGAAGCATAGACAGGAAATAAAAAAGGGACAAAAGACAAGAAATAAGAAAAATCATTATGACTATAGAAAAATCATTTATACTATAATCAAGAAAAGAAACACTGGTTGTCAACAATTTTCAAAATCATTAGGACTATAGAAAAATAATTAAGACTATACAAAATCAAATTTTAGAAATGGACGGTTCTAATGCTTTTCCATTACAACAATTTAGCATTCATCATTTGGTATTGTGTATTCCATTTAAGTATGTCAACAATGTTCAAAATCATGTCACCAAGCATAGACAAGAAATAAGAAAAATCATTAGGACTATAGAAAAATCAAGTTCTAGAAATAGATGATTCTGATATTGCTTTGCCATTACAACAATTGAGCATTCATGATCTGGTACTTCTTTGTGTATTCCATTTAATTTTTTTTAGTTGTCATGTTTATGTGCATGTTCTTTATGTGTTTGGCTTCTCTCCCTCACAAGGGATATGTCGATAGGTAATTGATTTGAAAGCATAATGATTTGATAGTCTTTTTTTAGGATAGGCATAATCATCTTGCCAACCTTAATTAGCAACATTTGTGATATATGTCAAGTACTTATAATTAGTATTCCCAACAAATAAAGACTTAGTAGTAAAAGCATGTCCTTTAGTTTACTAGTTTACTTATAATCAGTATGTCCTTTTGTTTACTAGTTTAATCTGAATTAAGAATGGTTTGTTTCATGTTTGAATGTACCAATGAATGAAGCTTGGCTATATTTAGTAAAATCTTAAGACTCGTGACTCTTCAAATTCTCTTGTTTCCTTCAGACCTAGCCTCCAAACATGTGCACTATGAGATTTCCTCCAACAAATGGACATGTGATGATTTTCACAATAGTACATGTGTTGGAGGACTACTCAAAGTACTGCTTAGGAAAATCTAAATGTTCATCACTTGTGCATATAAGAGTTGATGATAGAAGGTATATGCATAGGTGAAAAACATGCATATTTGAGAAAGCAATACTGGGAGCTAGACCTAGCAGCAAATAGATTTGTGGTGATTTTCACAATAGTACATGTGTTGTTGGGTAAGCTCCCAATAGCACTTAGTAAAATATGCATGTTCATCACCTGTGCATATGAAGTGGCTCTAATAGAAGATACAATCACTAAATTCTGCATGCTCCTTATTTTGTTCTGTGTTGATATTGTCAGACATGGTCTTTCTTGAATGGAATATGACTCGTTACTTGTACATTGACTAGAATGTTGGTGGAAGAAGGATGATTTGTTTGCAACCATTTTTTCAACTCTAATTTTCTCAACACAAAGGGACATTTATCATAGCCATAGAAACATGATTATTTTAAAATGAAATACACCAAGGAGTACCATCAGAAATATTGACTATTTAAAATCATGAATAGTTAGCCTTAATCAAATAGCTCATTATTTTATTATCATGTGTAGTCTCTATGTATATGAAAAATGAATGAAATATCAAGCTGAAATAAAATAGTGAACAAAAATTCAAATTCAAGGCCTAATTTATCAAGAGAAAAAAACATTAGGATGAAAGAAAAATCATTAAGAGTATAGAAAAATCATTAGGACTATAGAAAAATCATTAAGACTAGAAAATCAAGTTCTAGAAAAATCATTAAGGGTACTATAGAAAAATCATTAGGACATAGAAAAATCATTAAGACTAGAAAATCAAGTTCTAGAAAAATCATTAAGGCTATAGGAAAATCATTTAGACTATAAAATCAAGTTCTAGAAATGGACGGTTTTGATGCTTTGCCATTACAATAATTGAGCATTCATCCTTTGGTACTTCTTGGTGTATTCCATTTAAATTTTTCAGCTGCCATGTTTATGTGCATGTTCTTTTTGTGTTTGGCTTCTATCCCTTGCAAGGGATATGTTGATAGGTAATTGATTTGAAAGAATAATGATTTGATTGTTCCAAGTAATATTTTTAATCCTTTGCAGTTTCTCATGATCCTGATGTAAGTTGATTGGATTAAGAAATTTGGGGATCCAATAGGACTTTAGGGGAGTTCAATAAATGTTTTGGAAGACTTAGAGGAACTATTAGCATGACTGTTCCTTCATCTACAATGAGTTAGACTGAATTTGCTAAGTTTTTCCTTTGTTTTGAAGTGTATTTTGCAATCTATTTCCTTTCCATGGACCCAAAGACCTAGGACCCATGGAAAGAGGATACTAAAAATGTATTATACAACTCTAATATTCTTGACTTGCAGAGATTTCAGAAAGTAAAGAGAACACTGCTATGTTTAATGTTAACTATTCTTGCACAATCCACTCATACAACAGTGAAATGCTATGTGATTGACAATTTCATACAACTGGTCCTTAGGCATGTATTAAATAGAATAGACTTTTTAGCATATTATTATCATTCTATTTCTTTGTTGTAAACATGTCATTGGTTCAATTTTAATCTACTAGTGTCATTCCCTAGCCCATGCTTTATCTCTATTATTTGATGTTATTCATTATTTTGAAATGTTGACCGTGGTTATCAAATGGAAAAAATAGAAAAAAAAAATTGTAAATGAATTTTTTTTTACAAAACTAAACCAATGGCATGTTTACAACAAAGAAATAGAATGATAATAATATGCTGAAAATTCTATTTTTTTTAATACATGCCAAAGGACTAGTTGTATGAAATTGTCAATCACATAGCATTTCACTATTGTATGTGTGGATTTTGTAGGAATAGTTAACATTAAACAAGGAACAAACTCCTCAACACATCTTGGAAACCATTGAATTCAATAATAAATGAAACCTAACACCAACACTATTCCTTCCATTCACTTCTACCAAGAATTCCAGCACAAGCACAAGCTATTCCAAACTTCAAGTAAAATGAGAAATATGCTATATCAAATCATTCATATTTATAGTAACCATTCAAAGGATCATTTTGTCAATGAATCCTCTAACTGTACCCCTACGATAGAGAAAGGAAACCTCAAAATAGAGAAAGGAAACTTAGTAAAGCCAATCTATGCCATTGTTTGTGAGGGTACAGTCATGATAAGTGCCTCTCAAACATCTCCAAACATGTAAGATTGTCTTTAAATACTTTATTGATCTCTTCTAAACATTAAACAAATCAAACCTACATTTGAATCCACACACAATAACCCCAAAATGAAGGGTTTTGTATCCTTTAATGAATCTCAGTCACTGGTAACACATGGACAGTCAAACCAGTAGTCTTCAAAGCATTCAATAAGTGTCTAGATTGTATTTAATACACACCAAAGGACCAGTTGTATGAAATTTTCAATCACGTACCATTTTACTATTGTATGAGTGGATTGTGTAGGAACAGTTAACATTAAATAAGGAGAAAACTCCTCAACACATCTTGGAAACCATTGAATTCAATAATAAATGAAACCTAACACCAACACTATTCCTTCCATTCACTTCTACCAAGAATTCCAGCACAAGTGCAAGCTATTCCAAACTTCAAGTACAAGCTATTCCAAACTTCAAGTAAAATGAGAAATATGCTATATCAAATCATTCATATTTATAGTAACCATTCAAAGGATCATTTTGTCAATTAACCCTCTGACTGTACCCCTGTGGCAGAGAAAGGAAACCTCAAAATAGAGAAAGGAAACTTAGTAAAACTAGTCTATGTCATTGTTTGTGAGGGTACAGTCATGATAAGTGCCTCTTAAACCTCTCCAAACATGTAAGAATGTCTTTAAATACTTTATTGATCTCTTCTAAACATTAACGCATGGACAGTCAAACCACTAGTCTCCAAAGCATTCCATAAGTGAATATGAATGTTTGAAAACTTTCCTCTCAACTTCCCCAACCACTCCTAATCTATTAGAGGGATTAGTTGAGTGTTTAGACACTAAAACTTCTTAAACATACTTTATCTAATGTGATAAATTGTAATATCAACAAACGTGAATCCAAACATTTGAAAATAGTGAATCAATATCCTTGAGCACAAGCACCAATAACATCAAATAATGGAGATAAAGCATGGGCTAGGGCATGACAGCAATAGAATGTGGTCATTTCAGTGAGCATTCATGATCAAGTAAAATGCAATGCATTTGAAATTTGTGGTTGAATATGATGCCAGAGTCTTGAAAGACGTTTCCCGTCAAAGATACCAATCAAAGATGAAGAAATCATATACCTTATCTCCCGCTCAGCTTGCATGAAGGAATATTTTATAGCCAAATCTTCCTTGTACCACATGAAGAACATGCCATTGGTTCAGTTTAGCATGTTATTATCATATCAAATAAAGTATGTTTAAGAATTGTTGGTAAGGATAGGAATAGTGGAGATTCCAAAAATATCTTTCTAATCGATTAGGAGTGGTTGGGGAAGTTGAGAGGAAAGTTTTCAAACATTCATATTCACTTATTGAATGCTTTGGAGACTACTAGTTTGACTGTCCATGCGTTACCAATGACTGAGATTCATTAAAGGATACAAAACCCTTCATTTTGGGTTATTGTATGTGGATTCATCCACTTTAGCCAGGAAGATCAAGAAGATGGGGCAGGAGGACATTGTGGTAGAAGAAGTATTTAAAGAAGCAACAAGAAGCAATAGAAAAGTTTTCAGGAGTTTGGAACAACATTTTAGAATCCATGAATGGTATGGATAAGGTGACCTTCATTCTTGGTTGTGACTTCAATGAAACATTGGATATGGATGATAAGAAGGATCACTTGTTAATAGTGTTCCTTGAGGGAAGGGGGATTATGAAAGACTTGTTATCATTGTATTGTCTATTTCCAATATGTTTGGATCTAGGGTAGACCATGAGAATGAAGGATGACTCACTGATTGCATGATAACCCGGTTTTGAAGAGTCACTAGTTGAGGGGATAGTTAAGGTCCGAATGTTGATAGTAAGTCATTGAGGGAAGGGGATTTTAAAAGACTTTTTATCATTATATTGTGTATTTCCAATATGTTTGGATGTATGGTAGACCAAGAGAATGAAGGATCACTCACTGATTGCATGATAACCCAGTTTTGAAGGGTCACTAGTTGAGGGGACAGTCAAGGTCTAGATGTTGATAGTGTTCCTTGAGGTAAGGGTTATTGTGAAAGGCTTGTTATCATTGTATTTTGTATTTCCAATATGTTTGGATGTAGGGTAGACCATGAGAATGAAGGATCACTCACTGATTGCATGATAACCCAGTTTTGAAGGGTCACTGGAAGAGTAGGGAATGAAGAATCACTCACTGATTGCATGATAACCCAATTTTGAAGGGTCACTAGAAGAGGGAGGAATGAAGGATCACTCATTGATTGCATGATAACCCCACCAAGAATTCTTTCCTTTAAGTTTCCATAATATCTCAAAATATGATCATTACTCTTTACTTTCTTCTATATGCTATTCTTTCTATGGTTTTGTTATCTCAAAAATATATCAAAAACATTGCAGATGTGCATATAAAAGTAAAATATTGTCCTTCAACTATTCCATATTGAAGCATTTCCTCTTGGGAGTATTCTCTTCGATTGTACAATATCTGTCAAAAATGGTTCCCATATTTCTTCAAGATCTATTTTAATCTTTATATTGGAATTTTGATTAGATTTGACCAATAGTTAATTTCATTGGTATTTTATAGCATATACTACTAATGTGAAATGTAGAGATAAAGAAAGAGACACACTAGGTATGAATTACATGATATACCCATCATCACTTAGCACTTAAATAATAAATTATGGACAAGGAACAACCTCCTAACTTTTGGATGTTTGTTTCATGTTGGCCTCTTATTATATGTAAAGGTAGGCCTATCTTAGGCTAACAACCATAGTGTAGGGGCCATAAATTATGGATCCCAAAATAGTGCACACTTCTATTAAATTAGGTTAACTATACTAAAAGGGAATGGAAACCATGCAATAGTGCCTCATGGGGATGGAAGCAACCCTTCACCAAGAAGATGATTGTATCTACAATAATTACTAGAGGCAAAGAACATAATTTGGTTCCAGCAATTAATCCTAGAAGATAATGGCATCCACAAAACACTTGGAAAAGATAGAACTCACTATATCTTTTATCACTCTTTTAAAGTTGGGACAATAAATCTCAAAGATTGATCAATGAATTATTGAACACAAAGAACCATTGATAGTTATGATTCATGTGTAAAATAGCTAACAAACAGTTGTTCCAATCATGATGTCCAATAATTATGTTAAAAAAAGCATCTACAAATCCCTTACACAACCATAATAGATTCAAACCATGAACCATAAGAACCTAACAATGGGACTAACAAAGATACAACCTAAACAAATCTTGATCATATTCCACCCTATTGTAAGGCCCAAGAAGTAACTCTATCTTAAAGCTAAACATTCCTCTAGATGAAGCTCAAATGTCACATAGCTAAAGCATAGCAATACTTGAATGAATATAGGAATAATTTGATGTACAATTATTCGCTAGCTTGGTTTGTGGGTTTTCTACATAATATTTTCCCTTTAACCACATTTATAGTTTGAGAAAATCAGAAAAAAATGTTTAAGATTTATATTATCCTTTTTAACTAGCACACTGCCATCAAAATGCATAATCATTGGTCATCTCAAGAAAATTCCTATTGATTAGTAGGATATCCTTATAAAAATTTGATGCATGGATTTCTTGTGAATTATCGACTACTATGTATCCTACAACTATGGAAGGAATAGTGTTGGTGTTAGGTTTCATTTATTATTGAATTCAATGGTTTCCAAGATGTGTTGAGGAGTTTTCTCCTTGTTTAATGTTAATTGTTCCTGCATAATCCACTCATAAAATAGTGAAATGCTATGTGGAAGGGATGGTTGATAGTGTTCCTTGGGGGAAGGGGGATTGTGAAAGACTTGTTATCATTGTATTGTGTATTTCCAATATGTTTGGATGCAGGGCAGACTAGGAGAATGAAGAATCACTCACTGATTGCATGATAACCTAGTTTTGAAGGGTCACTGGTTGAGGGGACAGTCAAGGTCCAGATGATTGGGCCATTGGAGGACCCTAGTTCTTTATATTAATTGCTATTCAAATTGGATACATGGATTTATTGTGAATTATCGACTGCTATGTATCCTACAACTGCATCCGTAAATCTACATATACTTCTGTAGGGTTGTAAGCTACTTAGGGATCAAAATAGATAAAGATCAAAATCATTCTTTGTTCTATTTCCTTTTAACAAAGTCTCAACTATCAATGATACAATACATTTGATGCCCTAAGCTATCAATACAAATGGCACCTAGCTAGAAGCCCATGGGCAGTCCATTTGATAACCACAGTCAACATTTCAAAAAACTGGATATCCTTGAGCACAAGCACCAATAACATCAAATAATGGAGTTAAAGCATGAGCTAGGGCACGAAACCAGTAGAATGTAGTCATTTCAGTGATAGCAATATAAAATGGTGTCGTTAAACATATATGCCAGTAATATCAACAAATGTGAATCCAAACATTTGAATATAATGAATCGATATCCTTGAGCACAAGCACGCATCAATAACATGAAATAATAGAGATAAAGCACTGGCTAGGGCATGACATGAGTAGAATGCAGTCATTTCAGAGAGCATTCATGATCAAAGAAATTGTAATGCTTTTGAATATGATTCCAAAGGCTTGAAAGATGAATAAATCACATACCTTCTCCCATGCTCAACTTTCACTCCTTTTCTCCTGCTCCTCTATCGAATCAAAATAAAAATAATGAGGCTGTTTCACTTTTTTTTTTATCTATACCCCGAAGCTGTCAGAATTTCAATGGTCAATTCAAAACCCATCGGAATACCGATACCATCAGGGCCTATTACAAAAAAAAACACCAAATTCATAATAAAAAGTTACCCTTCGGAAACTTCTATCAAAATTTGGCCACAAATGTAGTAGTGACACAAACTTTAATCAAGAACTATTACCCAAATAATCGAGTAAAATAAGGTGTTTACCAAGCTCATCAACCTCCTTGACCAAGTACCATAAAATCACAAGGAACTAAACAAGAAGCCAGGATGCCACTACATCAAACTCATGGGGTGCAAAGAAAAGTGTGTCCCACACTTTCTCACCAAAGGGAACATCTAAACAACACCAACTCCACTTCATCTTCACCAAAGGTTTCCATTCCATCATAGGAAAGAGGACCAATCTATAACTCAACTAATCAACATGTCCAACATCCTAAACAAACTAAACTCTCCACCCACCACCAAGGATCAAGTCTGCATCCCACCTCATAATTTCATCATCAGAATTATTACTATCAACTAGTGACTCAAGTCGACAACCAGCAAACA
Source organism: Chamaecyparis obtusa (assembly GCA_027943335.1). NCBI lineage: Eukaryota > Viridiplantae > Streptophyta > Pinopsida > Cupressales > Cupressaceae > Chamaecyparis > Chamaecyparis obtusa. The sequence goes on from BSBK01004414.1 coordinate 166,421, forward strand.
ATGTCAGCATCACAACACCCAACAGAAACAATTTAGTAACACCAACATCACTGAGGTGTTCCCCAACAAGCAACTCTTCCCCAACAACAACCTGATCCAACACAACCAGATGCTCTACAATTTCCATGTCAGGCACAACTTACTGAACATGAAAACTAATCTCCTCCCCAACCTCAACAAGGTCAACAACATCATCGGTAATCACAGGTATCTTAGCAACAACCACAAGTTGCTCCACAAGTTTCATGTTAGACTCCACCAACTGAATATCAAAACCAATTTCACATACCTCTTGAACCTCTGAACTATCACAGGAAACATTGTCAGGATGTCTTCTCTCTTGGACCAATCTACCAACTAGCTATACAACTTTCTTATGAATTGGCATCTCCCAACTTCGGTAAGCTCTACAAATCTCAACAACACTTTCCTTCGCAAGGTTCTTAACTCGGTTCATCAAATCTGCTTCTGAATAGGTTAAAAATGGAGCCTTAACAATGCACCTAACATTCAACACTATTCATTTGTAATATGTTTTGTTTTGAATTGAAATAGCATAGGTAAATCTAGAAATACTTGAAAATTAATTAGGTCAAGATACATACCTCATCATGAAATTCATTTATAAATCCCTATTTTCTAAAGCTTGTGTGGAGTTTTGAAAGATTTTGCAACTAGATCTAGGATCAGGAAGCCGAGACAGAGAAAACCTAGAAAAATTTCATCTCTCGGATAGCAGGTAGTCTTTGACCCTTATAAAAGGTCAAAGGCTACATTTTTATTCTGAAGGTTGATTCTGACTTTGTTCATAGATCTCAGAAGTTCGGTGAAAAGGGTACTCAGATGTGTCCTCTAATTCCTGAAATGATGACTGTAGATATCTAAAAAAGAGAGTTTTTCGGGGTGGCTATATAGGGTTTTGCCTTAGTCAAACACCCATTTTGGTGATCTCCACCTCCACGAATAGCCAATTTAAATAGAATGTGTGTGTATATGTATTGAAAGTGTAATGCCAAGATCTAATCCTCTAGATCAAAACCCTAGCATGAATATGTATGAGACAACAATGCATAGATTTGAATGAGATAGAAAAGCATACCAAGCCCCCAAGGATAAAGTACTTCTACCAAACTCACAATCCGTAATTGTTACACCATGATTGTATCTTTGAATGCTTGAAAGTTAATAAGGGTGGATCAAGGAAGAAAGGATCTCTCTTGCTCCAAGTATGTGTTCACAAAGATGCTTGATGTCAACAATGGCTTGATCTTCTATATCATCCTCTTGCAATCTTGCATCTTCATCATTCCTTGCATGCTTGAAATCTTCTTGTTCATGAAATTTTCTCCTTGAGAGCACTTGATCATGAAATTGCTTGGTGAAAATGAATGCAAATGAGAGACTTTATATAGAGGTTTCAAGGTGAGGCTCCTAGAGCAATGTGAGGACCCATAATTCAAATTTCACCTTGAATTAAGGTCCAATAAAAATAACCAACTAAGGAGGGAAAAAAAATAAATTAATTTTGAATTAAAACCTTTTCACACTCGGATTTGAGGGCCCGACATTGATTTCGGGGCCCGTCGGGACCAAATATGGAAAAGAGGCACAGACTCGGGAGGAGGTCAAAGATGACCTCATCTCTGACCTAGGTCAGGGATGAGCTTGACTCTAACCTAGGTTAGGGTCAACCTTAAATCTGACCTAGGTCAAGGTCAACCTTGACTTTGACCCAGTGGGCCTAGATCCAGCCCGAATCAGGACAGGAGGTCTCGGGATGCCCGAAGACCAAGAAATGATGCTAGAATGGGATAGAATGCTAGGGAGTGGCATAAAATCCTATGATGATTGTGATGAATTATACGAGGACCTATTTATAATTCCTACCTAGAAAATAGAGCCATGGAAGAGGGAAATTAAGGAGAATCCTCAGGATCCTAACCCTAATTTCACCTAGAATGAAGAGATTAAGTGTAGAATGCATCCTAAATGTAAGTCTATCATGAAAAATGTACCAAAAGAGGGTTCTAAACCTATCAAGATGGAAGTACTTCCATTTTAAGATGATATATTTATCCCCCACTTTAGCTTAGATATGACACTATGTGAATATGCAAGCTAAAGTAAGAAAATATCATATGAAATAAAAAAGATATAGCCAAGTCCTCGATGTAAAGATCCTGCAGAAAACTGTTAGAACCTGCAACACACAAGGTTAATAAAAATCCAAAAATCACCTAAGGCTTACTATAAGACAATTTGAGAAGTATATAGACCCCCTTATGCCCCCCCATGTTTTGGCTTTCTACTTTGGAAGGGTGAAACAGGGTGATAAGAAAAATTCTATATACTGGATATTGTATTGTCTTAAAATGGAAGCACTTCCATGATAAGAGTGTTTAGCCCTCTAAGTAGGTGGTTTGGGGTCATGTTAAGTGCCTTGATTGGGTCTTTTCATGTATTTGGCTTTTCTCCCCACTTTCCACTTCTTCCTTGCACTTGATTTCTTCATTCTAGGTGAAATTAGGGTTAGGATCTTAAGGATTCTCCTAAATTTCCCTCCTCCATGGCTCTATTTTCTAGGTAGGATTTAGAAATGGATCCTCTTGGCCTTCATCATGATAATCATAGGATTTAATGTCTATCACTGACATTCTATCCTATTCTAGCATCAGTTCTAGGTTTCTGGGTATCCCCGGGACCTCCTGACTTGGTTCTGAGTCAACTTGGGACCAGGGTTAGGGTCAAGTTAGAACCTAACTAGGTCAAGGTCAAGTTCAAACTTGACTAGGTCAAGGTCAAGCTCAACCCAGAATAGGTTAGGTCCAACCTCAACTTTGACCCCTTCTTTCAAAATTCCAATTTCCATAATTTCTGGGCTTCGGGCTTTCGAGAGATTTATTTTCCCACCTCCGGGTCAGCCATTTCAAGTTTTAGGATGGTAAATCCTTTAATTGCATTTAATATAGGTATATTTTCTAAAGGTGAGGACCTAATTGGGATTTAATTCTCCAAGGTGGCCCATCTAGAGGAGTGTGCCCTAGATCACTATAAAAGGAGGCCTTCCTCTCTCATTTTCACATCAAGTTTTCATATCTCATAATCAAGTTTTGCAATCAAGCATCTAGAGCTCTCAAGTGAAAGAAATTCTTCAAGAATTCAAGTGTTCAAGAATCCATTCATCAAGGAGATCCATTTTTAGCCATTGAAGGATTCAATCTCTTTGGAGCCCCCTTGAAGATCCATCCTTCTCCATTCACTCAAGCCTTCTCATATGAAAAGATCAAGTCAAGATTGGTGTTGAAGATCAAATACCATTGATTAGAGACATCCTACATCCATTGAAGCATTCCTACTTGTGGATTTGAGGATTCGAATCCTCTACAAGAACTTCAACATAAGCAAGGTGATTTTTTTCAATTACTTTGTTTATGCACAATATATTTCAATTCAATTTCAAGGTTAATTCCTAAACTGGGGTTTGACCAAGGCAAACCCCCACACAAAAAAACCCCCATTTTCTTGTAGGTACAGGTGTGGAATTTTAGATCTAAGAGATAATTTGGATACCCTTTTCGGCAAACTTTTGTGATCTATGAATGGAATTCAAATCAGACTTCAAATAAAGAATGTGGTATTTGACCTTTTATGAGGGTCAAACCTGAGCTGAGCCATCTTGAGGAAATATTTTTGGTTTTTCTCTATCTCGACATTTCTAGTCCAGGACAGGTTTCAAATTTTCTCGAAAGTGTACACAGACATCAGAATTCAACATTTTCCAGATCTTCCCTAATTTGAGGTTAGTACTTGTATTTCAATTATTCTATATTCCAAATATAATATCCATCCACAAGGGAAATATTAGATTTACTTTCTCTCTTCCATATTCATCCACAAATTGATTCGATTGTGTATTAACCTCTAGGTTGATCAAAATGGATCTCTTCCTTGGGGAATTTGGGTTTTGAGAATAGATCTCATATTTCCCCCTCTACATTTCAATGGTGGTGAATCCATTTCACCATCATTCAGATATGTAGAGTGTTGAAAAGTCCTTTCCTAAACCAATTAGAAGGATTCCTAACCTTCCTAAATTGGTTCAAGGAGTTAGATATCTACATCATGATTCCAACACTACTGACGACACTGAAAATGGAGTTACCGAACTCAAATTATGATGAAAAGAGTGGATGTCTTTCTAAATGCATAAGAAGGGAAATTGGAGTTTACCCTAAGAAATCCCTAAAAGAAACCCTAATTTGAACTTATAAATAGGGAAAAGAGAAAAATAGTTACTCATTCTTACCATTTGTAGATTCAAAATGAGGAAACAAGATGCCGAGAAGAGAGGAACTTTAGGCGATGCACCTGGAGATTGTGAGACACAACCTGGCTACCAAACGGTCACTACCTAAGGTGAGTTTGTTGTTGTCTACCTTTGTACTTTCCAAATTCCTATTTTTATAGGCAAGGTCAACTTTACCCCTCTTAGGTCAACCTTGACCCATTTAGGTCGACATTGACCCATCTAGGTCGACTTTGACCCATGAAAGTCGACATTGGCTAGAGGGTTTTGGCCAGTTTCTAGGATGAGGTCATCCTTGACCCAAAAAGGTCGACCCTAACCTAGAAAAGTTGACATTGACCTAGTAAGGTCATCCTTGACCTAACCGAGCTTGACTTTGACCTAGTTCAATTAAATTTGCAGATTTGATGATATTGATGACTGATATGATGTTTGTTTGTGCTTGCAGGACTTTGGTCTATTTTTTAGAGCATCCCTTTGGAGAGTTGCTGGTCATGGTTAGAGAGAGACTATCCAAGCTTGATGATGAGGAGATGTAGTTACTAAAGGATGTGGGACTATACTAGGTATCAGTCCTTCCATAGATCAAGCTACACTGAGCCATGCTATTGGCTCTGATAGAGAGGTGGGATGAGGATACATGCTCCTTCCATCTTCCCTCTAGTGAGATCATAGTGACATTAGAGGATGTCACATGATCATCTGACTTCCAGGCCGAGGTGAGACTGTCAGACCTAGAGAAAAACATGCTTTTGAGGAGATCTGTGGAGACACAGAGTATTGTATAGGATGGGTTCCATAGATGTGGACCTGGTTAGATCATGTCCTATTATCATCTATACTGTCAGGCCCTACACCTTTAGGACGGAAGGTGATGCTTTTCATAGTAGCCTTGGTTGTGTTACCCAACTCAAAGGGTACTATATTGTGTTCACCTCTTACACATCTCATACAGAGGATGGAGAGAGATAGGACCATCTTCTCATGGGGTCGCAGCATGCTAGCTCAACTATACCATGAGCTAGATCAGCTAGTGATGTATTAGTGGGAGAGTCTGTCAATATGAATGCTCCTCCAGATTTGGATGTTTGAGCATTTCACATGTACATGTCCATAGGGAGTTCTAGTGATGGTAGATACAAGTACAGTGAGAGCCTTCATAGATCCTTTGAGAGATATTTGGTAGTTTGGAGATATGCTCTACTGGAGAGTACATCTAGACTGCATTGCGAGCACTGATGTGATATGGAGACCCTACTGTCAAATGACAGAGTGGCCTAATACATGATTCTAGATGAGACATTCATAGCAGTGTAAGCTGCTAGAGGGTCATCAGAGTCATATAGTGATGCCCTATAATTATGATCAGGTGATGAGGTAGTTCAGCCTATTATAGGGAGTCCCTAAAGTAGTACCTCGCTATGTACATTTGATGAGATACTATCAGAGACCTGGCACCATATGCCAACCATAAATAGCAGACATAGAGGATAGAAATGCAAAGGAGATAGAGGACATAGAGGTACCATAAGATGTGACCTATTCAGGCATGAGCCAAGATTACATCAGGTACTGGAGTTTGCAAGGGATCCATCCTATCTTTCCTGAGGATTATCCCATAGGTGATCCAGGCTTTACAGAGGGGATACACCAGGAGAGTGGAGCCATAGAGGAGGATGAGGGTATAAGAGATGAGGAGGAGCACATCTCTGAGGGAGATCCCATGGAGGAGGAGGAAAGAGAAGATAGAGCAGAGAGAGAAGAGGAGAGAGTCAAGGACATGCCCCCAACTGGTGATACTGGTGCAAATATAACTATCACTCACCCATCACCATTGAGATCATGATGGCCCCCATGGCTCCACATAGAGACACCACCATTGAGACCTAGATATAGCGAGTGTGGAGAGAGTAGTCACTCCATGCCCCCACCATCTAGACACTTTAGTGACATCTAGGAGGGAGACACAGGTATGAAATATGAAATTTAATTGAATATGTGATTTGATTTGAGATAAATAGTACACTAGATTGATAAAAAATTTCTTTCTATAGCTAGCATAGAAAAGTCAAGGAGCTTTGTATCAGAGATTCTCAAGGATGAAATTATATCCTACTGACTACTAGCTGATGAGTGAGAGTCATCCATTGATCACAGAGATGCCAACATCTTTGCATGCATCCAGCGAGAGTTGAGATTGTGTAGAGAAAGAGAGGAGAAGTTGATGGAAAAGGTAGAGAGTCTCCAAGGATGTTCACATGGTATGAGCATATCCAGGAGCCATACACAGACACACAAATCTTCATCTTCCCAGCACAGAGTAGAGAGATCTGGGATCCATTAGCCATCAGAGTGATGTAGTGACAGATAGGGCCATTGGCCACATATGTATCAAAAATTGAAAAACTCTTTTTGATGAATGAAAAAATTTCTCTACCGATTAGTTCTATGTTTGATTCCTTATGCTTTCATCAATATAAAACTTAATAGAAAGAAAGAAAGAAAGAAAGTGCATAAACATATTCAATATGTAATTTTTCTAAAACTACATAACCTATAAAATAAATCTTTATAAGGAAGACATAAATGCACTGGAAAACAAATGAAATTAAGGATAATAACATTTAAGATGCATAATATTAATGGGTTCCTTAAAATAAACACCATCCATATCAGCAAGTTTATAAGCACCTGAACCAAAGTCTTCAATAATAACAAAAGGTCCAAGCCAATTAGTGCTAAATTTTCCTTTTTTGCCCGGTAAAGCATTCACATTTCATTGGTTCTCATAAAGGACTAAATCACCAACCACAAATGGTCATTCAATTACATTATGATTGTATTGTTTCTGAAGAAATTTATGATAGGATTTTATATGTTCTAATGCATGTATTCGTTGTTCATCCAACATTTCTAGCTCTTGTAAGTGTTGTTCACAAAAAGTATCTTTATCAATTATCCCATGAAATGAAACACGTAGAGAAGGTATTTCTAGTTCCAAATGCATAATAGCATCGGTACCATAGACAAGGTTATAAGGAGAAGTACTTGTGGTAGTACGAACACTAGTCCTATAGGCCCATAAAGCATAAGTCAGTTGAGTATGCCAATCTTTCGCTTGCTTACTAACTATTTTTCTCAAGATTTGTTCAATAATTTTATTTGATGCTTCAGCTTGTCCATTAGATGGAGGATAGTAAGGAGTTGAAAATATATGTTGAATCCTATATTTCTCCAAGAATTTCATGACTTCTTTGTTTTTAAAAGAGGTTCCATTATCTAAAATTATTGTCAATGGAATACCAAATCTTGTTATGATATTATTAATGATGAAATCACAAATAACATCCGCTATTGTTGAACAAAGAGGGACAACTTCAACTCACTTCATGAAATAATCTGTAGCAGTGAGAATGTAAGTATGTCCTTGAGAAGAAGCTAGTGAGATTATTCTACTAAGATCAAAACCCCAAACACTAAAAGGCCATGGAAAAACTTGATTACGAAGCTCACGAGTAGAAGCATGAATCAAATTACTATGTTGTTGACATTGAGGACATTTCTTAACAAACATGAAAGAATCTTGTTCCATTGTTTGCCAATAATATCCCATTTGAAGCAACTTATTAACTAGGGATTTTCTACCAAAATGTTCCCCACAAGAACCATAATGAGCCTCTGCTAAAGCTACAGGAATTTTAGTTCTATTGAGACATCATAATAATAATCCTTCATAAGAATGTTTGTAAAGTGTATCTCCTAAAATGATGTAACGTGCTGCAAGTTTCCTAATATGATTATACATGTTCCTTGTTGTTGATTCAAGAAAAGTGCCATCTTTCAAAAAATGAAAAATATGTGAATACCATTCATCTGAATGCAAATGGAAATAGTCAGAGGTAAGCTTGTCATAAATTGTAGGGTATTTAAGAGTTTGTATAGTAAATTGAAATTTTTCAGCATTACTCTCAAGACAAACCAAGGAAGCTGGGCTTGCCATGGCATCTACATGTTGATTATCCTTCCTAGGTAAAGTCTGAATCGTATAAGAGGAGAATTGTGAAAGCACATCAAGAGCTAAATCTCTATATTGTGTCATTTTAGCATTTTTAGTCTGATATCCTCCTTTAATCTGTTCAACAATCAGTTGTGAATCTCCATATATTTGTAAATGTTTGATACTAAGGGATGAAGCTTCTCATAGTCTAGCTATAAGAGCTTCATACTTTGCAATGTTATTAGTACAAGGAAAGGTTAATTTATATGATAAAGGGATAGGTTTTTTCATAGGTGGAATCAAGATGATACCCAGAACAATTACACTTAGACCCATCAAAATATAATTCCCAAATATCATCCTGTTGAATAGCTAGGATATTATCATCAGGAAATCATATTGAAGGAGAACATTTATTACAATGAGGACAAGGAGATTCAACTAGATAATTTGTCAATGCTTGTCCCTTACTAGCCTTTTGAGACATAAAATTAAGATCAAACTTGGTAAGCAACATTACTCATTTTACCAATCGACCAGAGAGATTAGTTTGTGAGAAAAGATGTTTCAAAGGATGAAATTTGACAATCACATTAACTTCAACATTTATAAGATAATGGATAAGTTTCTAACATGCATAAACTAAAGGTAGACATTGTCTTTCTAAATCTGTGTATCTTGTTTCGTAATCAAGTAAAGTTTGACTAATGTAATACATAGGTCTTTCTTTACCATCGTCATCAATTTGAGCTAACAATGTACTCACGGCCCATGGAGTCACTGAAGTGTATAAATGGAATGGTTTATCAAATTTAGTAGGATGCAAGATAGGAGGATTCACAAGATACTCCTTAAATTGCTCAAAAGTTTGTTTACACTCATCATTCCAAGAGAAAGTGGTATCCTTTCTAAGTAAGGAAGTAAAAGGGATAGTTTGGTCTGCTAAATTAGAAATAAAGAGATGAATAGCTTGTATTTTTCCTTGTTAACTTCGTAACTGAGAAATATTCTTTGGAGGAGGCATATTAATAATAGCTTCAATATTTTTAGTATCTACTTCGATGCCTCACTTAGCCATTATAAATCCTAATAATTTACCAGAATCAACTCCAAAGACACATTTCTTAGGATTTAATCTCATATAATAACTTTGAATCCTTTCAAATATCTATCATAAAATAGTAACGTGATCTTCTCTTTGTATAGATTTTCCCAATATATCATCCACATAATCTTCAAGAATCTTATGAATGTAATCATGAAAAATCAAAGGCATAGCCCACTGATAAGTTGCTCCCACATTTTTTAATCCAAAAGGCATCATGACCTAACAAAATGTTCCCCAAGGTGTTATAAATGTAGTCTTAAATTGATCTTCAAGAGGGATAAAGATTTGATTATATCCCAAAAAACCATCCATAAAAGATAACAAGGCATGGCCCACTATTGAATCCACAATCATATCAATATTAGGTAATGGGAAATCATCTTTCAAGGATGCCTTATTTAAATCTCTAAAATCAGTACACATCCTTATCTTATTTTCTCCTTTTGACACGGGAACAATGTTTGAAATCCAATCTGAGTAGTCAATAGAATGGATAAATCAAGAATCCAATAATTTCTCAATTTCACTTTTGACTAATAAAGCGATTCGTGGATTCATCTTTCAAATTTTCTATTTCACAGGTTTCATATTTGGTTTTAAAACAATGTTGAGTAACAATCTTAGAATCTATGCCTGGCATATCTGAATATGTCCAAGCAAAGATATCCTTAAATTCAAGCAAAAGGGAAACCATCTGATCACGTTCATCCTGATTCAAACATTTTCCAATTTTTATCATCCTTTTAGAGTTGTTTTCATCTACTTGAATATCAATAGTTTCAATGATTAACAAATCACTTCTTATTGCAGAATCGATTGGTAAAGGAAGAGTATCATGTTCTTCATGTTCTCCAAAATAAGCATCAGTTTTTAAACAATAAGGATTTCCTCATTTGTGATGAAATTTAGGTAAATCCTCATAAACCCCTAAAAATTCCATTAAGGCTTCATCTTTAGGAAAATATCCAGAGAGGATTGTTGATTAAAATCAATAAGCAATGGGTTAACCAACTTCAACTATCCACTGTAAATATGATTAACATTAAGAGGAAAAGCTGATGGTTGTCTATAAGGATTGAATCCTAATCCATATGTATGATCATAAACTTCATTGTCCAAAGGTACTTGTATACCTTGTTCATATTTACAACATCCTTTCCCATTAAATCCTGATTTCTTAAGAAAATGATAACTAGGACCATATCGATCAGTCATGTTAGAAGGAGTCCAAGGAGTAGTGTATGTCATAATGTCATAACAATCAGGCTTTATAGTTTCAATCATTTCATTAATCGAAGTGGCAAAAAAATTACTTTTTAATTCTTCAGAAAGTGGAGAAAAAACTTTTTTCTCAAATTCATTTTGTTGCTTCATAAGTTCCAAATTAGAGACATTGTATTCTCCGATAAACATAGGATTAAAATCCAATGTCCCCCAGTCATCCTCAGTCAAATAAGAAGAAGATGGAGCTTCTTGTTGTTGAATCTCAGGTTGTTTTATCTCAAATTGTTGTATCTTTGATTATTTTTCAATCTCTTTACTAGGTTGAAGAGGTTTAGAGATTTTGGCATATTCTACATTTAAGCAAGAATTCAGGGCATCATCTGCATGTAATGTATACATTAAATTTTATAGATGAACCTAACCTTACAATTAAGAGTAGAAGGAACTGCATGCATAGTATGTAACCATGGTCTTCCTAAAAGAAAGTTATAATTGAGAGGTCTAGGCATAACATGAATAGGAGTATTTAGAATAATTGGACCGACTTTAACAGGTAAGGTGATAATGCCCAAAGTTCTCTTCACAATATTGTCAAATACACATATAGGAACATTATCAGGTTGAATAGTAGTAAGATCAGCCTTAATTGCCTTGAGCATATCCATGCTACAAACATTAAGTCTAGATCCATTATCAATTAAGGTTCTTTGAATGATACTCTGATTAATAGAGACAACCACCATAAGAGAATCATATTGATTCTGCACCTCTAAGGAAGGTAAATCATTATCAGAAAACACAATAGGAGGTATACAAGACCTAGTATGCATACAATCCAAAATAGAATGAATATTCTCTTGATTAGGAGGTGAAGCGGGAAGAGTAGATAAAGTTTTTTGCAATGCCTCATGATATGTCGGGGAGGTTTGAAGTAATTCCCATAAAGATATCTTAGCAGGACTAGCATGTAATTGGTCAACTAAGTTATACTCCTTAAAGGTAGATGGATACTTAAGTGCTTGAGGAAGCATAGGTTGAGGACGTAAAGAAAATGGAACAGTAGGCTGAGGGTTATTCCATTTGCGATAACCATGTGAAATGGAATCAATGTTATCAAAGAAATCCAAAGGATCTCTAGGTTTACCCTTAATTGTTATACAAGGACATCTTTTTACCATCATCAAAGGTGTAGGATATATCATTTTGGGTTTATCAATGTTACAAATAGTGGAACATGAAGGTAACCGTGCACACACCCTATGGTAAAGGTCAATTGGAGAGGTTGTGGAGGAGAGTGAAATAGGAATAAGATCCATGGAGATCATATTCAAACCATTTTCATCCTCACTACCATGTACCTCATTAGGGAATCTATCCTTTTGTATAATAAAAGCCTCATCAAAGTACTCAAAAAAAGAATCATACATGTTGAATACAAAGAAAGAACTAAAAGCATGAAAATGTAAATATTTTTGTATTTTTAAAGGAATTTTGCAATTTTTTTGTATTTTTTAGATATAAATGCAAGAAATCTAATCTTATAAGCATGCAAGATTTAAATCTAACACCATAAAAGTAAGAGTTTTCATAAACGGGCTCACCAAAATGAATAGGTTAAAGATGGAGCCTTAACAATGCACCTAACATTCAACACTATTCATTTGTAATATGTTTTGTTTTGAATTGAAATAGCATAAGTAAATCTGGAAATACTTGAAAATTAATTAGGTCAAGATACATACCTCATCATGAAATTGATTTAGAAATACCTATTTTTTTAAGCCTCTGCAGAGTTTTGGAAGATTCTGCAACTAGATCTAGGATCAGGAAGCCGAGACAGAGAAAACCTATAAAACTTTCATCTTTCCGATAGTAGGTATTTTTTGACCCTCATAAAAGGTCAAAGGCTACATTTTAATTCTGAAGGTCGATACTAAATTTGTTCATAGATCTCAAAATTTTGGCAAAAAGGGTACTCAGATCTGTCCTCTAATTCTCGAAACAATGACTATAGATATCTAAAAAAGAGAGTTTTCGGGGGTGGCTATATAGGGTTTTGCCTTAGTCAAACACCCATTTTGGTGATCTCCACCTCCACAAATAGCTGATTGAAATAAAATGTGTGTGTATATGTATTGAAAGTGTAATGCCAAGATCTAATCCTCTAGATCAAAACCCTAGCATGAATATGTATGAGACAACAATGCATAGATTTGAATGAGATAAAAAAGCATACCAAGCCCCCAAGGCTAAAGTACTTCTACCAAACTCACAATCTATAATTTTTACCCCATGATTGTATCTTTGAATGCTTGAAAGTTGATAATGGTGGATAAAGGAAGAAAGGATCTCTCTTGCTCCAAGTATGTGTTCACAAAGATACTTGATGTCAACAATGGCTTGATCTTCTATATCATCCTCTTGCAATCTTGCAACTTCACCATTCCTTGCTTTCTTGAAATCTTCTTGTTAATGAAATTGTCTCCTTGAGAGCACTTGATCATGAAATTGCTTGGTGAAAATGAATGCAAATGAGAGTCTTTATATAGAGGTTTCAAGGTGAGGCTCCTAGAGCAATGTGAGGACCCATAATTCAAATTTCACCTAGAATTAAGGTCCAATCACAATAACCAACTAAGGAGGGAAAAAAATTAAATAAATTTCAAATTGAAATCTTTTCACACTTGGATCAGAGGTCTCGACATTGATTTCGGGGCCCGTCGGGACTAAATCTGGAAAAGAGGCACAGACTCCAGAGGAGGTCAAAGATGACCTCGTCTCTGACCTAGGTCAGGGATGAGCATGAATCTAACCTAGGTTAGGGTCAACCTCAACTTTGACCTAGGTCAATTTCAACCTTAACTTTGACCTAGTGGGCCCAGATCTAGCCAAAATCAGGATAGGAGGTCCCGGGGATGCTCAGAGACCTAGAAATGATGCTAAAATGGGACAAAATGTTGGGGAGTGGCATAAAATCCTATGATGATTGTGATGAAGGATAGGAGGACCTATTTATAATTCCTACCTAGAAAATAGAGCCATGGAAGAGGGAAATTAAGGAGAATCCTCAAGATCCTAACCCTAATTTCACCTAGAATGAAGAAATTAAGTGCACAGTGCATCCTAAATGAAAGTCTATCATGAAAAATGTATGAAAAGAGGGTGCTAAACCTATCAAGATCAAAGTCATTCCATTTTAAGATGATACAGCTTCCAATCGAGAAAACCTCTCAGAAATTTTCATCATCACCACATCACGAAGAGAAGCAATCACACCAAGGTCCAATCCTCTCGGAGACATCTCTCAAATTTTTTTGGAAACCCTTTGCAAAAAATGCAACAATGACCACCTTGTGACAATCTCCAAGCTGTATGCAAGTTAGATCACAACCTGCCACCTCACATGAACAACCAAGCCATGATTTGACAAGTTCAATGCCACGGATCTACAACTCAGATTATGCACTATCTCTTCACCAAGAAGATCAACACTTGCTCTGATACCACCTGATGTAGTCAAGGATGGAGAATCCAATTAAGGACTGTTCAACTTTGTAGCCAAACACCAACATAATGGAATAACACAATACAACACCAGATCTGATAGAAAATAGATATCTTTATTCATAAACAACTAATTACATGCAATGTGTCAAGCTGTAAGGCCTTCCTAGCTATGACCAATTATAATGCAAGAAATAGTTCTACAAGATCACAAAGGATCCAACACACTTCTACACACACTCAGCTAGCCTAGGTCTGCAACATGATAGGACACTGGTAGGCACTCCAAGGATGATCTAAACTTGTGCTCGCAAGCCACCAAGCAATCTCCTTGTTCCTAAGCTTGCAAGCTGCTAACTGTTCTACTCTATCAAGATCCGTACTCTGATTCTAGATCTCTACTTCTACCTCTCCCTAAAAAACTACCCAAGCACCCTTTAAATACCAATCCAAGCCACAAATCAGCTAGATGAAACAATTAACCCTTACAAACAAATATTAAATGCAATACAAGTCAGCCCTCAAATAGCCTTACAATAATTAAATTATCCATGTTAGCCTCTAGATCTACATAGGAGAATGTGACATCACCTAGCACTAATAAATGCACCAAGTCAGCCTCCCAAATCTCCAAGCACAATTGTTGGTAAGCCAAACTACCAAGTGTCAAGAAATATACCAAGCACACATACCAACCGAGTAGCACAAGCGTTATCGAGCACCAGATATGTTGAGTCTCCTTCAATGGCCAATCTCCCTTCAGTGACTGAGTCTTCCAAAAATTGAGCCACTTCAGCAACTGAGAAATAGGCATAAACCCCAAGACCTCATCGGTAATCAAGCACTGAGAAATAAAACTCCAAGTCACCAAGTGATCATCATCCACCAAGAGCCACCAGAACTTCCAATTGAGAATCACTACCCAGACCACCAAGGTCCATCGGTGAAGCAACACAAACTTCAATCAAGAACTATTATCAAAATAACCGAGTAAAATTAGGTGTTTACCAAGCTCATCCACCTCCTTAACCAAGTACTAGAAACTCAAAAGGAACGGAACAAGAAGTTAGGATGCCACTACATCACTAGATGAGGAAGTATGTTTAACAACCTATTTCAATGCAGTTGATGGAAAAATGTCATATCTTTTGAGGGCTAAAAAGCCTAGAACTTTAAGAGAGGCCTTCAAAATGGCCATCAATATTAAAAGTAATAGAAATTCCTTAGGGAAGATGTTCAAAAGATAATATGGAAGGTTGTCAAAAGACACAAAAGCCCAAGAAAGTAGGCCAAACAAGGAAGAAGATAAGGTTGAAAATATTATGTATTTGGTAAAATACCTTACAACAAAGATTGAGATAAATGATAGAGGGTCTTATGATAATAGGAATTAGTATCAAAGAAATGAAAAATTTCCAAATTTGCATGATATACCTTATAAACAAAATTGGAAATATGGAAAGCCTATTCATGAAAAATAAGAGAACCAAAAGAGTAGGGTGACCCCTGATCCTTTGAAAAGGAACAATACCCACAATGTATATAACACTCCTTGGTGTGTTTCTTGCAACATGCCTCATTCCTCTTTCCAATGTATTGTTTCCCAAGCATTAGAAACATAGATGGATGATCCAAGTGAACCAATGAATTTAGAGTAAGAGGACCTCTGATGCAGAGGCTAGTGGTATGTTACATTCCTTCATGGTTTAATTCTTCTTCCCTTCTTTTCATGATATCAACTTGCTTAAACTTCCTCCTAAGATCACTCCTAAACCCATTCCACTCCCTAGACCAATCAGAGGTTGACTTAAGACTCCACTAGGCTCCACATATTTAACTCATCCACTTCTTCATACTCAAATCAGTCGCTCACACTTCATGCTCCATACAAGTGCACCTATCAACCAATAGGGTTATTCAACCAAACTCATGGACCTTGTTTACAATGTAATCACAACTTACTAAGGATCCCAACATACTTATACATACTACCAAGTCCTTTCCCACATCCTCCAAACACCTCTGTCCCATTAACACAACACCATTTTATTAGATAGAACAAACTTGCCTGTTCGCTATCTTTTTGGATATACCTATGTAAAGAGGCTTATAAATTTTTAATGACACATTATTTCTCTAATCCCTCTAGTGAGCATTGGCATAATTAGTTTTTCACAAACATATTAAATAATTATCATGATCCAACGGTTTTAAATGAAAGTTAGGGCCCCCACATTAGAGTGCATTTTTTCGCAATAGTTATTCCTTCAACTAACTATCATTCAGTGATCTTCAAACACAACTTCCTATATCCCTGCATTAGATTAGTATAATACAAGGATTATATGATAAAATTTTTATGCTCTCCCACTAAATACAGACACCACAGAGGGTGGGAGATTTATCTCATTCAAAAAACTTCAAAACAAAAATAGGCTGACTGTGTCTAACCAGTCACGAGTTCAAACATAACAGTCAATTACTTTGACATAGAAAAAAATAATTTTAGGTAAATAAATGCAAGAAATAATATCTAATGAATATAGGCCTCTCGTACATCAATGATTAAACAAATAAACACATTCAACCATTCATGAGGACTCACTGTTCCTGGACTGTACCCATGAGACAAAGAACAAATTTGTAGAGGAATTTTGTTTCTTTATTGAATAAAAATTTATTACAGTCCTTCCTAATCCACTACCATCTCTATATGCCTCCTACACACACCTACACCTACCAAATAGGCTTCGAAAGCTAGTTACCCTCCTGTATAGACATAACAGTCAGGTATGTGACTATTACTGGTTAGTTACATTTCAAATTATTAAGGATCTATTGTCTAGTTGACACTAAAATGTCAACTTCGACAACTTACAACCATTTAGGCCTTCATCACTTTGCACTAACCTTTCCAAAGGTTTATAACCTCATTAACCCACTAAAAACTCCTAAATCCCCTTACAAGCCTTAGTAGGCCTAACTTGCCAACATGGGCAAACTACAAGTTTGGGCACTCTTGGTGCTTTTACAACTTTTAATTGGCCTTAGAGGCCATATTACATTTTTCAAAGACCTTATAGGCATTTTAGATCCCATAACTAAACTAGAATCAATAAAATGACCCTTGATGACCCCCTTGGGTACATTTTGAATTTTTAATGCCCTTAATCACTATTACATGCCTTTATAGTTTTAGGCTTATTACATAAAAATATGTCAAGTACAAAAATGAATCATAGATCCAATTACATTCAACTCTTGATCTTTCAAGATCATTTTGACCTTCACGAGTCTAAATGACTCTCTTCTCATGCTTTTTCTAGGGTGACCTACACCATACTCCCAAGGATTCAAATCAATCCAAGTCTCTTTGGATTGGGTAGTTTTATTCTTCTTCCTCCAATCTTTATCCACCTCTTGTTGAGGATCTTCTATGCCAATGTACCTCTTGTACCTACAAACAAATATCATGTGCTAAGAACACACTCTTGCATTCTTCATATCATAGATGTATGCAACCTTAGTACTTGCATGAAGAACAATATAGAACTCCTAAAAACCTATCATAAAAATGTTATAAACAAACCCAATCAAATCTTTCATATGCCCCAAATCAAAGGCTTGGTGCTTGACTTCTTTATCTACTTCTTTCAACACTTCCCCTATCTGCTCCCAAACTCCTTGTCAGATCCTTGTCCTTGTAGACACATGTGATTCTAAGGTCTCTCCATGACCATCTTCTATTTCCTCTTCATGCCCTTTTTCTATGAATTCTCTCATCACTCCACCCTTCTCTTTCCATTCTTCAACTATGGCATCTAACTCAACCCATAGATCCATCTTGTCTTCAAGATTTTGAACACTTGTCTTCTTGCTAACGTGTCTAGTCTTCACACCATTAGTTCTTTGTACCCTCTTAATGGGTCCCCTATTCATTAGTTTCCTCTCTTCAAAAAGCTTCTTGATAGGTGGTATAGGAGCACCCAAGAAGGAGCACACAAGGAGTACTCCCCACTCTTCACAACTTTTAGATTGATAGGTTAATTTTAATAAGGCTACTTGTAAGACCTGCTCACCCTCGGTGTGGTTATAAACCATGGGTTTTTGACTATGGTCCAAAGGTACATTTAGGATGTTAAGTTTCCTAGGTGTCTTTTAAGGTTTTTACAATAATGTAAGGCATTAGGCCTATAGGCTCATTAAGAGAAACAATGCAACATTTTGTAAAAGTTGCAATAATGTAAAGAATGTTGTTGGCAACTTCCCTGAAAAGTTGCTAACAACCTGTGAAACAACCGCCCAACAGTTGCAACCATTTGAAAAATGGATGGGTCCATTGAGGAAAGTCTTCATATAGCCCTTATAGGTGAGTGGATGGTGGTGGTGTCTTGAACAGTACAAATACTCTATGTAATTTTTGCATTCAATCAATAAAAGATCCCTATTTTCTCTAATTCTGGATTGAAATACTTCGTGTATGGATTTGTACCAAAGTAAAAAGAAGAACTTTTATCGATTTGATACATGTGATGAATTAGGAATCTGATGCATTTTATTTCAATCCATTTGGAGATCGGAGTCGAAAGTTAGAAGAATCAATTTATCTGGGTTCTTAGGAAACCCTCTTGAACCAGGGTTTTGGCCAAAGATGCCCTAACTTGTATTTCCTTCATGGGGTTCCCATGCAAAGTCAGGAAATGCAAGTAGGGGAAATGTACTCTAGTTCCTCAAAAGCACAGAGGAAGGGGGATTGTTTGGAGAAATCTATTTGCAGATTCTAGACCAAGCATCTCTATGTGCTTGGTTCAAGAAATGAAGAACTGAAGTGACATAAGCACTTCAGGGGTGGATAAAAGTAGTCTAAAGATAGATTTTGTCTCTTTTTAGGATTCCCAACATTGTTACATTTAGCATTCAACCTTGAATAACCAACTGGTAAAGTTCTCATTCATTTACCAAGCTAATTAGCCCTATCAGGACTAGTAGGCCAGGAGTCATTAAGTGTTGATTTGTGTTTGGATCTTAGGATCTAGAGGTTTGTTACAAGTCAGTAAAGGGTGTTTGAACATACTTTATTTCTATAGCTTCCTAGTGAGAATTGGAAACTAGAGCCCTTTAACCTCGTCGAAAGGCTACGAGTTTGGAAAGGCCTAAACTCTTGAACTTGTCATTTAAATCCTATTGTGTTTGTGGAAATCACTCCCATAGTATACATTTCATTTGTGTATGGAACCTTTCCATACCCTTACTAAATTTTTAGATTCCCATTAGAAATAAAATTCAATAAGGCATTTTGCGGTAAGCATTATCAAGCATCAACCAATTACTCAGTAAAGCTACCGAGCCCACTTGATTAACATAGGCACCGAGCACTAGTAGAACCTAAGGGAGTACAAGCTGGTTGTAGACACTAAATCCTCCAATAAGGATAGTTTAATTGTGTTTGTTATAGGATCTTATAAAGGTGTAGAGAACTCTCCTAAGCCCACTATGGGTTTGGAGTAACACCGAAGGTCTCACCATTTACCGAGCTTCCTAAATAGGAGAGACCTTTGCATCAAGTGGTATCAGAGCACCTAAGATCCTTAGGGTAAAGATATACCAGTACCATGGAAGGAGAAGATGACAGAGGATTGTCATCAAGGATGACCAATGCAGAGATAGTAAGATACCTGAAGGAGTAAAGGACACCATGTGATGATCGGAGAGACACCGAGATGCAGCAGATGAGGCAAGAAATGAATAGGTTAAGGGAAGAGCTTCAGAAGAAAATTAGTGAAAATGAGCTGTTAATGTTGAAGTAGGGAGTGATGAAGAACCCCTTGAGCAGGAGGAAGAAGAATGTCCTGCAGACCAAAGGCTACTTATGAAGACTCTAAAATATATGGAGAGGATAACCATGGATGCCAAGCTTGAATTTCCTACATACAATGGGAAGATGGAACCAAATGCTGCAATGGATTGGGTGGATTCCCTAAATAGTTTGTTTGATTGTGAAGACATCCTTGAGAATCAGAGGGTGAAGATAGCTAAGTCAAAGCTCAAAGGCTCTGCACTCACATGGTGGAACTTCACTCAAGATGATAGGGTGAAGAATGGAAAGAATCCAATCACCACTTGGAAGTAGATGGTGACCCTACTTAGGGAAACTTATGTCCCTAAAGATTATGAAGTCCAACTTCATAAAAGAAGAATGAGTCTAAGATAGAAAGAGATGGACATCTCTAGCTATACCAAAGAATTTTAGAGATTGGTGATGAAATCTAAGCTTGCCGAACCAAAATGTGTAAAGATTGCTTGGTATATGTAAGGCCTAAGGGTCTCAGTTCAAGATGAACTCAGTTTGACAAGCCCTACCATAGTGAATGAATGCTATCAATTGGCTTTAAAAGTTGAAGAAAAATTTAGGAGGAATGAACAGAGTGGTAGAGGAAAAGCTAAAAATGAAAGAGGTAGAGGAAACTTTGGAGGAAGAGGAAAAAACAATAGACCAAAAGGAGAATCTAATAAGGAGAACACCCAAGGAGAAAGTAGTGTAAGAGGTGGATATCAAGGTAGAAGTGGAAATGGTAGGGGTATAAATGGAGGAAGAAACAATGGACAAATCAGATGTTATAACTGTAATCAGACAGGGCACTACACCAATAGGTGTCCGGACAAAGACAAGCAGAATAACAAAGGTGAAAGAAGAACCAACCTAGTACAAGAAGATGATGTTGACAGTGTGAGAGACTATACAAGAGAAGATGGAGTAAGCCTCATGATGAAGAGGACTTTCATCCAAACACCAATACCGGTGGAACCTCCCCAACGAAAAAGTCTTTTCAGAACCAACTGCAAGAGCCATGGAAAGGTATGCAAGTTAGTAATTGATTATAGTTCTACTAAAAATCTTGTATCTAGAGAAATGGTAGATAAATTAAAATTGAAAAAGATGCCCCCCCCCCAAACCCATCCCATGTATCTTGGTTGACAAAAGGGCAGCAAGCCCTCATAAACAGACAAGCTTGGGTAGATTTCTCTATTAAAGACTATAAGGATAGAGTCCTTTGTGATGTTGTAGATATGGATGTATGTCACCTTTTTTGGGGATGTCCATGGTAGTATGATCTACAGGCTAAACATGATGGAGTCACAAACTAATACCAAATAATTTAGAATGGTCACAAATACAATATGCTCCCTCTCCCAGATCCTCCACAAGAAAAACCAAAAGAACAGTTAGTCATGCTTGTAGGAGAACAAGATATGATAAGTACTATTCAAGATTCAGAGGTAGGATATGCCCTAGTCCTTAAGCTAAAGGAGAAGATAGTGCACAATGAAGTACTAAAGGAAGTAGATAGTCTACTGTAGAAGTAAAAAGGAATAGTTGTAGGAGACACACTAGATGAACTCCCACCATGGAGAGATATCTGTCACCAAATAGATTTTATCCCAGGTTCTTCCCTACCCAACAAAGATGCTTATAAACTCACTCCTAATCAGAATGCCAAAGTCACCAGACAAGTCAGTGAATTTTTGAATAAATGACTCATACAAAAGAGTCTTATCCCTTGTGCAGTTCTGAGTGTTTTGGCCCCTAAAAAGGATGGTAAATGGAGACTATGCACTGACTCTAGGGAAACAAACAAAATTACAATCAGATATCGATTCCCTATACCCAGGATTGAAGATATTTTAGACCAACTTGGAGGAGCATGTTACTTCTCAAAAATTGACCTTAAATTTGGTTACCATCAGATAAGGATAAGGCCTAGTGATGAGTGAAAAACTACATTCAAAACCACTGAAGGATTGTATGAATGGCTTTTGATGCCATTTGGCCTTAGCAATGCTCCTAGCACCTTCATGAGATTAATGAATAAAGTGCTTCAAGGTTTCATAGGAAATTTTTTGGTGGTCTATTTAGATGACATCTTAATCTTTAGTGGGACTATGAAGGAACACATGAGACATTTGGAGCAAGTTCTCCAAAAACTACATGAGAAGGAATTGTCTATCAACTTAGAAAAATGTACATTGATCCAACAAGACTTTATATTTTTGGGTTTTGTTATCTCAAAGGGCACATTGAAAATGGATCCTGAAAAGGTAGAGGCTATCATTAATTGGCCCATACCAAAGACTCCAGGAGAAGTTAGGAGATTTCATGGATTGGCTACCTTTTATAGGAAATTTATGAAAAATTTTAGTCACATTTGTGGACCTTTACTTGATACCATCAAGGGTGGTAGAAAATCAAAGTTCTAGTGGACAACACAAGTAGATGAAGCTTTTAAATACTTGAAGGAAAGAGTAGCACAGTATCCCATTTTGGCACTACTAACCTTCGACAAATTGTTCACAGTGGAAACTGATGCTAGCAATCTAGCCATAGGCGTAGTCCTCAGTCATGATGGAAGACTAGTGACTTTCTTCTCTGAAAAATTGAATGAACCAAAGAAGAAATATAGAACATATGACTTGGAATTGTATGCGATGGTTCAATCCCTCAAGAAATGGAGGCACTACTTACTTCCTAAGGAATTTATTATCTTTACAGATAATCATACCTTGAGTTTTTTGAATAGTCAGGATAAACTAAGCTACAGGCACATAAAATGGGTTGAAAAATTCCAAGCATTCACATATTCCATAAAGAACAAGAAAGGAACTTCAAATAAAGTTGCAGATGCTCTCAGTAGAAGAGTAATTTTGGTTGAAGAAGTGTAGGTACAAAGCATAGGGATTGATGCCTTCAAACACCTATACAAGGATGATTCAGATTTCAGTGATATCTATCAAGTTTTCTCTACTCTATCAGATGCATATAATACTACATATTCTAAATATTTATCGTAGAATGGGCTTTTGTTCAAAGGAGGTCAACTTTGTATTCCTAAATGCTCCATGAGAGAAAATTTGATTAGAGAAAAACAATGTGGTACACTAGGAGGTCACTTTGGCATAGATAAGATACTTGAACGAATAAGGAGAAACTATCATTGGCCTTGATTATCGACTGATGTTAGAAAATTTGTTGAATCATGCACTATTTGTCAAAGGGCTAAAGGAGTAAGGACCAATCAGGGTCTCTATCAACCACTATAGATCCCAACAAAGCCATGGGATAGTGTGAGAATGGATTTTGTCTTAGGACTACTAAGAACCAAGAAAGGATTTTATAGTATCTTTGTCATAGTTGACAGATTTAGCAAAATGGCACATTTTGTTCCTTGTAAAGTCTCTAATGATGCTTCACATATTGCTAACTTATTTTTTAAAGAAGTGGTCAGAATTCATGGATTACCAACATCCATTATCTCGGACAAAGATGTGAAATTCCAGGGACACTTTTGGGGAACCCTTTGAAAAAAGTTGGGGATAAATCTATCATTCAGTTTTGCTTACTATCCAAAAACCAATGGGTAGAATGAAGTTGTAAATAGATCACTAGGCATCCTTTTAAGGTGTCTAAAAAAACAATATGGATAGACTTGGGATGCTATCCTTCCTCAAGTAGAATTTTCTTTAAATGATTCAGTAAACCGATCAACAGGGAAGACACCATTCCAAGTGAATTATGGACTCCATCCAAGAGGAGTTATGGAACTAAGGGAGTTACTGACTGACTTTAAAGTCAGTGCACAAGGAGAAGAACTATTAGCATGGATCAAATAGATTCAGGATCAAGTCTGAGACACATTGATTCAAAATACTACAAAGTACAAAGAACAAATAGATAAGAAGAAGAGACATGTTACTTTCAAAGTAGGAGATCAAGTATGGGCATACCTGACTAAGGAAAGGCTACCTAGGGGACATACCAAATTGTAGATAAGGAAGATTGGTCCTTGTCAAATATTTCATAAATTTGGGGACAATGTTTATGAAATTTCTTTACGCCCTACTATTTCTATTTCTCCTATCTTTAACGTTTGTGATCTCACTCCTTTCAAGGGTGATGTAAGATCTATTGATACTTTGCAGGTTACTAAAGACACACAGGTAGAATGGATAAAGGACTTTCCACTGAGAAAACCATTACAGTTGGAAAAGATTCTAGACTCTAAATTTTTCAAACAAACTAGGAAGAAGACCTACAAAGATTATTTGGTCGAATGGCAGGAGTTACTAGACATTGATGCCACATGGATGAGTGAAGAGTATATCAACAAGCATGGACCTTCAGTCCAGAAACTACTCTCAAGTGGGACTTGAGTTTTTAAAACACAAGAGTATGGTGCAAGAGCACCCAAGCAGGAGCACACAAGGAGTACTCCCCACTCTTCACAACTTTTAGATTGATATGTTAATTTTAATAAGCCTACTTGTAATACCTACTCACCCTCGGTGTGGTTATAAACCATGGGTTTTTGGCTATGGTCCAAAGGCACATTTAGGATGTTAGGTTTCCTAGGTGTCTTGTAAGGTGTTTACAATAATGTAAGGCATTAGGCCTATAGGCTCATTAAGAGCAACAATGCAACATTTTGTAAAAGTTGCAATAATGTAAAGAATGTTGTTGGCAACTTCCTTGAAAAGTGGCTACTGAGCTATGAAACAACCGCCAAATGGTCACAACCATTTGAAAAATGGTTGGATCTATTGAGGAAAGTCTTCATATAGCCCTTACAGGTGGGTGGAAGATGGTGGTGTGTTGAACAGTATGAATACTCTATGTAATTTTTCTATTCAATCAATAAAAGATCCCTATTTTCTCTAATTCTGGATTGAAACACTGCGTGTACGGATTTGTGTATGTGACTGAATGTGACCTCTAAATCAAGCACAACACAACATGGTCATTATTCACTTGATAGAATTTGGGAGAGAGTATGAAGAACTCAACCCAAATTCCATGGTGAGGTGACCTGTTGCCTCCTATGTGAATGGGGTGTTTGAATATTCTCAGAATGAGAGCCAACAGCCGGGAGACCAATTCAACAATGGAGGATTTCCAAGAAGCAATAAAAATGATAAAGAATGCAATTAAGCTAAGATGAAATGCAATTTATCTAAGAATGAGGATGCAATTAATCTAAGAGCTTGAAAATAAAGATGAGATGCAACTTAATCTAAGAACTTGAAACAAATATGATATTAAACTAAGAAAAAATAAGCAAATTTAGTCTAAAATGTGATGCAAAGATTATACTAATAATGAGATGTTAATCTAATAAATGAAATAAAAAGCTTTGAAAACAATGAATCAAATGAGACTAAAAAATGCCTATAGTGTAGATGCTCTCAAAAATTGCTCTCTCTTGAATGAGAAAAAGAGGTTCATTAAATAGAGAAGCCCAGAGAGGAATGAAGAGTTTCTTGATTTGAAACTCCTGACTCTTCATTCCCCTTTGAGACAAAAAGGTATGAATTATTTAATTAAAAGAATGAAATTTGCCACATGTGGGGAGTGACCTTTCGAGTAATTTGAATTATTAAATTCAAATAAAGAGGTGTCCATTCAATTAACTAAATATTTATTAATTCCTTTTTAAGGGTAATTAGCCAAAGGGGTAGATTTTAATTTAATTCAAAGTGCTTAGGACTTTAGAACTAAATTAAATTATCATAGAGGTAATTTAGCTAATTAAAGTCAAGGACTTTAGGAATTAATATTAATATTTTATTATTGTAGTTTATGGTCTTTGCAATTGACATCAAGTCAAATTAAGTCAGGTAGGAGAGAGAAAATTGCCTAGGGAACTAGGACTTTGGTGATGTAAAATCGAGATAATGCACCAAAATTGATGAAATTAAATAGGTGCTAATTTTGGGGTATTACATTTGCCCCTCTTTGAATTGATGTGCGAACAGCGCGTTGATTCAAAGAATAGTCTAAAATGACAAATGATGAGAATTTCCATAGTCCAAGTTAGATTGCAAAGACAATGGTCTTAGAAGAGAACTAGAATCGGGGTTAGATTGCCCCAATACCAATTGATGAAGATGTAGATTTAGGACTATATCCGAATTAGGGTTAGGTTGCCCCAATACGAAGCTTAGTCCTCCGAGACCTGGGTTAGATTGCCCAGATAATGGTCTAAAAGAGATTTTGAGAGCTATCTCCAGAATGAAGATTGACTCCCAAGAATCAGGGTTAGATTGCCCCAATACCCAATAGATTTCAAGAACCATCTCCAGAACAAAGAATGATCCTCGAGGATCCAAGTTAGATTGCTCAGATACCTAAGAGATAGATTTCCAGATGACAAGATGTGAGGCGTGAAGATTCCCCTAGCAATGAGGACTGATTATTCAAATCAGACTGATTCAAGAATAGATTCGACAAGATTTAAATGATGTAATCATCCTGCCCCCTCGGGAGAGAAATTAAAAGATGACATGTCAGAAGGATGATAAACAACAAGAGATTGCAGAGAAAAAGCAATTAGACTAGAGTCGCGAAGCTGCAAAAGTGAATCAAAGCAAAGTAGAGGTCTTGTTGACCAAGTTTGACCAAATTTTGACTAGGGTTGACATGATGAAAAGAGGCAAAGATTTGAGAACATGATGCAAAGATGAGGATCTGGCAGGAAGATGACACCAGAAGGCTAACTGCACAAGCATCTGATCCAGAAGGAGTCCACTATTTAAAATGTGATTTTGAGCCACTTAGAGATGTCAGATTTCAATTTCAATCTCAAAAAAGGATGCAGCCAAGATGAGACTGGTACAAAAGATGAGAACCTTTAATGAGCAGATCCAGAAGAAAGCAATCAAGAGAGCAACAAGAAAGTGCTCCAAATGCAAGCCTAGAATGAAAGATGCAAGTCTAAATGCAGGCCTAGGATGAACAAATGCAATCCTCCAGACTCGGCTGTTGGACTCATCATATTTATCATCATTGAGTTCATTTAAGCATAGGAAAATCGCAAGATGCCATACAATTCTCCCCAACATGAGAATATGAATATGACATAAGTCTTAAATTTGTCAAAATGCGGTGTAAGCATTAAGGCACAAGAAGCCAGAATGACCTAAACACCTATTCCTTTTAATTTAGCAAGTTAACATAAGCATCAAAGCACATTTTCTAGAATGACCTGAATGTCTCTTGTGAACAAACACACCAAACACGCGAGAGATCTTTCTTTTTCCAAAGAGTGCTCGCAGTGACCCCTATGTTCACTTAGTAAGACGAGCATTAGCAATTCCAAATGTAGCAAAAGAAGTCACTCAAAACAAAAAAGGAGAAGAACCAACCTCACCAAGGCGTCCATATAAAAGGAGTTGAGGTACGCATGGCCATCCAATATGAGATGAAGGCTCTTACAGATAGACACCCCTCTTATGTAGATTTCTTGGATCATTGGAACTAAACCAGCAAGAAGAAAACAAAGAAAAGATCATGCCCCCAGTCTTTGTGTTTCTCAGTCAAGAAAGACATCTTAGATTCACTCGAGGCGAAATGATAAAGCAAACAAACAAGCAAGAGAAAAGCTTAGTACACTACACAAGAACACACAAAGATTTTTAGTTTTAGTTTACATTTGTGTTCAAGAGAATTGAAGTTGAATCGGAAGCGAACAACATTTGAAGTCTCAACAAGATAGCTACAGTAGGTAGACACAGCGAAAAACCACTGGTGACCATCACGAGAGACAAAGTCTCAAGAAGATATCGAAGTGCAAACCAAGTATCAGCAGGTGAACATAGTGAGAACCATTGGTGACTGATACAAGGAAGATTCTCAAAAGAGAGAATGAAACATGAATGAAACATCAGTAGGCAGACACAGTGAGGACCACTAGCAACTGATGTAAGAAGGAGATCCCGAAAAGAGAGGTTGAATGAGAGCTAGGTATCAGCAGGTAGGCATAGTGAGAACCACTGGCGATCGATACACAAGAGATCCTCAAGGAGAGAAATCTCAAAAGTAGCTAGGCATCAGTAGGTAGACGCAGTGAGAACCACTGGTGACCGATGCTCAAAAAAAGTTTCCAAAAGTGATAGGACAATGCCCCCTAGACTAGGCAGGTGCCCCCAAGTGTGAACCAGTTCCAATCTATGAAGAGTTGAGAAAAATATGGAAGACACTAAAAGCAAGGCATGAGCTAGCAAACTAAAGAAGCAAACAAAGGAAGCAAACTAAAGCTAGAAAATAAACTAAAGCAAGAAAGGAAGGAAACTAAAGTAGGAAACTAAGAGCCAAGCGATGCTGAGATGAGATGCAGCTTCAGGAAACAAGAGACGCCTATTTACTAGGTTTTCACCATCTTGGTAGAGATTCTATTTTTGCTACCATGATGCCTGTTTACCAGGTTTTCATCAATGGCACATTTTTCTCTTTTTCAATTTTTTTGTACTTTTCTCTTTTTTTTATTTTTTTGTATTTTTGATCTTTTCATTTTTTTTGGTATTTTTTCAAATTTTCATTTTTTTTGGTATTATCAAGGTGCCTGTTTACCAGGTTTTCACCAGCATAATAGATACATCAAAGCGCCTGTTTACCAAGCTTTCACTAAGATGATCATTTTTTCAGGACATTTTGCAATTTTTAGGATTTTTTGCAATATACAATTTTTGGGATTTTTTCAGGACCAATAAGTATGTACATGAGCACATAGAGAATGTCAGTTGTAGAACTTCTTCAGATGAAGAGTGTTGATGGGCTCTTTGAGTTGCTCTCCTTCAGTGGTGATCTCTGGAAACACAGTCATTTGTAGTAGTAGCCAGCTGAGAAGTTGCAGAATTAGAACCATATGTTGTAGCAGTAACAGGAGAGCCAACCAGTAGTGTCCAATAGTCAAGAGATCCATAGTCAAGGAAAGATCACTTAAGTGAGACCCACAAATATCCTCATGAACACACCTTGACTCTTTGTCAGATTTCCCGTGCTCTAAATGCTTAGGAAGAGTACGTTCTAGATTTTCCTTAGTCATGCCATTAGCAATAAGGAGATACTGATACGCACTTTGGGAAAAGGAAAGATGGAGTGAAGAGTGTAAAGTATGAGAGGCAAGGGTGATGGAATGGAGGGAAGCATGAGAATTTTGGAAGCTCGAATGACAACTTTGATTTTTCTTTCTTTGGAATCCACATAGCTTTTGAATTTTTTCTTCTTTACTTTGAGGTGCTTTTGATGACAATGCCTATAGAATGGATTTCGAGATCCATTTTTTATTTTATTTTTTGGCTTTTGATTGTCTTCTTCTTTTTGAGGACCTTTGCAGTCTTTTGAACACCCCTCTTTCTTTCCTTTCTTCGTAGTCACATGTCTATTAGATGGGACATGGTGACCTTGAGATATAAGTGGATTCTTGTTATTTTTGTTTTTATGTTGCACATCCAAGTTACTTCCAAAAGACTCAAGAATGGTGGATGAAAGAGGCTTATATGACTGGTTCAGGTGGAGAGGTGGAAATGGAAGTGGATGGGCCACTTTTCTAGGAGATGAAGAGGGAAGAGAAATCGATGGGATGGGCTCAAGTGCAAATATATCAGTATCATCCTCATCATTCATGAATGCATCAGATAGATCAAGAAAGTAATATTCCATAAAGCATTGTCGATTGTGAGTCATCTTAGAAGAGTTAGATAAGTTTGGAGGAATATTATGTGAGCCTAACCAAGATGGTCTATTCCAAGAGTCAGGTCCCCTTTCAGGTGGTAAGAGTGCATGAATAGGAACCATTTCAATTCTGGATCTACCAATATTCCATGAAGCTGTAACAGAATGGGGTCTTACATACCCATGATTTTATGGAGCAGTAGGAGTAAAGGTTGGAGCAGATGGCCTAGGAGCTATAGGAATGATCTCCATAGGAGGGTGGAAAGGATCATCATCAATAGCTTGATCTAGAGGATCATAACTTTCTCCTCTTTTTGAGTTCTTAAGACTAGCATATAGGTGCATAGCATCAACTGGTATTTCTGTAGTAGCATCTGATATGGAGTTGATTTCAGCTAGAGACATAGTCAAAGGCAGAATTTCTTCATTGTTGTCATCTAACATAGGAAGGGTTTCTTTAACAGTAGGATCTTGTTCAGTAGTAGAAGTAGCAAAGTAATCTGGAATAGGCATACCTTGAGGCATACCCAAGAGGAGGGAAGCATCCAACAGTTGCTCCCAATCAGTATGTGTGCCATTGGAGTTGGCAGTAGTAGGAGTATGTTCAATAGCAGAAGTGGTAGAACAATCTGGAATAGGCATACCTTGAGGCATACCCAAGATAAGGGAAGCATCCAACAGTTGCTCCCAATCAGTATGTGTGCCATTGGAATCGGAAGTAGTAGGATTTTGTTCAATAGTAGAAGTGGTAGAACAATCTAGAATAGGCATACCCAAGATAAGCGAAGCATCCAACAGTTGCTCCCAATCAGTATGTGTGCCATTGGAGGCAATGATGTATTTAGTAGTAGCTGCAGTAGTAGAAATTTGTTTAGTAGAGTGTATAAAATCCTCCTGGTGAGGACCAAGATCATGTTCTTGAAGCACTTGAAAAGGTAGATAAGACTCTTTCTGGTAGTCTGAATCAAAATTTTGATCATTCAAAGGTCTTTCATATGTCATAGGCTGAATCTATGTTTCTTCATGTGAGTGCAAGTTGCAGCTAGGTTGGTCAAGCTCATAGCTCTGATAGCTAATACCAAATCCATCTTCAGAAGGTTCCTCATAGGAATGTGGAGATGGAGGGAGAGTTTTCAATGACAAGACGGACTCAATCTGATATTCCCCCATGCCAATATCTTTGATCTTCAGGGTCTTTTCTATTTCTTTTAGCTTAGCATTATAGAACTCAATGGACTCTCTATTGGCAGGAACAAAGCTATCTGTCATTTGGGTAAGCATCTTAGCAGAGCAAGTATTTTGGCTAGCACTATTGTCAATGAGGTCGCTGGGGATACTCTTGGGGCCTGTCATAACTTCAGTGTGCAGGAGAGCATTATGCGGGTGGCTCAGCAAGTGATCATCTTCCTCAAAGAATGATAAATAATGAGGTGAGGTCAAATGACCCACCATAGATTGAAACTGGTCGAGATTGAGATCTTTGGGGACGTTTACCTCAGCGAGGGTTTTATCCATAGATAGTTTTCATCTGGATGTCAAAGGTTCAGGACCTTTGAGAACA
Source organism: Chamaecyparis obtusa (assembly GCA_027943335.1). Lineage (NCBI taxonomy): Eukaryota > Viridiplantae > Streptophyta > Pinopsida > Cupressales > Cupressaceae > Chamaecyparis > Chamaecyparis obtusa. The sequence goes on from BSBK01004414.1 coordinate 197,623, forward strand.
ATCTTCGCATGAGATCAAGTGATAGCATTCACACAAGCTGGAGACTGTGTGGAGTTATAAGAGGGAGATGTAGGGCCTCACAAGACAAAGGGAGTTTTGGGTTTAGGATTATCCTCGCTCCCTGGAGCAATGATCATGTCACAGTGAGAGATCCAAGGTTTGTTTTTAGCAAATCTGGAAGGTGGTTGAGCTTTTGTCATAGCCTTCTCAGTGGCATTGACTATTTGCATGCTAGAGCTAAGATTAAAGACAGACTTTGAGGGTTTTGGCATCACATTGTCAACAACCCTGTCATTAATAACATCTATGTTTTTGTTGACAATCTTATCCTTATCCTTGTTCGAGGGGGGAGGTCCTTGCTTGTTGTCTTTGTTCAAAGTCAATTCTCCCTTCTTGACCATAAATGCTTCTATCCTCATAGCCCACCTAATCATATTGTCAAAAGTGAGGGGACCTCGTAATCGTACTTGGTATCCAAAATTTGGGACAAGATTGTCCAAGAAGATATCGAGCTTTTCAGACTCAGGTAATTCATGCGGATACTTCGTGCATAGTTGTCTCCATCTTTGGAGAAATGTTAGGAGAGGCTCCCCTTGTCATTGTTTCAAATTGCAAAGGTCTCGGATGTTGACCCGATATTGAATATTATGGGATTGATCATAACTCTTGTCATTTTGAGACTGACCATGACATTGGTCGTTCAGAGATTGCTTATGACTAGCACTGAATTGATCTACCCTTGGGAAGGGGAATGGATCTCCCATATTGTTGGTAGTATTTTGAGAGATCGTGAAAGAGTCGATAGGTTCAAAGGAATCAATAGGTTCGATTTTAGAAAGTGACCCTTTAAAGTTTTGTTGGTCTTCAAACAATGGGTTATAATATTCTTGAAATAATAAGTCAAACTGTATCTGAAATAATGGATTGTAATACTCTTGGAATGAGGAGGAATGTGAGGATCTCTCACAAAGTTTAGATTTCATAACAAATTCAGGATGATCTATGTCTCGATTATGAGGTTTACTTTGATCTTGATCAGCGTTCTGAATAGGATAAGTCTTGCCACTTTGAGTCGTGACAGTCATAGACGAAGATGTAATGAGAAAAGATTCAGGATAAAGCTAGACTCTATCTCTAAGATAATGAAAAGGAGATAAATGGCTAGAACAGCCAAGATGCAAGATGAACCTGGTATGAATTGTCAAAAAGAGATGTCTAGAACAGCCGAGATAAGACAATTGCAATGCAAGGTACAAGAGCACAATGAGATAAGGTAGACTAATGAGAGACAATATGAGTCAAAGTAAAGATCGATTGATTCCTAACTCAAGACAACCAGTTTCTGATGGTGAACGATAGGAAAATAGAAAAATAGATCACAGACAGAAGGAAAATCAGATTTATGTCATTGATCAAGCATGTAAGACAGTAATCAAGGAGTTCAAGCAAACAGTCTTCAAGCAATGGGCAAGGGACAAAGCAACCTTGCGCATGAACAGGAATAGTGACTTAGTATTTCTACTCCCTAAGGACTCTACTTGTGTATGTTCTTGAGAATGTTTTAGCAGGCACTTAGAACACAACAACATCCTAGCAAGTTGTCTACAAGGATATACATGGCTTTTCTAAAGGGAGTCCTTGATATACGCAAGGTACGTGAGGCCCAAATCCGTAGATGAGAAGAATCCAAAATCACACAGCCCGGGGGAGACGGTAACCCAAATCTCCTCCTTCAATTCTCAAAGGTATAAAGTTCTTTGAGGCTTAGCCAAGAGTGAAATCTAACTCATTCCCAAGAGAGGTTTCTTTGGATTCACCTCCTAATATTTATACTCTGTCGAAACATGAGAGTTAAGGTCATCCCTTGAGGTGATGAAATCCCCAAGCAGGCCTTCTAGAAATAAAAAAGTAAGTAATTCTCTATCAAAAAGTATTGAAAAACACTAAAGGTGGAACACTCAACGCTTAAAGAAAATATGAGGTGAGTCTACAAGGTGGAACACTTAACACCCCACATAAGCTACAAATGAGTCCACAACCGAGAAAACAAGTGAGTTCCAAAAAGCACAAAAGGGTTGCCTAGTGGAATAATTAACGCTTCTTTCCTATAGACCCCTCCCCTTTAATGTGGCACTGAGATTGCAACCACAGGGCGGAAATGAGGGGCCGATGGATTAGAGAGTCCAATAACCCAAGATAGCAATCTAGATCAATCACAAGTAATCTAAGACTGCTAATCAATACTACTCATAAGTGCAAGAGGGTTTGAATCATGGAATATTTAACTTTCCAAGTAAACATGAAGTGAGTCCACAAAGTGGTGCATTTAACTCTTCATGTAAACTAGGATTGAATCCATGCCCTAGATTACTAAATGAGATGTTTTGATATTTGAAACCAAGAATTAATTAATTTTTAAACACAAGCATTCACTTAAACACAAACTTGTATAAAAACAAATCTATGTTCATTCATTTCCCATTAAGAGCATCAAAAATGTGTTCTATGAAAGCATGTAAACACTCAAGCCAAACACATGAGAGGTTCAATTTTAATCCCAAAGTCCAAATGTTATATAGATTTTAAGAACTCACCTTAGGTCCAAATATCTTCAATCCAGCATTTAGCACACATTCGAAAGTATAGAATCAAGACAAATCAATGACAAACCGTAAGATATGTAACATTGTTGTCTTCAAGACAGTCTTTAAAGATTGATTTATTTGACCCATAAAATCACAATATTAAAATTTATAGAAAGAATGAAGTTTTTAGCCAAAATCAAGAACTACCATTTCCCAAAATTAAAAGGTCTTATGATTCAATTTGGTTCCTCAACCAATAACCTTTTCAGACTGCAATTTTTCTGTCATAAATCAGATTTAAAACACCAAACCCTGCCTAGGGAATCACATATCTTTCTCAAAAAGAATCCAAATGAAATCAAACCAATTTCAAAGTAACTATTAATGAATATAATTTTCAAATATGTAAGCCATTTTTTTTTTTCATTCATAAATCATTTTCTAAGAGCAAATCATTACCTGCAACTCCAATGCAGATTGTTAAAAATCAGTTTTCACTCAAATGCCCATAACTTTCACAAATCTGCATAAAAATGACTCAAACCAAAATGAAATGAAAGCTAATTCATGTATCTTTCCAATGAATATTATTATAGATCCTGCTTCTTCATAGTTTTTCTATACCAGACATTTCAATCTGACTGTATTCAGAGAATCTCAAATCTGCAAATACCCAATTTCACCAAAATGATCATAACTTATTCATTTCTTTATAAAAATGAACCAAACTAAAATAATGAGAAATAGGATTCATCATTCTATCCATCCATTACAATATTATAAGGTTTTCAGGTTTTAAATAGCCGTACAAGGCCTAGAACCAACACTACAATTGAAAAACCAATAAAAAATGAGGCCAAAAATTGATCTTTTCTGCCCCATGGTGGGCGCCAAAATATATGTGACTGAATGTGACCTCTAAATCAGGCACAACACAACATGGTCATTATTCACTTGATAGAATTTGGGAGAGAGTATGAAGAACTCAATCCAAATTCCATGGTGAGGTGACCTATTGCCTCCTATGTGAATGGGGTGTTTGAATACTCTCAAAATGAGAGCCAAAAGCTAGGAGACCAATTCAACAATGGAGGATTTCCAAGAAGCAATAAAAATGAGCAAGAATGCAATTAAGCTAAGATGAAGTGCAATTTATCTAAGAATGAGGATGCAATTAATCTAAGAGCTTGAAAATAAAGATGAGATGCAACTTAATCTAAGAACTTGAAACAAATATGATATTAAACTAAGAACAAATAAGCAAATTTAGTCTAAAATGTGATGCAAAGATTATACTAATAATGAGATGTTAATCTAATAAATGAAATAAAAAGCTTTGAAAACAATGAATCAAATGAGACTAAAAAATGCCTATAGTGTAGATGCTCTCAAAAATTGCTCTCTCTTGAATGAGAAAAAGAGGTTCATTAAATAGAGAAGCCCGGAGAGGAATGAAGAGTTTCTTGATTTGAAACTCCTGACTCTTCATTCCCCTTTGAGACAAAAAGGTATGAATTATTTAATTAAAAGAATAAAATTTGCCACATGTGGGGAGTGACCTTTTGAGTAATTTGAATTATTAAATTCAAATAAAGAGGTGTCCATTCAATTAACTAAATATTTATTAATTCCTTTTTAAGGGTAATTAGCCAAAGGGTTAGATTTTAATTTAATTCAAAGTGCTTAGGACTTTAGAACTAAATTAAATTATCATAGAGGTAATTTAGCTAATTAAAGTCAAGGACTTTAGGAATTAATATTAATATTTTATTATTGCAATTTATGGTCTTTGCAATTGACATCAAGTCAAATTAAGTCAGGTAGGAGAGAGAAAATTGCCTAGGGAGCTAGGACTTTGGTGATGTAAAATTGAGATAATGCACCAAAATAGATGAAATTAAATAGGTGCCAATTTTGGGGTATTACAATTTGTACATAAGTAAAAAGAAGAACTTTGATCTATCCAATACATTCCATGAATTAGGACTCTGATGTATTTTATTTGAATCCATTTGGAGATCAGAGTCGAAAGTTAGAAGAATCCATTTATTCAAGTTCTCAAGAAATCCTCCTGAACTAGAGTTTTGGCTGAAGATGCTCTAGCTTGTAATTACTTTGAGGGGTTCCCATGTGAAGCTGGGAAATGCAAGTAGGGGAAATGTACTTTAGTTCCTCAAAACTGCAAAGGAAGGGGGATTGTTTGGAGAAATATATTTGCAGATTCTAGACCAAGCATCTCTATGTGCTTGGTTCAGGAAATGAAGAACAGAAGTGAGAGAAGCACTTTGGGGGTGGATAAAAGTAGTCTAAAGATAGATTTTTGTCTCTTTTTGGGATTTCCAACATCGTTACATTTAGTAGTCAACCTTTAATAACCAACTGGTAAAGTTATCATTCATCTACTGAGCCAATTAGCCCTATCAGGACTAGTAGGCCAGGAGTCATTAAGTGTTGATCTGTGTTTAGGATCTTAGGATTTGGAGGTTTGTTACAAGTCAGTAAAGGGTGTTTGAACATACTTTGTTTCCATAGGTTCCTTGTGAGAATCAGGAACTAGATCCCTTGAACTTTGTTGGAAGGCTACAAGTTCAGGGAGGCCTAAAATCTTGGACTTGTCATTTAAATCCTGTTGTGTTTGTGGAAATCACTCCCATAGTAGACATTTCATTTGTGTATGGAACCTTTCCATCCCCTTATAAAATTTTTAGGTTCCCATTAGAAAGAAAAGTCAGTAAGGCATTTTGCGGTAAGCATTACCAAGAATCAGGAAATTACTCGGTAAAGCTACCGAGCCCACTTGGTTAACATAGGCACCGAGCACCGACCGAGTTTCAAATGAGCACTAGTAGAACCCAGGGGAGTACAAGCTGTTTGGAGACACTAAATCCTCCAGTAAGGATAGTGTAATTGTGTTTGTTATAGGATCTTCTAAAGGTGTAGAGTACTCTCCTAAGCCCACTCTGGGTTTGGAGTAACACCGAAGGTCTCACCATTTACTAAGCTACCTAAATAGGGGAGAGATTTGTGTCAATAGGCCATACCAATCTCTTCTTCATCTTCTTATGAAAACTTGTGGCTACTTCCTTGAAATCAATCTTCAAGAGTTTGAACTCTTCAACCTCCAAGGTCCCTGTCATCCTTGAAACCTCCTACAACTTAGCCCCATAATTCCATCCTTCTTGGCATTCAAACATGTCATCTATGGCTTGTTTAATAGCCCTAACTTCTCTTTTTTCAACAACAACATTAAAGGGACACTTTGGTATCCCCACTTGGATTCCTTCATCCATGTATTCACCCATTGCATCAGCAACCTCTAAAATATTATTTTTTTCCATCAAATCTCCATGTGCCCTCTCATTTTTAGTTCCACACATCATCCTCTTCTCAATCCTGCCATCTTTGTATTCTAATTTCTCTTGGTTTAACTTCACATGCTTCCTTGATTGCTCTGTTGGTTCTTCACATGAAACATTCACATCCTCTACTTTCTCCTCTAGGATCTTCATCTAATCCACATCTCTCATTGCCCTATCATCATCATGATGATCCAAAATATGTTCTTCTATCTTGTTGTCCACCTTGTCCTCTTCTTGTTCCCTTTGTCCTAGGAACCCCACTCTTTCAAACAAGAAACTTGTTGGCATCTTCCATGATGCTTCATCTTCCATCAAAGATCTCAATATCACTTGTCTTCCAACATGCTTGAAGGTGTAACTGTTTAATGCCCCATCATACAAAGTGTGTTGCTCTGCTTGCCATGCCCTACCAAGGATCAAATGGTATCCCAACAATGGAATAGCATCACACAAGACAAAATCCTCATAAGTTCCAATGTTGAAATGAACATATTCTTGCCTTCTAACCTCAACTAGGTTTCCACCATGAAATCCATGTACCATGTAAGGTCTTCTATGCACTACTTGTTGTAAATTCAACCTTTCAACCATCTCAACTAAAACAAAGTTAAAAAATGAACTGCTAGAAATGACCATTTTGCAAACCTTACCCATACATTTGCATTGTGTTCTAAATTGTGAACTTCCGTGAGTCTTTCTTCTCTCCAAATCCTTATCCATGATGGTCTAAATCTATGTATCTGTCAACCAGCAATCTTTGATCTCCACTACAATCCAAGACCCCTCCAACTTTGAATCACCACCTTGGAACACTCTTTAAAGGATAACTCAACTTTAAGGGTTCAACAAGGGATTCTAAGTCTTCAAAATCTTAGATTGTCTTCACCCACTCTTCCCCCAAAGGCATCTTCTAAGCTCTGATACCACTTGATGTAGAGGCTAGTGGTATGTTACATTCCTTCATGGTTTAATTCTTCTTCCCTTCTTTTTGTGATAGAAACTTGCTCAAACTTCCTCCTAAGATCACTTCTAAACCCATTCCAATCCCTAGACCTATCAGAGGTCACCTTAAGACTCCACTAGACTCCACATCTTTAACTCATCCACTTCTTCATACTCAAATAAGTCGCTCACACTTCATGCTCCATACATATGCACCCCTCAACTAATAGGGTTATTCAACCAAACTCATGTACCTTTTTTACAAGTTAATCATAACTTACTAAGGATTCCAACATACTTATGCATACTACCAAGTCCTTTCCCACATCCTCCAAATACCTCTGACCCATTAACATAACACAATTTTATTAAATAGAACAAACTTGCCTATTCATTGTCTTTTTTGATATACCTATGCAAAGAGGCCTGTAAATTTTGAATGACACAATATTTATCTAATCCCTCTAGTGATCATTGGCATAAATAGGTTTTCAAAAACATAGTAAATAATTAGCATGATCCAACGGTTTAAATGAAAGTTAGGACCCCAAATCAGAGTGCATTTTTCTACAATAGTTATTCCTTCAACTAACTATCATTCAGTGATCTTCAAAAACAACTTCCTATATCCCTGCATTAGAAGGATTATATGATACATGTTTATTCTCTCCCACCAAATACAAGAACCACAAAGGCTGGGAGAGTTATCTTAATCAGAAAACTTTGAAACAAAAATAGGCTGATTGTGTCTAACCAGTCATGGGTTCAAACACACCAGTCAATTACTTTGACTTAGAATGCAATAATAATAGTTAAAGAAATGCAAGAAACAATAGCTAGTGACTATATGCCTCTCTTACATCAATGATTAAACAAATAAACACGTTCAACCATTCATGAGGACTCACTGTTCCTGGACTGTACCCATGGGACAAAGAACAAATTTGCAGAGGAATTTTATTTCTTTATTGAATAAAACTTTGTTACAGTCCTTGACAATCCACTACCATCTCTATATGCCTCCTACCCACACCTACAACTACTAAATAGGCTTCCAAATTTGGTTACTCTCCTGAATAACCGTAACAGTTAGGTATGTGATTGTTACTGGTTAGTTACATTTGAAATTATTGAGGATTTATTGTCTAGTTGACACTAAAGTGTCAACTTCAACAACTTACAACCATTTAGGCCTTCTTAACTTTTCACTAACCTTTCTAAAGGTTTATAACCTTATTAACCCCCTAAAAACTCTTAAATCCCCTTACAAGCCTTAGGAGGCCTAAATTGCCAACATGGGCAAACTACAACTTTGGGCACTCTTGGTGCTTTTACAACTTTTAATTGGCCTTAGAGGCCATATTACATTTTTCAAAGACATTATAGGCCTTTTAGATCCCATAACTAAACTAGAATCAATAAAATGACCCTTTATAACCTGCTTGGGTACATTTTGACTTTTTAATGCCCTTAACCACTATTACATGCCTTTATAGTTTTAGGCTTATTACATCAAAATATGTCAAGTACAAAAATGGATCATAGATCCAATTACATTCAACTCTTGATCTTTCAAGATCATTTTGACATTCATGAGTCTAAATGACTCTCTTCTCATGCTTTTGCCAGGGTGTCCTGCACCAACCTAGTTATCCACATGTTCACTGTTAAGAGGAATAATGACATGTTCTTTTCTAATGAAGAAGAACTTGTTGTAGATGTGGAAATTCATAGAAAGGAGTACCAAAGGTACCAACAACATATTTTTTCTGATTCAGATGATGATGCTGATAATGTGCTACATGGCACAATAAATGTTATGAGTGATGAAACTAAAGATCCCCATTTTAGACTTCTTAGTGAAGAAGAAAAAATATTCCTTACTGTAGCAAGAATTAACTAGACTAGGAGTGCTTATGACAAGAGAAATAGGAAGTTGGAGCCAAATCAAGGTAAACCAAGGTCTATGTTTATTAAATAAAATGCCTACAAAGTTTTTGATAGTACTCCAGGTAAAGAAAAAGAAAAGAATGAAAGTTCTAAAAAAGGAGAATGCTTTTCTTCCAAGGGAGAGACTAAGAAGGTAAAGACTGACAAGAAAGCTATTTTGACAGGGGAAGCAAAGGTAATAACATTACTGATACTACATCAAAATTAATTGCATTTAATATGAAACATGCTCTTACCCAAATGAAGGTTTGAGTTCCATTAATAGAGATGTTAAAGATTAGAGAACATAGAGAGGAAGCCTTGTCATTATTAAAAAGGATTGCATATGTCCCTTGTGATAATAAAAAGGAAAATAAGGAAAAAAGGAATAATTCTGACCAAGATTCCCCTATCATATATGTGGGAAATTTAATTACCAAAGAGTCCTCATGGTTTGATCCCTTTTATGTGACCTTTCTCATAAACAACAAGCTTGTAAAAAATTGTATGATAGATTCTAGTGTTGTAGAAAGTGTAATGCCATATGCAGTAATGAAGGGATTTGGAATTGAAGTAGACACTTCTTTTGGTAGTTTCTATACTATGGATAATAGGGAGGTCCCTGTGATTGGTACCTATAGACACCTAAAAATCCTTTAGAAAATAAATTATTTTTATTTTTTGAAAAATCACTGATGACATCATCATTTATTAATTAATTAATTTATTTTTATGTCATTAAATCCCTTTACCTTAATTAAAAATATTTAATTAAGGAATCCCTCCCAAAAATGTTTACATCTTATTTAAACATTATCTCCTTATTTATTAATTATTTAATTAATAGATTGACCAAAAATCCCAAAATAAATAATTTATTTATTTTTTGCCCAAAACTTGACCAATTTCCTTAAGACCACTAACCTCTTCTAGAATCTTCTAATCCTTCTTTAATTTCGATTAAAGGCTAATCCCATCATTTCCGAACCCTAATCCCAACTCAAGAATATTTAATTAAGATTAAATATTAATCCTCAATCCCTAAATTACCCTAGAAAAACTCTAGACTCTTCCAGAACTTTCCTAATCCTTCCCTAAACCCATTTAGGGGAAATTACCTACTTTCCCTAAGCTAATCTAAGTCTCCTTTGACTCCTAGTCAAACCCTCCCCATAATGAGCCTCAAACTCATTAAAGCCTTTGAGATAAATAAAACTTTATTTATTTCCTAAATTCCATATTTATCCTTAGAAAGCCTAGACTTTTCTAGAAAGTCTTTATCCTCATCCAAAGCCTAGACTCTTCTAGAAAGTCTTCATCCCTATCCCTTTGACTCCTAGTTAAACCCTACCCCTAATGAGCCCCAAACTCATTAAAGCCTTTGAGATAAATAAAACTTTATTTATTTCCTAAATTCTATATTTATCCCTAAAAAGCCTAGACTTTTCTAGAAAGTCTTTATCCTCATCCAAAGCCTAGACTCTTCTAGAAAGTCTTCATCCTTATCCCCTTGACTCAAGACCCTAACCTTACCCCAAACTCTAACCTTTCTTCCTAACCCAAGCCCTTAGGAAATCTTATAAATACTCCCTCTTCCAAAAGCAATTCATTAGCTTAGTCTTTCATCTTCATGCATTGTTATCATGCTCTTTTACTTCTAGCTCTAGCATAATCATTCCTAATTGTTAGATTTCTTTGTTTTCTTCAAGCTTTCTAACACATCATAGCTTAGCAATAATGGATTAACTTAGTTTACTTTATTGTTTTTCATAGCATATCATCATCATCACATCTCTATTTGGTTTAAAATCAATCTTAGCATAAACATCATGTAGCTTAATCTTCATTTCAGCATCATTTGGATCCTTGAGGCCTTAGGGGCAAATCAGGTGTTCTATACCTATTTTGTGCCACTTATGGGGTTCTCATGGGTCTCAATCCTTCCAAATAAGTATTAGGAACATACTTCAAGTGCTTAGAGAGCACACCCACATCCCTTAAGCAAGAGCAAATCAAACAGTGCTTGGGTGCACTTGTTTAGGCTCAATCTGAGGTGGCTAGTTTAGAGTTTTTCTTGTTTTGGATTGATTTCATGTTAGGTTAAAATCTAATTTTTGTTTGGCTTGAAGCTTTCAAAACAGGTATCCTCAAAAGCCTTGTCCACATTCTGGCATGCTCGGTGGGACCCACTTCACGGGTCTTTTGACAACATCTCATCTATTTTGGAGTTTTTGCTAAATTTTGAAGCTTGAAGGTGGAGGGAGCTTGTGGAAATATTCTTCCTCTTCTTAGTCTTATCATTCTTCCATTCTATCTACTCCTTCTTCTACTTCTTAAGAGATTTTGGCATATTCTCCTCTTTAAAATCCATAACGAGGCACTTCCATGAAAAACCTTGTAACTTTTGCATACGAACTCCATTTTTGGTGATTCAAAAAGCATTGGAAAGCTGATTCAGAGGTCTATAATAATATCTAGGAAAGAAAGCTTGGATCAGGGGTGACAAAAAAATCATTTCAGTTTGGGGTAAAAATGAACAAAACAAAGGCATAAACATCTTATTTTAGTTCTTAAAATGAATCCCCAAATCACTCTTGAATGCATTAAAGACTAAAACTTGCAAAATATTCTAATAAACAAAGGCAAAACTAATCAAATCAATTGCATGCTTTCAACATCAAGGTTTTAGATGCATTCATGCAAAGATAAACACACTTCATGTTGAGGCCTAAAAATAGAACCACAAATTTGCATTAGATCATCTTCATTTTGGGTTCTAAAATAAATCTTAGGAAGCATCCTAAAATCAAACTTTAGAGTCCTAAAAGAGTCATTTTTCATTTCCAAAACAAACACACTCTTGAATGTAATAAATTGAAAAAACAAAGCATCCCTATTCCTTCCTCTTTGAATTTCAGTTGAAACAAACTCAAATCTTGAATGCCTTAAAGGATCAAAACAAAGCACTTCAAAGTTCCTAAAACAACACGCCAATCTCAATCTTGAGTGCTCAAAGAAAGAAATTGCAATCACTCAAATCATTTACTTTTTGGAAAAAGAACAAATCAAAGCCTAAACACTTGTGTCTTCAATTGTTCAAGTTCAAACACACTTAATCAAATTGGGAAAAAGAACAACTTACTTGATGTGCATTTAGGAGTTTTTTAAATTCTTGTAAAATTCTTGTTAAAGTAAGCAACATAGAACATTTGGACTCAGACAAGTTCACGTGTTCTACTTTTACCGAGACCTGTCTAGGGAGAAAAGCACTTCTTCCTCGGAGAACAACCTCAAACTGGTATCCCCCTGGCCGGTATATAAATAAAGTGAAGGCAAAAAGTACTCACTTATATCTCCTAATCCACGGGCATTTTGTGCCAAATGCAAATGTCTGGGGACAGGTAAATATTCCTCCCCCAGCATTGTTGGCTAGGCTCTTAAGTGAGTCACAGGCGGTTAGCATAACTGGGTATGGAGACTCCACGAAACTATTAAAAACTTGATAAAATAGAGGCTAACCTATCTACATCCAAAAGTATCAAAATTCTCGTGCAAGGACCGATTCCAAGGGGTTTACCAGGTCACCTCAAGATTACTCACCATTTGTATTCCCTTCTAGGGGGTACCAAGCTGTGGCCAAGTGATTTTGATACTCACCTTCCTTAGGTAGATCTACTTGAAGTGCTTGACAGTTAGAAGCTCTGTGAAAACACTTGTTGGAACATACACTTTTCAAAGCTTTATCAGAGTCAGTTATCTTGTTTGTATCCCACAAGGTTGCTTTGTCCCTTGTGGAGATTGCTTTTCCAAAATCTTTGTTGAAATCTATCCTTTTCCATTGGAAAAAACATCAAACTGATCTACAACTTGGTTCAAAGGTACTCAGAATAGCCATGTCAGTCCAAATCCTCCCAAAATCTAGAAAATGTTGAAAGCTTTCAGAATCTCAAATGATGGTTTTCCACTCATATTCAATCCAGTCTTGTCATCCTTTCCTCCTATCTTAGGTTAGCAGAGTCATCTTGGTCGTCCCCCATCCCCTTGTCTATCTTCCTCTAGAGTCAGTCTTCTTCCAATCTTAAGCCAAATCCAATCCTAGTCTGACCCTATCAGTCATTCCAATTTGAGTCTTATTCTTCCAATCCATCTTTGTCCTTCATCCTTATCCAACTCATCTGCAAGTCAGCATATCTCAAAACTATTATGATGAGTTTGGTTATTATGTCTCTCCCCTCAATCCATCATATCCCAAAGATGATGAAAGCCTTGTAGATCATGATGCATATTTTGAAAATCTTAGCAAGTTTTCTCCAAACATCCCCCAACATCCAATCATTCCTCCAAAATATCCTATCATGCCTTCACGCTTATCCACTAGCACTCCCTTTCATGTCCTTGGCAAGGCAAATCCATTATCTTATCCATCCACAACTTATCCCTATCTTAAACCTACATATCCTCCATATGCATCCTTCATACCTCCATCTCCTGCTATGGTCATATCCCAATCACCACCATCCCCTCGAAACACTTCACACTACTTCCCTTATCAAAAACCTCCATCCACTTATCCTCCAAATCATTCTCAAATCCACAATCCTAGTCCTCCAATCCTTTTTCCCAATCCTCCACCCTATCTCAATCTGCCACCTCCCATTTCAACCTACATTGCCAAAAATCCCCTCCCACAAGCAGAATGCACCCTTCAGTCTGCTTCATATCCCATACCTCAATCCATCATTCCTACCTCATCCAATAGTCCATCAAGTTCACAAGCTTCCTCTAAACCTACCTATGTGAACTATCCAAACCCACCATCCTCTAGCTCCTCGTTTGCACCATCATCCCCTCAAGTAGGTTCCCCTTCATCCACCCCATCTTCATATGAGAACTATCCTAGCTCTCCATCTCCTCCACATTCCAATCCTTCTTCACCACAATAGTCTCCAAAGAGTTTCACAAAGAATCCAATAAAAAATCCCACTCCTAAAGTTGAAGGGCCAAGCCAGCTCAAAACTTCATGTGAAGCCATCACTGATGAGGCCCATCCATCGCTCACATCTATCATTTATCTTCCATACATTGATCCTCTTCCATCTCCTAGTATCATTGAGTCCCTTCCATCTGAAGTCCCCATCCAATCCCTACCAACATCACCTCCCCCTAGCATCACCCAAAGCATATCTGATGAGCCTCATAATTTCACCCCTCTTCCTACCATCACAGCTGCAAAATGTTGCATCCATTCATCCATACCATTTGAAGAGTTCTTCCTCCTTCTAGACATCACAGCTAAAGAATCTCCCATCCTTCCATCCACCCCCTCTGACAAGTCCATCCATACATCCCCCATCACTCTATCCACACAAAACCTACCATGTCAAGATCTTTCCCAAAAGCATGTTGAAATACTCGCAGAAGAAAATCAAGATCCAATCCCTTCACTTCCCCCATCACATGTTCTATTACTTCCATCACCCCCATTCCAAAATCCTACAATCTCAATTCCTCCAATCCAAGATCCTATCATCCTAGTTTCTCCATCTGAAGATTCATTACTATCCCCCAATCCCAGTCAAAATCCCACCATCATATCCTCTCCTCTTGAGGATCTTCCAATCCAAACTATCCCATTGTCATCACTCTATCCTCTTGGATCACTTACATTTGTCAAAGGCAGTCCACTTGAAGCAGAAGAAATTAGTTTCATATCTTCCATCAGGGAACTAGAAACTGGATGTTTATCATATTCCCCAAGTCAAAAATATCCTTGTTTGGATAAAATGCTCAAGAAATAGAATTATCAAGGCAAAGGCCTAGACTCTCATGAACAAGGAAATCTGGAGCCTATCCAAGACAAGAAACATCCAAAGTTATGTGGCATTGGTCACACATCAGAAGAAGGCACTTCCTCCAGAAATGTTGGTACAACTACAACTAAATTCAAGCATTCTTCCAAACCCACCATCACATCTCCCAAAACATACAACGCTATTCCTCCTCCTCCATTGTTACAACCAAAGACAACCTATCACATTCCTCCATCCTCCAAATCCATTTTGGGTCCCTATGTCCCAAAATCTACCCGCACATATCCTTCCCATGCTAACTCCATTTTGGGACCTTACATCCCAAAATATCATCCCCCATCTTATCCTACTCAGTCTTTCAGCCAAAATCCAAACATCCCTAGTCAGGATCAACAAAGGCACATACCCACATATCCCATCTACCAATCTCCTTCCATCTCTCCATCCATATTTCCTCCATCCTGCACATCTCCTCATATTCAATCCGATGCTCCCCACAATTTGGATGCCATATCCAATATGAATAAAAGGAAATATCCACATAGATCTAAGGATTGCCATGTCTAGTCTAAACGACATGGTCAACCAAAGAAAAATACAATCAAGCAATCCAAAGCATCCCAATGGCCGCAAAGGCCCAGCAAAGCAAAAGTAAAATCTGATGCATCCCAATGGCCACAAAGGCCCAGCAAAGAAAAAGCAAAAATGATGTGGATCCCAAAGCAAAAATATGTAATGCATCTAAAAGAAACATCCACAATGGCATCTAAAGTTGCTAATCCCCCAGCTACCCAGTCTTCTCCTCCATCTCCTAAATCTATTTTGGGTCCCAAAGATCCGAAATCTCCTAGCATAAATCCTCCATCACATCCACCTCTATCTTTCACGTCCTATCCACTTCATTCATCTTCCTCACAACATGTGCTAATGTTGATCCTGACAACATCCCCCTATCATGATCACTTTCCATCTTTTCATCCAAACACTTTATACCACCATATTTCCCATCTCCCCCATCTCCTCCATGCCTTTGCATAATTCCTCCACCCTAACAAAGTTGTACCAGCATCCAGAGAAATCAGCAGGTCAGCACCAAATTAGAAAGATAGTAACACATCAGAAATATCAGAAGGTTAGCATCTAGTCAGAAAAAAATTAGGAAAATCCATAAAAATTGGAAAAATCAAGAGAAAAGTATCAAAAAAGAAAAGAGAAAAACATTCGTCCTATGGTGAAAACTTGGCAATTCAAGCACCTTGGACAAGTACCATGGTGAAAACCTGGCAAACAAGCATCATGTGTAGGTCCCCCCAATTCCTTTCTGCAGTTGGGGGCCATTCCCTTCTATCACCCTCTTATCCAACATCTCCTCCATCCCATTTGTCTCTCACCTCCTTCATCCTCCTTTGGATCTTGATGACAAAACAAAGACTACCAGGTATACATGCTTTTGAGCACCTTCTTAGCATCCATCACACCTTTCAGCTACATATCCTTTATCCAATCCATTCATCCTATCTTCCATCTACCTTCCTCATCCTCTTATCAACATATCTTTTGTTGAATCGTACCCCATTCTACTACCTCTGAATGAATGAACTATCCTAAGCAGGGGGCATCTTATTCCTTGGTGACATATTCCTTGGAGACTATCTTTTATCCAAAATATTCCATCTCCCAAATCCTCAAGCAAATCCACCATCCAATCTCCTCAAGCATTCCTCTATCCAGATCCCTCAGTGGTTCCTCCAGCATTCCATCTTCCAACCCTCAAGCAAATCTGCCATCTAATCTCCCAACAGTTCCTCCATCCAAATCCAATTTTTCCTCCACCATTAATCCCTCAGCATTTCCTCCACATCGCCATCACTTGGTATCTTCCCTTGTCATTGGTATCTAGCTATAGGCTACCTTTCATGCAATCCAATGCCATCCATCCATATCCAACTATTGCTAGCAATCTTCCAACATCCTCCAATCCTCTCCACATCCTCTAGCTATCCAACATCCAAGATCAAGCCAATCCATCCAATCCAAATCCTTAGTCTTGTTCTTAGTCTTGTAGCAAGCCTTGATCATAATCCAATCATCATCATTGGGATATGTCCTTCCCAAATCTGTGTCATTTCAATACACATCATCCATCACCAGTCCATCTTGGCCTTCTAGCCCAACTGGGGCATCATCTTGCATATCTTTGGAGTTTTTAGCTTCATCCCCAAGTTCTTTGTACATCCTAATCCTGAGCTTCTATATATACCCGTTGTAAATATCCTCACATCTTGTTGTACATATCCTTTTCAGTCCTGTAGCAATATTTGATCACATCTCTTGTCCCACCCAGCCTCGCACTTTAGAAACATCAATTGTTGACTATCCTTGATCATCATGACCATCTTTGAACTTCATCATTTTCCAATCAGCAACACAGCATTCTCCCCATCAGCATCGGGTCCACACAGATGTATGCTTCTATTTTGTTTGACCTAAGCCTAATCACGGGTCCCCTCAGTTGTATCCTTCCTGCCCGACCCAATCTTCCACGAAGCACACTAGGTCTGTGTTGATGCATCCTTCCACATGTTCAGACCAATCTTCCCGCCATCAATCAAATCAAATCTCTCTCCTTGGCAAAGGTTGTCTTTTGGAGTTATCATTTTGACCTTGGATTTTGTCCTTTGGGTCTTGTTAATCTTTTACGGCTTCTCATTGTTCTCTACTCAAAGTCGCCATGATCCTTTATATCATGGTGCGCTGTGAATGAGGATAATTTGGGGCAAGGTCTTTTGATCTTTTGCTTCTGCCTATGGGTCAGTCGTGTGTTTGTGGTTTCTCCAGCATCGTTTCTACCATGCCTCCTTCTCAGGATCATGCGTGATGCTGGGGCAACCCTGCGTGTCTTTTTAGCATCAGTCTTATGCAACGCTGGTGATAAGGCCTCATGATCCCAGTATCCTTGGCAGGTCCCTAGCATTGCTATATCAAACTAGGTTGTGCTCTCTAAAAAATCCAAAGCATGGAGCTTCCCCAAATCCCCTGCATCTTGCATCCTCATATAGCTGCATCCTGCATTTTGCATTCCATCTCATCTTGCATTCACCCATCTTTGCTCTTGGAAGCTTGGTAATTTATCTCCTTTGCTTCCTCAGTTCTTCCTTCTCTGTTTCCTTTTGAGAAAATTCCACAACATTTACTCGCATTATTTTCTCGAGGGGGCACAACCCATCATTCCTCTAAATTTTAGCCTGGGGCATCTTATTTTCTTGTCTTTGACGCCATGCCACTTGCAGCATCGCATCAAAGAGGGGCAAAATGTAGACACCTAAAAATCCTTTAGAAAATAAATTATTTTTATTTTCTGAAAAATCCCTGATGACATCATCATTTATTAATTAATTATTTTTATAATTAATTTATTTATTTTTATGTCATTAAATCCCTTTACCTTAATTAAAAATATTTAATTAAAGAATCCCTCCCAAAAATGTTTACATCTTATTTAAACATTATCTCTTTATTTATTAATTATTTAATTAATAAATTGACCAAAAATCCCAAAATAAATAATTTATTTATTTTTTGCCCAAAACTTGGCCAATTTCCTTAAGACCACTAACCTCTTCTAGAATTTTCTAATCCTTCTTTAATTTTGATTAAAGGCTAATCCCATCATTTCCTAACCCTAATCCCAACTCAAGAATATTTAATTAAGATTAAATATTAATCCTCAATCCCTAAATTACCCTAGGAAAACTCTAGACTCTTCTAGAACTTTCCTAATCCTTCCCTAAACCCATTTAGGGGAAATTACCTACTTTCCCTAAGCTAATCTAAGTCTCCTTTGACTCCTAGTCAAAGCCTCCCCCTAATGAGCCTCAAACTCATTAAAGCCTTTGAGATAAATAAAACTTTATTTATTTCTTAAATTCCATATTTATCCTTAGAAAGTCTTTATCCTCATCCAAAGCCTAGACTCTTCTAGAAAGTCTTCATCCTTATCCCTTTGACTCTTAGTCAAACCCTACCCCTAATGAGCCCCAAACTCATTAAAGCCTTTGAGATAAATAAAACTTTATTTATTTCCTAAATTCCATATTTAGCCCTAGAAAGCCTAGACTTTTCTAGAAAGTCTTTATCCTCATCCAAAGCCTAGACTCTTCTAGAAAGTCTTCATCCTTATCCTCTTGACTCAAGACCCTAACCTTACCCCAAACTCTAACCTTTCTTCCTAACCCAAGCCCTTAGGAAATCCTATAAATACTCCTTCTTCCAAGAGCAATTCATTAGCTTAGTCTTTCATCTTCATGCATTGTTATCATGCTCTTTTACTTCTAGCTCTAGCATAATCATTCCTAATTGTTAGATTTCTTTATTTTCTTCAAGCTTTCTAACACATCATAGCTTATCAATAATGGATTAACTTAGTTTACTTCATTTTTTTGCATAGCATATCATCATCATCACATCTCTATTTGGTTTAAAATCAATCTTAGCATAAACATCATGTAGCTTAATGTTCATTTCAACATCATTTGGATCCTTGAGGCCTTAGGGGAAAATCAGGTGTTCTATACCTATTTTGTGCCACTTATGGGGTTCTCATGGGTCTCAATCCTTCCAAATAAGCATTAGGAACATGCTCCAAGTTCTTAGAGAGCACACCCACATCCTTTAAGAAAGAGCAAATCAAACAGTGCTTGGGTGCACTTGTTTAGGCTCAATCTGAGGTGGCTAGCTTAGAGTTTTTCTTGTTTTGGATTGATTTCATGTTAGGTTAAAATCTAATTTTTGTTTGGCTTGAAGCTTTCAAAACAAGTATCCTCAAAAGCCTAGTCTACAGTACCTTAAAAAGAGTAGAAGTCACAATTTCTACATTCCCTGAGGCCACTTACAAGATGGATGTTGTTTTTGTGGATACACAACCACATTATGGCATGTTGTTCTCAAGAAAATGTGTAGTGACAGTTGGAGGAGATGTACAATTGGATTTTCATATGCAACAATTCCAAATAATGGGAATGAGGTAAAATTGTATAGGGAGCCACGATCACCAATAATTATTGAAAAGGTGCAAGATAATATGCTCAACTATTATGTAGATGTTGACATGGAGAATTTCAGAGTTGAGAAGATCATTCCACAGTGCAAAAATATTGATCCATTGGTAGTGGAACTGAAGTCACAATAATGTGGCTTGTGGAAAGTGTACTTTGATGGAGCTTGCTCAAAAGAAGGATCAAGAGCTGGTGTCTTATTTATCTCCCCATCAGGTAACACCTTCAAGTATTATTTCTTAATGGCTTTTCAATCCACAAATAATACTGCTAAGTATGAGGATTTACTTTTGGGTTTAGACATTGCAACTAGGAATGGTGTCAAGTCTGTAAACATTTTTGGAGATTCTGAGCTTGTGGTAGCACAAGTTAGATATTAGTATGCTATAAAATTTTATAGACTAAAATTGTATAAGAATGTTTTCTAGGATTAAATTGAGTTATTTGATGTCTTTAACATTAATTGAATAGAGAGGTCAAAAACTATTATGGCTGATTTCTTAGCAAATGTAGCTCTAAAGAATGATGATTTGACTTTAAGTGGGGTATCCATTTTGGAGGTTAAAAGTAGGCCATATGTTCTTGATAATGTTTACAACTGGCAATTTTTTGAGAATGAT
The DNA here is from genome assembly GCA_027943335.1 of Chamaecyparis obtusa. Lineage (NCBI taxonomy): Eukaryota > Viridiplantae > Streptophyta > Pinopsida > Cupressales > Cupressaceae > Chamaecyparis > Chamaecyparis obtusa. The sequence continues at coordinate 217,922 of BSBK01004414.1, forward strand.
CAGGATATACTCAAATTTATCAAATGCTTAGACCATTACAAAGGCCAACATGTTGATTGTAATGCTTTAGTTAAGGTATCAGATGACAAAGACACTATTTTTGAAAATGAAGTTGTACAATTGAACTCTAATTAGATCCCTAAGGGGCTTGTAGAGTTAGAAGCATTGTTTAGTGGTGGTTAGGATGATTATTTGAAGAAGTCCAATGCTAAAGTTAAGGACCTAGAGGATGTCAATTTGTGATCAGAAACATCACCACAATTATTATATATTGTAAGGCAGTTAGACTCCCATGTTAGAGAAAATTTAATAAAATTGCTAAGGAAAAACAAGCATGTATTTTCTTGGTTATATGAGGAATTAAAAGCCTATAGGGAGGACTTGTTATAACATGAGATCCCATTGAATCCAGATGCCAAACCTTTTAGACAAAATAAAAGACTAATCAATCCATTATTGGCCCCTAAAATACAATAGGAACTAATGAAAATGAGAGATGCATGGATAATTCAACCCATTAGACATTCAACCTAGATTTCCAACTTGGTTCTAGTTGGGGAAAAGAATGGTGACATAAGGATTTATGTTGATTTCAAGAATTTGAATGTCACATCTCTAAAAGATAACTACTCCTTGCCTAACATGGAGGCTATGTTGAATAAAGTTACTAGTTGTGATCTATTATAAATGATGGATGGGTTCTAAGGTTACAAAAAAGTGTTAGTGAAAGAAACAGAGTAGTTTCAGACTACATTTATGACTCCATGGGGGACCTATGTTTATGTTAGGATGCCATTTGGTCTCATGAATGTAGGAGCAACATTTAAGACATATTCCATGGATGTTGCAATTAAAGAATTTGTTTATATATTCATGGTAATTTATCAAGATGATTTGACTGCATATTTCAATTAGATAGAAGACCACTATGGTCACTTAGAAAGGATTTTCAATAAATCCTTGGAATATGCTATGTCACTAAATCCTCAAAAATGCTAATTTGCAGTAATAGAGGGAAAGTTACTAGGGCATATTGTGTCAAGGGAGGGAGTTATAATTGATCGAGAAAGAGTGGAAGCTATTGAAAGGATCACTACAAAAAATATCAAAGGGGTGCAATCTTTCTTAGGAAAGATCAATTTTGTGAGAAGATTCCTTGCAAAATTTAAAGAATTTGTCAAGCCAATAGTAAAACTATTGAAGAAAGGTGCAAAGTTTGAATGGGATGGAGAAGGATGAACTTCTTTTGAAAAGATAAAAAAGGCAATTCAAGAAGTACGTATCCTAAAGTCTCCTAATTATGATAATTCGTTCTCATTATTTTCCTTTGAATAATTTCACCCAATTATAGTTGTCTTATGGAAAAAGGATGAAGAGGGATATGAACACCCTATTGCATTTTTTAGTAAATTCCTACAAGCAGAAGAGCTGAACTATGAAATGATGGAGAAACAAGAATATGCACAAGTTAAAGCAGTCAAAGAATTCAAACCTTATCTAGTATGTGCCAGCGTGATTGCATATGTGCCACATGCAATAGATAAGGACATTCTAACCTTGTCAGAAGTTACTAAAAAAAGATGTAAATGGATTAATAGGGTTCAAGAGTTCAATTTAGAAATCCATATTAAAAAACTGGTATGACAACTAGGCTTATCAAAGATTATGATAGAAGATAATATGTATATGGTACAATTTAGTATTATTGAAACATAGGTTCAATTGGTTACTAGGATTGAGATGCACCCTTGGTACTCTGATATTGTTTATTTTAGTAAGAATTCCAAATGCCCTGAGAATATGAATGATAATCAAATGAGAAGTCTTAGGTTGCAAGCCCAAAAATACATGGTGATTTATATTGGAAAAATAGATATGTTGTGTTATTTCTATGCTTAGATGAATGGTAGACTGAAAAGTGTTGGAAATAAAAATGGGAAAGTAGTAATGAGAGGGAGGGGTGAATCAGAACTTATTAACTTCTATTCCTTTTAAACAGTTAGAACTTTATGCATCATGTAAACAAAACTTGAACAATCTAAGTAATACATCATGTCAAGCAGCATACATGAAATCACACATAACACAATAGATTTGGTAACCCAAAAACCCTTGAAAGGTAAAACTGGGGTGGGGATGACACCCACAAATTTTCACTACTGCAGATAATAAAGTTTTCCTATTAGGGCTTACAAAATTTGATCATATCATGATCTACCTTGTGAAAGGTCTGCTCTATTAAAATCTAAGAGACTTATTCAGTCTACCTTGTTAGAGAATTTGTAAACTTACAATAAAGTAAGCACTCAGTAAAGAGATTTACAAAAGTCTACTAAGACTACTCGGTTAAGAGATTTACCTTGATACATTGGTTAAAATGTCTTAGTATATGATCCTTCAGTTTGCACTAATATGTTGATTATAGATCTTCTCTTTTCTGTATAATTGTGATCTCTTCTATCTGATTGTTCTTAATTCTATCATTTCACTGCTCTGCTCGATCACTGAACTTGATCTACATACTTCTCCTTATCATTTCCTCATACTCACATACTCACAGTATTCATCTGATCTCAATGTCTCTATATCTCTCTCTGATTCACACACGTATCTCTATCCTAGATCTTTCCTTTATATAGTAACAAAAATGTTTTACCGTTACAAGATCTACGCTCCAGATATATTCCTATTGCTGCCTATACTATACAATTTTCTGATTGGCTAAAGGTTATACATAGGGATCAATGATAGCAATATGGATGCATAACCACCTCCTTGATTACCTCAATAGACAACATACAAAATATAATTATCCTAAAAAATGGTTTACCTCGATCATTGTGCCATTTCAGACTTGTATGTCAATTCTGGCTAACTCAACAAAAGTTAACCCTGGCACTCGGCATCAACTGTATTCAGTATCTGTTGAACTTCTCTGTCACTCAGTAATCATTGATATATGTAGCTCAGAAATAATTATACTCAGCATATTACAAACATATTGTGACCATGACTTAACTCAGCAGTACTACTACTCGGTAAGTATACAATACAAAACTTGGCCTTTACAGAATGACTCGGTCGCAGTGATGACCGACTGTCCTTGCCTAGATATATGACTAAGTGTAAGACACTAATAGTCAACAAAATTATAGAGATCTACAATCTCCCCCTTTGACATTAGTGGAAAAAACACTTTGTCATGACATTCGTATATACAATTACAAAAATATGTTTGTATAACCTAAAACTCCCCCTGAGATATATATACATATTCAAAATTGTGTTACCTATCCCTGTTCACACTCGTGTCATGATAATTCCCCCTTGTTTTTGACACGAATAATTTCCTCATCAATAGGTAAGTTACAAATTTTCTCCAAAAATGGTCTATGGAGCACCATGATCATGTACAATGCATCTGTCCATGCAGTTGAAGCAAGATTTAACACTTTAGTTTGTACTTCTAAATCAGCGGTGAGACTGATGAGACCTTTCACTGTAGACAAATGTGAATCACTCTGGATCAATGTGTTAGCCTTGGCTAATTTTCTCTGTATAGCCTCCAAATGTGGTGTAAGAATATTTTGAATAGAAAGTAGGCGAGAGAGAATCTTGCCATCATTTTCCATTAGCTCGACTAATTTACCCTATGTCTGCATTACCTTAACATAATGTCCGGCACTTGTGCTGGCATCCATAGTCAGGGACTGACTTGAAACTTTGATCTCTTGCTTGAGAGTTTCAAGCAAGTGTTGATTTTCATCTGTGAATAATTCAACATTGCATATCTTGGCCAGTAGAGACTATCCATCCACAACTAATCTCTTAGTCTCCTTGACCAAAGTTGACAACTCAACTTGTTTTACTACTACCTCGGTAAATATCTTATCCAGCATCTTTGTCTCAAATCTGCATTCTGACCATTCAAATAACTTATCACTTGCACAACTCGTGTCATTATTTACTTTTTGAACAATATGTACAAGTTGTTCCAATATGGGAACAGAACTATTTACATTAGATAAGTCATACACTTCATTAAATATGTCCTTAATTTCATGAAGAACCTATTTTTGCTGATGCTCCCGTCGGAGTTCTACTTGTCTACTTTTCCTAGTTAGCAAATCTTTCATTATCTGTAACTGCTCAAAAGTAAGGTTATCAGTATCCCATTTAGGAATAACAATTTCTTCATCAATTGTTACCTCATCTATGTCCTTTGGTGCTCTTGGTGGGGTGCTTCCACTCGACAGCTGTACAAGAGCTTTGATGGCCTCTTGTTCCTTCGGCACTTTTTCTTCAATGAATTTTCCTCTATTGTTTCCTTCTTCTTTCTCCTTTTCCTTAGCATGAGGTTGAATAGCTTTTTCATCTAGCGTCATTCCTTGTCCTTCTGTGCCATGTTCTTTCTTAGGAGGACTTTGAATTTTATCTTCTGCTCTAACTTCTTCCTCGGCAAGTTGACTTAGTGGTACCGACTTGATTGATTCCTCGGTAAGACTTGTACCAACTAACTTATCAACAGTAGCAACTTCAGGTATAGGAGGATTATCAATGACAGATTGTGTGCTCATGATGGTGGGATAATCCTTGACTTGCAATAGTACAGTGTTACTACTTGGCAGGGGTGTTCCTGTTGTTGTTGTGTTCTTTAGATCATCCTCAGTTAAGAACGAGGTATCAATGGGGTTCTCCTCTGGTATATCCACAATATGAACCTCAAAAGTATCCTTTAATTGCACTTCCTTAGGAGTATTAGTATCCATTGTAATTTTCTTATTATCAGGTTCAACAACTGTTGAAGTGGTTGCAACTGAATTGTCATTCTTTCTGTCATCCTTGTCTTCTACCAGGGCCAGTATCAAACCAAACACTACCTTCCAAATCTTCAAGCTCTCTTGAACAACATCTTCAATCTTGTGTTGAAGGATAAGATAGGCTCTAAGTTTAGGATCAAACTTGCCTCTATATTTATTGACTATCTGTTTGATATTTGTAGGAGTGAGAGTGGATTCAACTTGTGCTAATGTACTTGCTCTTATTTCTTGCTTTGTTTGTAAAGCATACTCCCACTTTTGTGCAACTCTGTTGCACAATTCCTTTGGAATCCTATTTTCAATTTCAATCAACAGCATCTTGAAAGTGTATAACATTTCAAGAATAGCATCCTCAACTTTTTCTTTATCTCCAATACTCAGCGGTCTAAACTTTAATTTCTTCACTTCATCAACTACAGCTGTGCTAGTAAGCTTATGACACAAATCATCAATAGTGAGTTGATGTGAACCCTATTGTGTTGCCTTCCCTTTTATTGCTTCATCACTTTCAGTTTCTTCTTCATCTTTTTCTAGAACAATTTTCCTTCTCATCTTCTTCATGACCTTGGTCGGTACTGCCTTTGATTGAGTGAGTTTGCGCTTTGCAGATGTAGGAGGCATCTTAGGGGTCTTAGTAGTAGTCCTTTTTGGTTGAGGTCTAAGTGATGGTGTCTCAGACACTTTAAATTTTAACACTCTTCTTTTAGGTTGGGACTTAGAAATTATTGGTTTCTTCTCTTCTTCTTCTTCTTCTATCTCACTTCCACTAGTTGCACTCTTCTCATCTTCTCCTAACCATTGGGTTAACTCTAGTGGTGCATCTTTGTTGGTTTCTTTAACATATTCTTCCAAATTCTTTACTATTTTCTTTCTTCTTCTCTCAGTGGTGGTGTTAGCCCATTTTCATGTCACAGCCAAATCCCTTAGAAAATGGTCTAACCCTACAAAAATTTTCATGGCCCTGCCCTTTTTCCCCTGGTCCCTGCAATTATTTTGTCTCTGGTTTGAAACCCTTAACAAAATTCATAAGTGTAGCTGTTGTGTTCAAAAACCCTAGGAATGCCTTGGCCTTGCTCTAATTTGTCTTTACCTTTTTTAGGCCCCTTAAGTGATCTAAAATGCATGTGCACATTTCTTTTCCCTATTGGTCACTTATTCATTTAATCCTCATGCGGTTAGTCTTTTTGTTCGGTGATTTACTGAATGCATGGTTGTCGTTGGTTCACTTGGTTCTCGGTGGTTATATATTTTCTCTTGGTGATTGGGTGAACACAGTGTTCACGTATTCTCCTATTCCTAACGGCTTATCTCTTAATAGTTAGTGACTTGGCATGGTAGTTTCCACTTCTTTGGTCACATGTTCATGTGGTTTCTTGGGCCCAGCTCTGACACCATCTAGATCCAATGGTTGTTGCGAAAGTGCAAGGGATTTGTCAAAGCTATGCGATGTTAAGACAACTATTGATTCTTCTTTATGATAGAGCTTCTCAAATAGGTGGGTCCATTGACACGTAGGTACAATTGGAAGCTTCTCATTGGTCCATGTATCAGTTCAGTGGCAATTGTCAATGGGGCTTGAGTTGCGGGCTTGTCAGAGGGTCCTAACATTGTGAGTTGATCAACGATTGGCGTAAGTTCTCATGAGATTTGTCAAAGCTTTGAGATGTTACACTAGTCATCGATGTTACTTTATTCTCAGGTGGAAATATACAGGTGGGTATGATTGACAGATGGTTTTTATGTGCCACGGTGTGTTGAGTTGTCTACTTTTCATTTATCCATGTGGTGATGAATTGGATTTTGTCAGTGGGGCCAGGTTTTTCAAGGTTAATGGGGTTCTGACACTGACAAAGCATCGACAGTCGGCATGTAATCTGATGGGTTTTCTCTGACACTTGTGATCTTAAGATAGTCATTGATTTCTATCGGTGTCAGAGAGTTGTCAGGATAGGGTAAGATTCTTAATTCGATGGTTGTCTCACGATCTGATAGAATCTTGGAAGGCTATGCGAAGATGAGACAACCATCAATCTTCTTGTGTGGGCCCATTGAAATTTCCTCAGTCTTTCGATAGTCCTAACAAAATGTTTTGCAGTTCTCACAATTTTCAGTGCTTTTTGCTCATTCATGAAATGAGATGGTGGTATTCTAAAAGGGCTGGCAATTCAGCGAGTATGTATTCGCATAATCACTAAACTATTTGGCAGATAGATAAAGTTCTCTATGAACTGACAAAAGCCTTCGGTCACCAGTTTTCCAGATGTAGCTGAGATGAGTTAGGTTTCCTTTGTTTGCTAAGTCACGGAGTTAAAGGTGGGTTAAGTTTTTCATTGCGCGAATAAGAATTACCTTGTCGCATGTTCGCTAGGAGTTAACCCAAGGATGGCAATTGAGTTAAGGACATAAAGCCAACGAAATTAAGAGATCTAATGGTTGCAATATAAAGTTGGCCCAGATTTAAATTATGACTACTAATATGTTGCAGGCACCATGAATGTGACCGTTGTTTTTCAAATTCAAAATTTTGAGGGTTTCTCAGCGAGAGAAAGGACTAGAATTGAATGCTTTCACAGCTAGATTTGATTTGTTTGGTGGTGCTTGCTATTGCAGTGTGGTCCAGGGTGTTCTAGGATCATCTGCATGGGTTTGTACCATGTTCTTTTTGCTGGAGGTGTGTTTACAAGTGGCTGATTTGACTAGTTTTCATGGCAATTCCTTGTTGTTTTGTACTATTCTCATAGATTTTGATGATTGCAAATCTATTTGAGACTCATTTTCTTCGGGTTGCTTGTGTTTCTTCCCCTACAATAACTTCTAATGTAAATTTTGATTGGTTGGGTAGTTGAAACCCTTACCCTAGTCACCCAAAGCTTGATGCATCCTCTTTGAAGATTCCAAGGTGACTAGTGGTATAAGTAGTGAAATGTTTTATTTTGTAAGGGTTCCTTCTTCTAAAAATTTTGGGAGAATTGGTTACAAGAAAGGTTTGGTCCTACAGATTTTTTCCTTCTTCTCTGCATATAGAGTGTTCCCTCTTTCCTTTCTAGTTTTGGAGAATAGAAAGAAGTTGTAATAGTTTGTCTTATGTATAAGATTTCAATACATTTGTACTGGTATCAGATTTGTCTCCATTTGAGTTTTAGACTTATTGATTGAAGCATCAAGGGTGTTGCAATCTTTCTACTTGCATTTCCTATGTGTCTGCAATAGAGTTGTTTTCACAAAAGCAACTAGGTCTAGGACTGGTTTTTAGGTGTGTATGAATTGGGGTATCAAGGGTATCTCATGCTTGTCTTTTAGTGGATACTGATTAATGTATCACTTGTTCATAGGTCTCTTCTAAGGGGAGGGTTAAAATCCTTTAAATGAGTGATAGTACAATTGGAAACATAGGTGGATTGTTGAAGTATGACCTAATTAATGGTGTATGTTTGGTGTAAGGCAACAACATATCAGAATGTATTGTCTTCTTATTTCATAGCTCTCTGTTGCAGTGAGGTATTTGACTTTGCTTCCATTTGGATAAGGCACTGGTCTATGAGGGACTTAGGGCATCTCATGGGTCCTTTCAACCCATCATTAAATCATTTACATTCAATTCCACCCTTTCCCTTTAATGTTGTTAGGATAGGTCTCTAGTTTTCATACTCACTCTATGCAAGTAGGGGTATTGCATGAGATCTTGGTTTCATTGAGGTACAGGATACCTACAAGGGTTTGAAGACTATTCCACAATAATGTATCTATAGGCCTATTGTTTATCATAAGGTGTCTTGAGTGTGCAGATAAGGCAATACTCACCTGAGTGATGTGGAGCTCAAAGAAGAAGGAGGATGTTCTCTATCCTCATCAATTGGACTATTTTCTTGTCAAACTTGATTGCCTACCCTGAGAATCAAGCCCATCTATTAATTCAAGTTTGGTCCTGCAAGGAAAAGCTTCCAACAAATTGGTGACTCTACTGGGGAGATAAAATAAAGTTACTATTAAGTATATCCTAGAGTCTTGTTGTATTCAGTTTGGGGAAGAGTCTCATAAGTTTTACAATCTGAAAATTGCTTTTCAGGTTTGCAAGTGTGTTGCCTGGATTTGTTGATTAAGTTATATGTGACTTTTCTGTGGGAGTGCTCAGAGTCTATTGGTGCTTCAAGATAGATCAATGAAAGTTTGTTTCCTCTGAAGGGAGGTGGTGACTCTATGCTAGAAAGAACCTCAGATGTGAAGTTTTATTGAGACTTCAGTTAGATAAGAAGAGAGAAACAACAATCAGAAAAGGGTTCCAGGTATTCCCTATTCAATATTTTATGTATTTGCATGGTCCTTATCAAATGGTTTTGTCATTAAAGAAAGGACATATAAGTGTGGAGTATGTAGGAGGGGTTCAGTGATAAAAGAAGATTAGTTTCAAGTATAGATTCCCTATCATTAGTCTTGAAGATTTTCAAGTGGACGTGCAAAAGCTGCAGTTAGTGATGGATGTTCACAAAGTTTCTTTTGTCAAAGGATATGTGCCCTTTTTTTATGATGGCATACCTAGTTTCCCTAATAAGATCCCTGATGGAATTAGGAGATATTTACATAAGTATAATAGGGACCAGTATCAGTCAGCAAGGAAACATGTTCAATGCTTTGTTGATGTAATGTATGATTTTGATGTTTGCCATGAAGACCTATGGATGAAATTATTTGTTCAAACTCTAGAAGGTGATGCTAGAGACTAGTTTTCTTTTCTACCAGCATGTTCTATCTCATCTTGGAGTGATATGCATTTGGCCTTCATGGAGAAATTTGGAGAAGGGGTAAGCATATCTAATTCCTATGATAAGTTTTTAAAGATTCATATTGAGAATGATGAACTGGTTCCTCATTTCAATATCAGATTTGCAAGAGTATTGAATGAAATCCTTGAAGGTTATAGACCTAGTGATAAAGTGTGTGTGAATTTCTACTTCAATGTATTTGATAAGAAAATGAACTACTTGCTGAGGGATAAGGAACCTAGGTCATTATATCAGGCATCTATAATAGTGATGGACATTGAAAACAATTTGAAATATGGATTGACCAGAGGCCATTTTGCCATGAATGTGTGCCGGTATAATGAATATGAAAGAAGAGAAGAATGTAGTGTTGATACCACAATTCCAAATCTGTGTACCAACACTTCTGCTATAGTTTGTAATTAAGTTGAAATGTCAAATCAAGATATGTGTATAAATGTTGTTGAGTCTTTTTCTACTATTGAGACATGTGTTCAGGATGCTACAGTAGTAAGATATATTCTAGACCTTGGTAGAATTGAGCAGTGTGATGGTGTCTTGAGTTGTGAATTTTCCACTGTAGTCAATTCTTGTAATTTTGATTGTAAGCATGATTTTGCTAATGTTCCTAGGCATAAGGTTGCTGCTTCTATATCTCAATGTTATACAAATGAAGAGGTTGAAAGTTGTGTCTCTACTGATGAGTTTGAAGTTGTTGTACAAGACAAGGAATGTGATTCACAGATATATCAGTCACAGTCAGAGGAACATAGTGCTAAAAGTGGTTACTCAAGTGAGAGTGATGAAGGAAATGATGTTGAGGTGTCATCATATGAGTCAGATGCAACATGGGAGGAAGAAAGTAATGATGGAAGTGAACACTCCTTTATCAGTCAAGGTATATTTTCATTTTTTGAATTTGAAAATGAAAGTGCATCTCAGTTTGCACATTGTGCAAATCAGCTTGAGTATGAAGATGTTGAGAGTGATTTGTCCTCAAAGTATGAAGATAAAGAAATGGTAATTCAATGTGATATCAATGAGGATGAACATGAAGATTTGAGTAAATGGTTATCTAGTGATCCTACATTGGATAATGAGGGTGCAACATATAATAGATTGTTTAGGAGTGAACCATGGTTTTGCTATGATGGTTTTCCTAAATAAGATAATGAAGGAGATGTAATTGTGGACACTATATGCTTGGTAGGTGATGTTAGCTATGAATCTTCATATAATTTTGAATTTTCTTCATATGCTATAAGTCTCCATGAGGATGAAATGGGTAGTGAGTTTAATGTGTCTTCTAATACTTTATATGATGAGGACTATGATGATGATCAGCCTATTTTCTGTCATAATGTGCAACAAGGAGTATTACATGGAATTATCAATCCATTGTTTGAAGAACACATGGAGGTCTCAATTGTTACAAAATTTGATAATGATGACATGTGTATGTGTAAACCTGATTATTCTTTTGAACTCCAACTAGCTACACCAGAGGATATACATAGTCAAGGTATGAATGAAGACTTTTATCAAATAAAGTATGTGACTTTTGCATTTTAGATTGATGGCATAGATGAATCAGTAGATAAAGATCAGTTTCAATTTGTTGATAGTATTCATGAGCATGTTGAGTCTTACTTTCATAGTGAGCAAGATGATGAAAATGCTTTAGGTTTTTACATGCACTATGGGAATGAAGACAAAATTTTTGTTTTGCTTGATGGATTGATTGAAAATGTTGATATGCTCAGTGAAACAAATGGGAATACAATTTTAGGCTTACCTCAAGAAGAAAGAAATGAAAATCAGGTATATGATAGAGGTAAGAAATTTTGAAGGTTTCCAGTGGTTCAAGGCCATGGTTTGTACATAATAGAAGTAGTTTTCCTATTTTCAATAAAGTTGTTCGAGAAAAGTTTTGTGGATTGGTCTGCTTCACCCAGATATCTGATTTCTTGCCATGCCTGTAGGAGGCATGCATCCCCAACTAGAGCCACTGTTAGCCCATTTTCATGTCAAAACCAAATCCCTTAGAAAATGGTCTACCCCTGCAAAAAATTTCATTGCCCTGCCCTTTTTCCCCTGGTCCCTGCAATTATTTTATGTCTCTAGCTTGAAACCCTTAACAAAATTCATAAATCTAGCCATTGTGTTAAAAAACCCTAGGAATGCCCTAGCCTTGCTCCAATTTGTCTTTACCTTTTTCGGGCCCCTTAAGTGATCTAAAATGCATTTGTCCATTTCTTTTCCCCATTGGTTGCTTATTCATTTAATCCTTAGGCAATTAGTCTTTTTGTTCAGCGATTTAGTGAATGCATGTTTGTCATTGGTTTTCTTGGTTCCCGACGATTATATCTTTTCTCTTGGCGATTGGGTGAACACAGTGTTCGCATATTCTCCTGTTCTTGTTGGCTTATCTCTTAATAGTTAGCAACTTGGTGTGGCAGTTTCCACTTCTTTGGTCGCATGTTCACATGGTTTCCTAGGCCCGGCTCTGACACCATCTTGATGTTGGAAATATTCAGGAATTACCGAGTTACTGAGAGGGGAGGGGTGAATCAGTAACTCCAAATTTTCTTCCAATTACAGATGTATTAACATGTAATTCACTTTAACCTTTTGCATATAGAAAACATGAAACTTAAAAGAATTCACAATAATGACACATAGATTTGGTTACCCAGAAACCTTCCAAAAGAAAGTAAAACTGGGGTGGGGATGAACCCACAAACCTTTAGTACTGCAGAATAAAGTTGGCTGGTTAAGGCTTACAATTTGATCACTTCTGATGATCTGCCCTGCTAGGAGCAATAAGGATTGCTAAATCCACCCTGTTAAAGGATTTACAAACATACAATGAAGTATGCACTCGGTAAAGATATTTTACAAAAGACTATTAAGTCTACCCGGTTAAAGGATTTTAGTACTGATTCACCTGTTAGGATGAAACAGTAGATCTCTTGCTTTGCAACTGGATTGTTAATTGAGATTCACTGATGTACTGATCACCTTCTGTGATGAATTTGTCTTTGTTGTTCCGTATACTGCTGAAGCCCTTTGTAATTCGCTTATCTCTTCCTTTCTTTCTTTTTCACATTCATACTCATTACATACATTTTGACATTTTTACAACATTGTTTATATACAATTCTAAACAATTAATTACAATTACAATTACAAAGTCGGCTTGACAAATAAACATAAGTGCTACTAAGTCGGCCCAAGTATGGTTACACGGTTCCTGCAGACTAACTCGGTGACTTTCTGATACTCGGCGTCCACTGCATTACTCGGCATTGTCATGCACTCGGTAGAAGTGAAGGCACGGTTCATACTAACCACTCGGTAGGTTTTGAACTCGGTAAATACTGGTGACTCGGTAGACATGATGTTACTCGGTTTACACTATCCTACTCAGTTTGTACTATCTTGCTCGGTTTGCACTGTTCTACTCAGTTTGCACTATCTGCTCGATTTGCACTGTCTGCTTGGTTTGCACTGTCTTGCTCGGTTTGCACTGTCTGCTTGGTTTGCACTGTCTGCTCGGTTTGCACTGTCTGCTTAGTTTTCACTGTCTTCTCGGTTTGCACTGAGAATGCAAATAAGTGTTGTCACTAGTGGCAATTCAGCTTAATGCCAACAATCTCCCCCTTTGGCATTAGTGACAAAAACACTTATTGGCCAAAACTTATATACATGAATCATGCTGAGTTTTATTTTGATTTTTCAAAATTTTTCTTTGTTATAGGGCTTTATACATTATCTCCCCCTTTCAATGTGCTAACTTTTTCTTTTATACAAATCTCCTTCTATACATATATCTCCTTCTATACATATCTCCCCCTTTTTGACGATAATGCCAAAGGTGTATATATAAGTGATTTACAGAGAGAATCCAAAATTTGATAGAAAATCAGAATGTACCTTCATTATTAGTGCCAGGGTTCTGTCCCAATTTTCTTGCAGAATCTTGCATGTTTGGATTGAAATTTGGACTTCTGCAGAGAGTTCAATCATGTGATCTGCTATAGAGAACTGATTGTCATGAATCAATGTTTTGGAATGTTCAATGTGCTTATACATTGTATTCATGATGGGAAGGATCATGTTCTGGATGTCTAGCAGTGTGGACCGGATCCTTGTGTCTTCTTTCAGTAGATCTGACTACATATTTGATAGGTATGAGATTTTCATGTGATGAGCAGAGCTTGAACTTGGTTCAAGTTGCAGCTTCTGTATGCTAATCTTCATATCCTCATCCAGTTTATTCATTTTATCCGTGACATCCTTTGTGAACTCGGCAATATTGCACAATCTGGCCAAAAGAGAGGTAGCATTCAAATAGGTAGATTCAAAGTTTGACAAAACTGAAGACAATTCTACTTGGTTAATAGCTATGTGCTGAGCAATGTGCTCAAGCACTTTATTGTTGAATCTCTTCTCAGCTCTTTCAACTAACTTTTCTATCCCAGATGAATCCTCATTGTATTTATTTACTGCTTCTACTAATTGTAGCAAAACATGTTGGGAGGAGACTACTTTAATACCTAATGCATCAGACAAAATGTCTTTAGCATCCTTAATGATTTGATATTCCTTGTCTCTCTCCTCTTTAAGCTTCTTTTGCTTTGCTTTCCTTTGAAGGATTTCACCTATATTTTGCATTTGGTCCACTGATAGATTTGCAAAATCTAATGTTGGAATTTCTATTTCCTCATCTAGCTCTATATCCTCAACTATATTCTTACCCAAAAATCTTATGCTCGGTTGAGCCTTAGGCTTATCTGTACTTAATGCCTTAGTAGTAGTGACAGTAGATATAGTAGGGCTGGCTATAGAGACTGGCATACTATCTACTGTAGAACTTAAAATATTTACACTTGTAGATTCAAAAACTGGAATACTTACTGCTGGAAAACTTGATGAAGTGGGAGACTGCAACTCGGTAGAAGAAATGGTAGTTGCTTCTGTTGTTGCTATAGGTGATTGGACAAATGTTGAAGTTGTCACAACCATGCTTGAAGGTATCTCCAGGCTAGATGTAGAAAGTTTTACTGGAGAGGTAGGAAGTGATGCAATGACTTCTGCTGCTATTCTCACAGTATCATCTACCTCAGTGGCTTCTTCTTGTTCATCACTGTCATCTTCAATGTCTTTTATTATGACTATTTCAATACTCGGTTGGTGAAGATGGTATATGTTTTTCCATGTGGCATTTGCAGCCTTCACAACCGATTCAATATTGTTGATCAGAATCAAACAAGTATTGAACTTTAATGTCATCTTACTTTCATTTTCCTTCAATGCCTTCTTTACTTCATCATTTTTCAAGCTCGGCATTAACTATCTTAGGGTTTGATCAAATATGTCTTTTACAGTTTTCTTGGCATTGCTCCATCTCATTTTTATTGGATCTAATAGAACTGCTAGAACCTGTGGGGCTATTTCTTCAGGAGAGTATTTTCACTGTCCCATCTTTTCAATAACAGCATCTTCTATTTCCTTCTATTTTGTTTCTGATCTGGTTTCATATTTAAAATATTTTATGTTACTTACTCCAGATCCTGATCCTTCTCTAAAGAGTTTGATCCTCTCTTGAAAGTTTAGAGGAGGCCTTTTGAATACTATGTCTTTGTCTGCCTTGTCTGCCTTGTCTGCCTTACCTCTTGCACTTCTCCTTGTAAATACAGTAGTGGGAGGCTTAGGTGCCTTAGTGATGAATACCTTTCCTTTCTTCTTTGCAGGTTCTGGTTCCTCTATTTTCTCATCCTTTTCCTCTTCTTCTTCATCTTTTTCTCCTTTGTCCTCGGTTAGCATTTTCATTTTGGCTATCCTCTTCTTTCCTTTGTTTACTGCCTGTGGAAGCTTTATGCTTAATTCAATTCTCACCTTAGCTTCATCATATGTTCCAAAATATTGAGGTTTGGGATTGACAGGTTAATTAAGAAGAGCTTTAATGATATTCTTGGTTTCATCAATATTTACCTCATAAGGAAGAGGTTTTACATATACAGTCCTCGGTTTAGCTGCTTGAATATATACATTGTCACAATCCACCATGAAACAAATGTCATCCTTATAATCTTCCACCAACTTCTGTGGAATCTTGAATCTATCATTCATTTTCTCTTTGAAAGACTCAAAATAATTATCCATGATGCTTTCAAAATTTTCACCCATTTCTGAAATGTATTCATTTATCTCATAAAGGACTGGCACATCTTTTCTCCATACAACTTTTCCTTTGGAAGGGAAGAATTTCTGAGCATAGAAGAATAAACAGACCAGTAGAGATCCAAACTTACATGGATTGTTTTTGGAAGTTTGAATGCTTTCCATGTTTTTGTTAAACTGTTTTAACAATAAGTCTGCTAGGTCAAATGTTAAGTTATTCTTGACCACTTTGTATGCTAGGTCAATGGCTTCATAGGAGACACTATTCTATTGACTTGAACTATAAATCTTATGGGCAATTATGTGTGTACCAAACTTTAGTTCAGCGTCGGTAATGCTGCTAACTTTCATGCCTCTACCGTCCCACTCGGCTAGGGTTTTCTTCTCCAGTTCCGACCGACCTAGGGTTTTGGTAGTTTTTGCTTTGTTCAACATGGGAAGATCGGTGATTTGATGAATCATCTTCTTTGTGATCTCTATGGGTTGCTCAAGCCAAATCTTGCCATCATGTACACGGCTGAGAATTTATCTAACCCATTTCTCCTGAAAGTTTCGAGGTAGATGTGCAATGTGAACTAATCCTTTATCTTCCAGATGTTTGTGCTCGGGTTTAAGAATACCATCCACACACAGTTCCTCACGCACAATATCTAGCTCTAGGTTTCCCATTTCTTGAATTGAACAATTGAAATGATTGCGGATATCATTAATAAGTAGTATCTTAGGAGGAATCTGAGATTGAGCTCCATTCGGATCTAGGGCTGCTGCAATTGCGGGCATGATTTTGAAATCTGGTGCTCTCCATTCCCCTTGGACTAACATTTTTGATCCTTTCTTCGCTGAAGTGCTGGATGATGCCATGGTAGCTCACAGAAAATTCCTTTCGCAAAAGTATTTTAATTGCTGGGTTGCTCTTGAAATTTTCTGCTCTCAACGTGCTAAAAGTTCACGGTGAAGAATGAGTTCGATTTCTTGCCTTTTGTTTACAATTCTATCATTAATGCTCAGTAAAAATTAGGGTATGAATTCCAACAGACTGTCACCCACTAAGAATTAATTGCTCGGTAAAGACTTCGCAACTCGGTGAACTTGAGAATTCATATTGCTCCGACCTCGCTCGGTAAAGACTGGTACCGACCTTGCTCAGTAAAGACTGATACCGACCTTCCTGTGATCTTACTGCATCTTGTATGCTGATTTAGATCTTTCTTTTAATTCAGTTCTGGAACTGTTTGAGATTGGTCTATGAGAATACAGTTCCAGTGCTTTCTTGGAAATTTAGTTTGAGTCAGTAGAGCTACCCATTCCATTACTTGGATTGGTTTGCTCGGTAGATTTAGGAATCCACTTTTGTCTCACCTGTTTCCTGACCTTAGTTGCTTCATTTTTCTTTCCATCTTCAACTTCACTAGCATTCATGTAGTTTCTGGCTATGTGACCGAGTTTAGTGCATTTGAAGCATCTTACCATAGTATCTCTTTTCCTTAGATGATGTTTTATGCAATTCATGCCAATGTGTCCATATTCTCCACAGTAATGACATCTACACCAGGTGTTTTAGTCCCATCCAAACATTGCTTTCATTATTTGTTCTGCTGGATTGAATGTTTTGGATCTGCACTCAGATGCCTTGTGACCTTGTTTGTTGCATTTGTGACAATTACCTTTGAATCTTGATTTTTCCCTGCATTCATTTGCTTTGTGACCATGTTGATTGCAGTTGTAGCATTTTCCATTGAATTCTGCTTTTCCATTGCTCCAACATTTATTTGAAGTATGTCCTATTTTACCACAATGATTACAAGTAGGTTTCTGATTTCTTTGAGTACCTTGCTTAGAAGATTCACCTTCTCCTTTGTATCCAAGTCCTACTTTTCCTTTCTGCCTATGAAGATTTCGCTCATACAGCTGATTCAAGTCTTCTTGGCTTTTCAGCATTCCTTCATTGATTTGTTTTTCGGTGTTTAGGTCATCCACCAATCTTAGATTGATTTCCTTTTCAGATTTTAGTTCTTCTCTTGTACTTTCTATTTCTGATCTCAGATTTAGAATTTTCTCATTTGTATGAGAGATTTGATCAATTAGGTTTTCTAGCTGAAGGGTTTTATTTTGGACTTCAATGTTCCTTCCATCTAATTCATCTTTCAACTTGTTTCTTTGTTCCAAGATCTCACAAAATCTTGTAGAGTGTAGCTCTTGTTCTCTTTTTAATTTTCTCAGTTCTTCCTGCAGAGACCCATTCTTTTCTAGGAGTTCTTTGACAGCATTGTTTGCTTCATTTGAGCTATTTGAGGGAAAAAGATCTTCAATCTTTTCTTCAATGTAATTCTGATCATTCATCTGATTTGCAAGTTCCTTCCTTCTTCTTAGGGATTGGGAAAGATGTTCTTTTGCTTCTTTAAGTTTAGCTATGGCCATTTTCAGATCTAGCTTTTCATTTTCAATCACCTTGTTCAGTTTGAATACCTCCATTGTCCTGGATCTTTGCTCAAGCTAGTTAAGCTTTGTCTTGAGAACCAATGCTACTCTGATACCAATTGTTAGAAATATTCAGGAATTAACTGAGTTACTGAGAGGGGAGGGGTGAATCAGTAACTCCAAATTTTCTTCCAATTACAGATGTATTAACATGTAATTCACTTTAACCTTTTGCATATAGAAAACATGAAACTTAAAAGCATTCACAATAATGACACATAGATTTGGTTACCCAGAAACCTTCCAAAAGAAAGTAAAACTGGGGTGGGGATGAAACCCACAAAGCTTTAGTACTACAGAATAAAGTTGGCCGATTAAGGCTTACAATTTGATCACTTCTGATGATCTACCCTGCTAGGAGCAATAAGGATTGCTAAATCCACCCTGTTAAAGGATTTACAAACATACAATGAAGTATGCACTCGGTAAAGAGATTTTACAAAAGACTGTTAAGTCTACCCGGTTAAAGGATTTTAGTACTGATTCACCTGTTAGGATGAAACAGTAGATTTCTTGCTTTGCAACTGGATTGCTGATTGAGATTCGCTGATGTACTGATCACCTTCTGTGATGAATTTGTCTTTACTGTTCCTTATACTGCTGAAGCCCTTTGTAATTCGCTTATCTCCGCCTTTCTTTCTTTTTCACATTCATACTCATTACATACATTTTGACATTTTTACAACATTGTTTATATACAAGTCTAAACAATTAATTACAATTACAATTACAAAGTCGGCTTGACAAATAAACATAAGTGCTACTAATTTGACCCAAGTATGGTTACATAGTTCCTGCAGACTAACTCGGTGACTTTCTGATACTCGGCATCCACTGCATTACTCGGCATCGTCATGCACTCGATAGAAGTGAAGGCATAGTTCATACTAACCACTCGGTAGGTTTTGAACTCGGTAAATACTGGTGACTCGGTAGACATGATGTTACTCGGTTTACACTGTCCTGCTCGGTTTGTACTATCTTTCTCGGTTTGCACTATTCTACTCGGTTTGCACTATCTACTCGGTTTGCACTATCTGCTCGGTTTGCACTGTCTTGCTCAATTTGCACTATCTGCTTGGTTTGCACTGTCTGCTCAGTTTGCACTGTCTGCTTGATTTGCCCTGTCTACTTGGTTTGCATTGAGAATGCAAATAAGTGTTGTCACTAGTGGCAATTCTGCTTAATGCCAACACTTGATCCAATGGTTGTCATGAAAGCGCAAGGGATTTGTCAGAGCTATGTGATGTTAAGATGGTCCTTGATTCTCCTTTATGACAAAGCTTCTCAAATAGATGGGTCCGTTGACACATAGGTACAATTGGTGGCTTCTCATTGGTCCATGTATTAGTTTGGTGGTAGTTGTTAGTGGGACCTGAGTTGTGGGCTTGTCAGAGGGTCTCGACATTGTTAGTTGATCAACGATTGGTCTAAGTTTTCATTAGATTTTTTAGAGCTTTCAGATCTTACACCAGCCATTGATGTTACTTTATTGTCAGGTAGTAGTATATAGGTGGGTCTGATTTCTAGATGGTTTTTATGTGCCATAGTGTGTTGAGTTGTCTACTTTTCATTCATCCATATGGTGATGAATTGGATTTTGTCAGTGGGGCCAAGTTTTTTGAGGTTTAGGGGATTCTGATAGTGATAGAGCATCAATGGTCGGTGTGTAATCTGATGGGTTTTCTCTGACACTTGTGATCTTAAGACATTCATTGATCTCTTTCGGTGTCAGAGGGTTGTCAGGGTAGGGTAAGATTCTTGATCTGATAGTTGTCTCATCATCTGATATAATCTTGGAAGGCTATGCGAAGATGAGACAACTGTCGATCTTCTTGTGCGGGCCCATTGAAATTTCCTCAGTCTTTTGGCGGTCCTGATAAAATGTTTGGTGGTTCCAACAATTTTTAGTGCTTTTCGCTCATTCATGAAATGAGATGGTGGTATTCTAAAAGGGCTGACGATTCAGCGAGTGCATATTCGGGTAATCGCTAAACTATTTGGCAAATAGATAAAGTTCTTCACGAACTGACAAAAGCCTTGGATCACCAGTTTGCCAAATGTAGCTGAGATGAGTTAGGTTTCCTTTTCTCACTAAGTCATGGAGTTAACGGTGGGTTAAGTTTTTCATTGCACCAATAAGAATTGCCTTGTCGCATGTTTGCTAGGAGTTAACCCGAGGATGGCAGTTGAGTTAAGGACATAAAGCCCGTGAAATTAAGAGATCTAATGGTTGCGATATAAATTTGGCCTAGATTTAAATTATGACTGCTGATACATTGCAGGCACCATGAATGTGACCATTGTTTTTCAAATTCAAAAATTTGAGGGTTTCTCAGCAAAATAAAGGACCAGAATTGAATGCTTTCACGACTGAATTTGATTTGTTTGGTGGCGCTTGCTATTGCAATGTCGTCTAGGGTGTTCTAGGATCATCTGTAGGGGTTTGTACCATGTTCTTTGTGCTTGAGGTGCGTTCGCAAGTGGCTGATTTGACTGGTTTTCATGGCAATTCCTTGTTGTTTTGTACTGTTCTTGCAAATTTTGATGATTGCAAATCTGTTTGAGATTCATTTTGTCTGGGTTGCCTATGTTTCTTCCCCTGCAATAACTTTTGATGTAAATTTTGATTGGTTGGGTAGTTGAAACCCTTACCCTAGTCACCCAAAGCTTGATGCATCCTCTTTGAGGATTCCAAGGTGAGTAGTGGTATAAGTAGTGAAATGTTTTATTTTGTAAGGGTTCCTTCTTCTGCAAATTTTGGGAGAATTGGTTCCAAGAAAGGTTTGGTCCTGTGGATTTTTTCCTTCTTCTCTACATATAGAGTGTTCCCTCTTTCCTTTCTAGTTTTGGAGAATAGAAAGAAGTTGTAATAGTTTGTCTTATGTATAAGATTTCAATACATTTGTACTAGTATCAGATTTGTCTCCATTTGAGTTTTAGACTTATTGATTGAAGCATCAAGGTTGTTGCAATCTTTCTACTTTCTTTTCCTATGTGTCTGCAATAGAGTTGTTTTCACAGAAGCAACTAGATCTAGGACTAGTTTTCAGGTGTGTATGAATTGGGGTATCAAGGGTATCTCATGTTTGTCTTTCAGTGGATACTGATTAATGTGTTACTTGTTCATAGGTCTCTTCTAAGGTGAGGGTTAAAATCCTTTAAATGAGTGATAGCACAGTTGGAAACACAGGTGGATTGTTGAAGTATGATCTGATTAATGGTGTATGTTTGGTGTAAGGCATCAACATATTAGAATGTATTGTCTTCTTGTTTCATAGCTCTCTGTTGCAGTGAGGTATTTGACTCTGCTGCCCATTGGATAAGGCACTGGTCTATGAGGGACTTAGGGCATCTCAGGGGTCCTTTCAACCCATCATTAAATCATTTACATTCAGTTCCACCCTTTCCCTTTCATGTTGTTAAGATAGGTCTCTGGTTTTCATACTCACTCTATGCAAGTAGGGCTATTGCATGAGATCTTGGTTTCATTGAGGTACATGATACCTACAAGGGTTTGAAGACTATTCCACAATAATGTATCTGCAGGCCTATTGTTTATCATGAGGTACCTTGAGTGTGCAGATAAGGCAATACCTGCCTGAGTGATGTGGAGCTCAAAGAAGGAGGATGTTCTCCATCCTCATCAATTGGACTATTTTCTTGCCAAACTTGAGTGCCTACCCTAAGAATCAAGCCCATCTATTAATTCAAGTTTGGTCCTGCAAGGAAAAGCTTTCAACAGGTGGCAGCCAATAATCCCAAAGAGATCTTGGATTTGGCCTCTTCAAATGTACCAAAGTAAGATGCATTAGTATCAACTTCTTCAGCTAGGAGGGTTGTGATTGCAGCAGTAGCTTCATCAATATTGAGTTCATAGGGTAGTGGCATCAACCATGAAACCCTAGGTAGGACTACCTGTGCATAGGTAAAGTCTGTGTCTACTAGGAAACATATGTCCTTACTATATTTCTCAATCAGAGACACAAGGAATCTAGTCCTATACCTCATTTTCTTCTTAAACTCATTGAAATAATTGTCCATTATCCCTTCAAAATCATCACCAATCTCATTTATGAAATCATTTATCTGAACAGTAATGGGTTTCTACTTATCCCATTTCACATCACCATGTGTAGGAAAATACTTCTTGACATAAAAGAATATACAGATCAATAAGGAACCAAACTTACACATAGAGTTCTTCGCCGTCCTAATGGAGTTCAAGTTCTCAGCAAGTTGAGTCAGCTGGAGCTTGGAAAGATCATATGTGTTCCCTTTCTTAATTATCTTCCAAGCCTGGTCCATTGCCATATAGGGGACGCTGTCCAACCGACTAGATTGGTAAAACTTATGCGAGATAACTCTAACAGTGAAGTCAATTTCTAGATCATTTTGTTCCAGACTGCCTGTGTGTTCGCTTGAATATCTTCTTTTCCTACACATTTCATTGTTCTCTTCCCGTCAATGGTAGGGTAACCAGTGACATCATGTATCATTTCCTTCATAATCTTCACCAGTCCATCTTCTAGCCATAATTGCATGTCATGCACTCAATCCAACATGATCTTTATCCATTCAACTTTGAAATTTTGTTGGAAATTTAGGGCATGGACTAACCCTTGGTCGGCAATGACCTTGTGCTCCGGCTTCAGCACTCCGTTGATACACAATTTGTCACATGTTTCCCTGATTTCGTAATCATCTATTTCTCCAATTTTGCACATATAGCAGGACCTAACATCATTCATCATTAACACATTTTCTGGAGTTGCAGATAGGGCTCCGTTCAAATCTCCTTTGATCACACTTTCAGATATTACCTTGAATATCCTCTATTTACAAACCTCATTCCTTACAAGTTGTACATTGAAAACTTCCATTCCTTGTTTCCTAACTGGTGCAGATGAAGACGATGCCATTTAACACTATAATTTTCAAAAATAAAATAGTAGCTTGGTAAAGTACCTTTTTGTCAATTAACCGTGTAGATGAATTTTGCCGACGGCACGCTGAGAAGATTCAAGATTTCTTTGCCTCATCTGGGTTGCACAAATTTTGAATTGCTCTAAAATCTCAAATAGCTTGGTGAAATGAAATTAACAGCAACTTTCCATTTTATAGAATCCAAAAAAATAGAATTAGGGCCTCATAAATGCTCTGTACTAAATTTAGGTGAAGTACAGCTATCTCGACAAACTCATGTTAAACTCAGTTAAACACAAGCTTAGTCCACATAACCATTGCGATACAACTCGGCATAGCATTTCAACAATAATAGGTGCTTGGAAAACATTGTTAGCTCGGTCATGACACTGATGCTCGGCATCAAAATGAAATTTTCTATTTTTTCTCAGATATGTCCTAATGCATCTTAATCTATGCAGATGTGGACTTTTTCTCAATTCTATATTAGGAACTGATGTAAAGTAAGGCTTTGCAAGAATCAGTTCCAGACATACCTTTCATGCTTAGTTGGAAGAAGTGTGATCACCTGATCCATCGAATTGGGTGACCTTAGATGTGCTTTCTTCACTTGTTGTTCCTTCTTCTTTCTTCCTCCATGACTTCTCCATCTTGTTCCTCATTTTTTCATAGATATCCTCATTCTGGTTGTTAAGATTGCTTGGCATAGGTGATCTGCAATCTCTCTTTAAGTGACCAACCTTATTACATTTATAATAGACCATGCTTCCATTCATCTAGCTTTTAGATTTGCCTCTAAAATGAGTCTTCATGCAATTTACTCCAATATGTCCATACTTACCACAATAATGACAATTGTACCAAGTGTTGTAATCCCAATTGTAACTTTTACCCTATGTGACTAGCTTTGTTTTCTCATTAGTTGACCACCTTGGTCTAGATCGGCATTCGTAAGCTTTGTGCCCATACTTATGACAATTGAAAAAACTTCCTTGAAACTTGGATGAGGTGGATGAAATGTTAGCTTTGGATCTACATTCGTGTGCTTGATGTCCATGCTTCTTGTAGTTAAAATAATTTCCATTAAACTTAGGTTTAGAATTAGTCTTATCATGTTTGCTTCTGCATATGTTGGTTGTATGTCTTGGCTTCCCATAGTGATGACATGTGGGCCTTTTGTTCTTTGATTTAGCATTCTTCTATTCTCCATCTTTTGATGACTCTCCTTCTTCAGTCAATGATTGTTCGTTCAGTCCAAGTCTAGATCTATCACCAGATCTCCTAGGTGACCTTAACAGTTCTTCAAAATACTTTGTAGCTTCATTAGGTTTGTTCATCCTTTCACTGATTTCTTTCTCAGTTCTCAACTCATGTTTCAGCTAATCATTTTCATGTTTTAGTTGATTATTCTACAAGTCTTTCCTACCCAATTCTTGGTTGGCCAGTAGTAGTTAATTTACCATATCTAGTTGATTATTAGTCAACCTTTGTATATCACTTGCTCTCTCATCTAGCCTTATTGCAATTTGTCTTTTGTCTTCTTCAGCCATTGCTTTATCATCTTTAGCTTTCTTTTTCTGCTCCACTACTTCACAGAGTCTGACAGATTGAATTTCCTATTCTCTTTTTAGAGTCCTGATCTCATCATTTAGTATGGTATTTTTCTCCAGTAGTTCTTTCATGGCTTGGTCATTACCAATATCAAATAGTCTAGTGGTATCTTCTTCCTTGTATAGTGGCTCATTTTTTTGAATAGCTATTTCTCTTCTTTTGCTCAAAGATTTCTTTAGTTCCCCTCTCGCTGCTTCCAGTTGTTGTAATGCTAGTTGAACTTCAATCTTTTGGTTCTCTATGACTTTTCCCAGTTTGTAAACTTCCATCTTCAAATCTTTTTCGCAAGTGGTTAGACTTCCTTATGAGAAACCCTTTTTCTCTAATACCAATTGTTGGAAATACAAATGGAAAAGTAGTACTGAGAGGGGGGGTAAATTAGAACTTACTAACTTATATTCCTTTTAAACAGTTAGAACTTTATGCATCATGTAAACAAAACTTGAACAATCTAAGTAATACATCATGTCAAGGAGCATACATGAAATCACACATAACACAATAGATTTGGTAACCCAAAAATGCTTGAAAGGTAAAATTGGGGTAGGGATGACACCCACAAATATTCACTACTGCAGATAATAAAGTTTTCCTATTAGGGCTTACAAAATTTGATCATATCATGATCTACCCTGTGAAAGGTCTGCTCTGTTAAAAGCTAAGAGACTTATTCAGTCTACCTTGTTAGAGGATTTGTAAACTTACAATAAAGTAAGCACTCGGTAAAGAGATTTACAAAAGTCTGCTAAGACTACTCGGTTAAGAGATTTACCCTGATACACTGGTTAAAATGTCTCAGTATATGATCCTTCGGTTTGCACTAATATGCTGATTACAAATCTTCTCTTTTCTATATAATTGTGATCTCTTCTATCCGATTGTTCTTGATTTTGTCCTTTCACTGCTTTTCTCGGTCACTGACCTTGATCTAAATACTTCTCCTTATCATTTCCTCATACACACATACTCATAATATTCATTTGATCTCAATGTCTCTATATCTCTCTCTGATTCACACACATATCTCTGTCCTAGATCTTTCCTTTATATAGTAACAAAAATGTTTTACCATTACAAGATCTACGATCCAAATATATTCCTATTGCCGCCTATACTATACAATTTTCTGATTGGCTAAAGGTTATACATAGGGATCAATGATAGCAATATGGATATGTAACCACCTCTGTGATTACCTCAATAGACAACATACACAATATAATTATCCTTAAAAATGGTTTACCTCGATCATTGTGCCATTTCAGACTTGTATGTCAATTTTGGCTAACTCAGAAAAAGTTATCCCTGGCACTCGGCATCAACTATCCTTGACATCTACTATACTCGGTATTTGTTGAACTCCTTTGTCACTCAGTAATCATTGATATATGTAGCTCGGCAATAATTATACTTGGCATATTACAAACATATTGTGACCATGACTTAACTTGATAGTACTACTGCTCGGTAAGTATACAATACAAAACTTGGCCTTTATAGAATGACTCGATCACAATGATGACCGACTAGCCTTGCCTAGATATACAACTAATTGTAAGACACTAATAGTCAACAAAATTATAGAGATCTACAACAAGGTCCTAAAAGAAATACATCTTGGTATTTTTGGAGGGCATTATTCATCCAGGACAACTTCTGACAAGATCTTGAAGGCTAGTTATTATTGGCCCTATTTGTTTAAGAGAACTTTAAATTTTGTGTAGAAATGTGAGTCTTGTGAGAAGTTTACTTCCAAGTTGAATTATTCAACTTCTCTATTGCTAAATCTAGTGGTAGTTGAAGCACCTTTTTCTATATGGGGGATGGACTTTATTGGAGAATTCTCAGAAAGATATAGTCATTTGCACAGTTGGATGTTGGTTGCCATAGATTAATTCACAAAATGGATTGAAGAAATTCCTACTAAAAAGGAAACTAGAAAGGTGGTAATTGATTTTCTGATGGATAACATACTCACTAGATTTGGTGTCACTGTCAAGATGATAATGGATAATACCATGTGCTTCAGGTATGAAGAATTCAAACATTTTTTTGATGATAGTGGGATTTTCATGTCTTATTCTTCTCCTTATCATCTACAAAGAAATGGATAAGAAGAATCTAGCAATAAGAGTATTTTTGATATGTGCAAGAAAACCCTAGAAAAAACAAAAGATCTTGGCAATAAAAGTTAAAGTTGGCATTGTGGGCTAATAGGGTTACTATGAAGAGGGATACATGAAAAGCCCCTTTCAAAATAGTCTATGGTCTTCAAGCAAGGTTACCATTGAACAATTTGATTCATGTGTATAAATTTATCATTGATGAAGATCTAGAGAGAACTAATGCTATGCAGGATAAAATGGTGCAACTTGTAGAATTGGAGGAAATTAGAAGAGAGGGAGAGAAAAATAATTTGAAGGTTCGAAAAAAGATGAATTATTTGATTGACAAGAGATCGAGTGATAGGAAGTTTCAGCCTGATGACTTGGTGCTTCAATGGAATATGAGACCTAAAGATAAGGGGAAGCACAAGAAGTTTGAATCCTTATGGTTAGGTCCTTACATTCTTCATCAGAAACATGGTAAGCATTCATAGTTCTTGAAAAATATGGATAGTGAGGTACATGAATTGCCAATTCATGGACAATTTCTAAAACCTTTCTTCAACTAAAATTATTTTTCATGCACAGTAGTCTTGTATATTTTTATATATCTTAGTTTTGTATGCTTTCTTTTGTGTGTGGTCTACGTTCCAGAGTTATGGTTTCTTGTCTTGAACTTGAATTCAAGCATCCTCAGTCAAAGCCACTTTTGATCCAAATTTTCCATCTCATGTCCTAGTTCTGGTTTTGATTTTTTCATTAGAGGTATCTATTTATTTTTAAAATCTTTCTCACCTTCAAGTCTAGCCCTCTACATTAAATTATGTTTGAAATCCTGCTCATATGAAACCCTAGGTGTTATTTCATCCAAGCCCTAAGTATTTTCCTTGTTTTAAACCTAAGTCTTCCTCGGTTTATATTTATTCATTACCTTTTTTGGGTCATTTAAATTGGTTTTAAAGAATATTCTTTAAGTCATCATCGAGAAGGGCCAAATATTTGAAGTCATATTTCTTAGCACAACGTGTAAATAAATATTTCCTAAGTCTAAAGTTCCATCATGTTTTAAAGAGAAAGTAGGTCCATTTCAATCTAACAGTGGGTGGGATCTCATGACCTAAAGATATGAAAAGTTTACCTTTCATGGGATCAGACTTGAGTGACATGTAGTACCTGGTGAGACTGGGTTAGGGCTAAAGAAAAAGATAAATCATCGAGCAGATCAAGTTAGATCCAATAGTGGGTGTGATTCCTTGAACCAAAGTTTCATACCTTTTTAACCTTTGTGGGATCACACCTAGTTGACAAGTATCCCCCCTGAGATTGTGGGACTGGTTTGAAAAGAAGATAAAGGATAGTAAGATCAAGTTTGATTGGATGGTTGTCGCATTCTTGGGATGAAGAGTTTCTTGTTGAATAATGATCAAGGCATCATGCCTTGGTGACCCATGTTGAGGGTGACATCACTTAGCTTGGTTTGAAAGATAGTTAAATTAAAGGAAGATCAATTTTGATTAGATAGTAGGTGTATTCTCATGATCAAAACCTGCAAGAAAGTTACCTTTCAAGGCCTCGTGCCTAGCTGTCGCGTGTCTAGTTTGATGAAGAATAATAGAGGTGGGGCTTGAGCGCCAGAAAATGTTAAATGTTTTTTTTATTGGTTCTCTTCGCTTCCATATGGAGTGATTTGGAGGTCGTATGGTAACTGAGGATAGACTTAACCAACCATCAACACCAAGAAAAGTCTTAACTAAGGACACCAAATACAGTGATAACTAAGTCCAGATTGATAAAGAGAAAAAAGAAAGTGCAATGTGGTGAATGAAGAATGATGTGGAGGTCATTAGTTTGTTGAGTGTTTGTGAACCACACAATGTGCTAGGAAGGGTTTTCGATTGACAACCCTATTTTAAATTTTTTTTCATGTCATGAAATGCTCATTTATTATTCATTGAAGGCTCAATTTTTAAATTTGAATTCTTTGAGAAGTGTCTAATGACATGCCAACTTTAGCGGTGGTCATAATTTGAGTTAAAGAGAAAGAAGGTGGGTCAAACCAGTCACATGATGACATCTAGTGCTTCCTGGTTAAAATTGGTGGCAAGGAAATAGAGTCAACAAGCTATGAAAATCGGATTTTTGACCTAATCTAATCCAATTTTGCATAAATAAAAGGATGGAATTGTAGATGAGGAAATGTTATGTTGGTCGACCATATTAGATTTAATTTGTTCGCTAATAAATCTGAATTTGAAGGGACTCTCTTCTGGAAGAAGGAGACCATGGCACAAAGGGGTATGTGAGATGGTTTTGAAATTGATTAAGGATGAGGGTGAGTGACCATTTTATGAATCAAATCATGTCCTTATCATTTGGTTGCTAGGGTTATGCCTAATATGTAAATTAGATTGGATTCTAATATATCTAGGCTTTGAGGCCATCCCTTCTATAATTGCTTCATTTTGTTAGCAGTTGTTGTGGTGGTTGGAAAATTTTTCTTTCCTAAATAATTTGAAGCTTGTTGCAATCCTTGTTCTATAAAAGGATTCCCAAGATCATTTAGAAAGTTTTTTTGTTGTTGAAAAAACCGGCTGGTAAAATGAGATAGAAAACATATAGCCCTAGTCTGAGACCTTTTTCTATTCTTCGAAGGTACTCAGTTCTACTTGAATCTACTAAAACTTTCAATACATTAATGGAAATGTAGTTTTAAGCCCCTTTTCAGTATTTTATTATCTTTGTATGTTTTGCTTGTATTTCTTATGAACTAGGATTGTAAGGAATTTCTTGTTCATCAATATGTGAGGGACATTCTGAAATAATTGCAAGATTCTTTCAAGGAAAGTAGTCACCCCTTGTGATTATCTCAAAGGGTTTTAGGAGGGTTTATAAATTTGATGATCTTTTAGTGAACTGTTGAAAGTTCAATGTAAGGCATAGATGTCATTCATAGGTTTGATTTGTCTTCATGGATATGTTTTAGTGGATGTATATTCATCCAAACTCTATGCCCTAGGATTTTAGCACTGGTCATAAGATAGAAAATTCTTTAAAAAATCAACACAAATATTTTATTTACAAGTTCTATTTGATGAATGTTTAAAATCTATGTTAATAAATTTTATGGTTGATTGAGAAATGGTAAATCAAGAAGGTACACCCACCTAAGTCTATATAGCTCAAAGTGAAGGAGGATCTTCATCCTAACCAAGTTGGTCTTTTCCTAGGAGATTGGGAGTTGGGTTATAGAGAGTCAAAGGCATTACTTTCCATACAACAGGCTGCAAGAAAAAGCTCCAACATGACTTATTCAAGGAATCCTTGTATAAATAAAATGGTAGCTAAAATGAGATAATTATACTTTTGGCCAGGGCTTAAGAAAGATGTTATTACATATGTGGCCCAATGTTTAGAATTTTGGAGAGTAAAGGCAGAACATATTCATCTTATAGGATTATTGTACCCACATGATGTGCTAGAATAAAAATGCCAAGTTATTAGAATGGATTTTGTTTAGGGATTGCTCATGACTATGAATTGACATGATTTCATGTTGGTAGTTGTGGATAAACTAACCAAGGTAGAACATTTTATAATAGGTAACCCTAAGGATGGGTCTTTAACCTTGGCAAAGAAATTTGTTCATGAGATATTTAGATTGCATGGTGTACTTGAAACCATTATCTCTGATAGAGAAAAAAGGATTCCATGAAGATTTTGGACAACCTTGAATGTTGCATTGGGGAGAAAATTAAATTTTAGTATATCATATCAGCCATAGATAGATGAGCACATAGAACTAGTGAATCAAGTTGTAGAGGATTTTATTAGGATGTATTGTATTGATCAACAATACAAGTGGAAAGAGTACCTTCTCCTAGTTGAATTCATAATAATTTCCATTGTGCATCCTTGGTAATGATTCCTTTTGAGGAACTCTATTGGATGAAGTGTCATCCTCCAATCAATTAGGGATAGAGTGGAGGAAATATTGGTTTTTAGTCCATATATACTCAAAGAGATGGAAAAATAGATGAAATTTATTAAAGAAAGGTTAAAGGAATTAGTTGATAAGAAAAGATATGCTAATAAGAATAATATCTTTAGACAATTCTCAGTAGGTGAAAAAGTTTTATTGAGTTTCAAGCCTCCTAAAAGTTCAATTTCATTTGGAAAGTCTTCCAATATTGCACCTAGATATGTGGGGACATTTGATGTACTTGAAGTGATCAACCTAGTTGCTTATAGAATAGCTTTACTGTCATCTCTTGTCAAATTCTACAATGTTTTTCATGTTTCTTTTCTTAATCCTTATCATCCCAATGCATCTAACATTCTTGATTGGTGTGCATTACATGTGCAAGATCCATGGGTGGCTCTAGTAGAGTCTACTTAGTTTATTGATGGGTAAACCATCTGGTTACGAAATAGAGACATTCTTCAATACAAGGTCTAATAGGATCAATACTCAACAGATAGTGCTACATTGGAGAACTTTGAGGATATTAAGAATTCTTTCTAACACTTGGGTTCATAGAATCTATAATTTTTTGACATTATGTTATGTGTGGGTGTGTACTTATGGATGTAGTAAGACATCGAGATGATGTATCTTCCTAGTGGGGAAGGATATCACATCTTGAATTTTTGTGTCTGTATTTTTCAAAGATACAATAGACTTTATGGACTTGTATTGACTATGTTTGACTATTTAGTTACTTTGATTGATGTTAGAAATTGGATTATCATTTTTATAAATGATTAGACATTTGATTATCATGTTTTAAGGATATTATGTTATACTTGTAACTTTGATTTATGTTTATTATGTAGCATAATTATGTGTGTTATAAATGGTTCAATATGGAATGAAATAGATTATTTATGAAGTTTTATTATTGATTATAGATTATGCATTTTGGTAATAACCTAGACTGGTAAAAATTTGAGTGGTGTAACTTGTGATCATGGTACAAGGCAAGAATGAGGTCCAGGTAGAAGAAGTTAGCACTCTGGCAGTGACATGAATGATATAATCTAGCACCCACACACTTAGATAAATAATCATGTTTGTTTTAAATGAATTTATAGTCCTACCTTCAATTTGAATTCTAAAATATGCATGTGTATGTATACATTGGAATATTTGAATATAACTATGTGGTATTTTTCTATGCAAAGTTGTGATAGGTAAGTGTAATTATACAATTTATTTGAGTATACACTTCGCTAAAAGTTATTTCTTAGAAATAATTATAATTATGTATAATTTATTAATGTTGATATTATAAAATAAAATTTTAAAAAATAATAATAAAATAATAAAATAAAACTATACAAATATAAAATATAAAAAATACAAAATAATTTATACTTATTGAATTGTGAAGATATTCCATAGCTACAATATATTTAATTATTAAGGGTGTTCTTTTGGTATCCTTTATTTATTGAGGAGATAAAATATGCTAAAGAAACAATGTCCCAATAAACTAAGAAGGGGGGGCGGTTGAAATAGTTGATGCATACTTATTAATATTAATTCCATATATAAACCACGTGCACAAATAAAAACAACCATAACACAATAACACCAATATTGTTTTTGAGGAAATCCTTGTTAAGGGAAAAGCTCCAGTGGGGATGGTACCCACAAATCAATACTATGAGTATAATAACCCCACAAAGAGTTCTAGCCCTGTTAGGAGTTGATCAAGTACAATAGTACAACCCTTGTTAAAGGATAGACCCTCTTAGGAGTCACAACCCTGTCAAAGGTTTTACAAGATGGCTCACAACTTGGTCACTTAACCAAAGGAAGGTTAAATTCACCTTTAGCACTCACTATCCAAAGATCACAATGATTTACAATAATAATTTCTTAACTAGCCTCCAAAAATAACCTCTTCCAAGAAGTTAATTCCTTGTGTCTCAATGCGCCACCTCTTATCTATATCATTAGTCCTTGCAGCCCACAGGCTCACACATTATTCATACACCATAATCTTTAGGAAAGACTTCCTTATATACAAGTTACATACATAATTCTTAGATCAGCTAGTTATAGGACCTATCCTATAAAAAAAACATTACATAGACCAATGCGAGGATACACATGATATCTTTAACAATATTACAATAATTAAAAATCATAAAATAGTCATCCACAACATTAAACCATACTTGATTAATCATGAACATGCTACCACTCCTAGATCGGCTTCCAAATGAATCTTCATTGGAGTACATGCCACAAATGATGTAACCAATTACACAAGTAATCTATGATCACATAGTAGAGTCTCCTATGTGTCTTCTGACATTCCTTAAGTTCACAAGGCTTAATCAAATTCTGTACTAAAGGCACACTTCACATACTGAGACCAACTCTGTGAGTTTCCCAGTCACTGGCCCTATAACCAATCTTTGTCAATTAATCCATAACTTAAGAAAATGAGCATATAAACATCTGCGAAGATAACCACATGTATTAAACATGAACTTATATCCAAATCTTAGCTCACAGGAGCTAAGTCAATGTACAATGTCTATAGAATTCTTTGTAACATGTCAATATAGTCTATCTAAAACTTCTAGGTTCCCTTACTGAAATATATGTTGACATCAAAGACAAAAAAATTAATGTGAATAATTCCAATAGTGTTTTCAATAATATCCCCCTTTGGCATTGATGGCAACATATGATAAAAACTATCAATCCACAAATATCCTCTACATAGCTCTTCCTAAATCAGTAAGGGTTTTTCAATAATATCTCTCCCCCTTTGACATCAATGAAAAAGGGTGTCTTTACAAAAAAACCTTTTCTTTTTGTGTTGCTAGGTGTAAATTTTTCAAATTTTTAAGACCTTCAACTACTAGGTGCAAGATCACCTTGATCTAATTAGCTATTCTCAAACCATTACTCTCCATGAGGAGTAGACCTGGGTGCGTGATGCATAATTTTGGTTTTCACCATTGGATTTTCCTAAGTTTTGGATATGTTTTATAAACCCTAATTGTGCACATTTTCACTAGAGATATTTTCTTAATAATGCATGGTTCAAAAGTTATATACAATAGAGTACGATTCTAGGAAAATAAACCAATAAATTTTTAGCAGATCAACACAGTAAACATTCATAGAGACAAGACACTTTTCCATTTTCCTCTTGAAAACAAAGAGGTCCCTAACCCTCATAAATAAAAAATCCAATTCATAATCCATAGAAAATTATAGAATATAAAATCATATCTTTTCAGTAGCCCAACAAGAAAAATATCTTTCCAGAAGACATAATTCATTTTTTAGAAAAAAGAAATTTAGATAGCATGGAAAGCAAAACACTTTTTCCATTTTCAATTATATTTTTTGAACTATGTTTGTAATTCTATTACATCCCTTAATTATATGTATTTCAATTACACACACACATGCAGGTTTAAGATTTCTGATATAAACATATATATTTTCACTTATTAGGGCCCGTTTGGTAGTGGGAATTAGGAAATGATGGATTTTATCAAATGCTAGAAATGGTCAAATCATGGATTTGATAATCCAGTTTTTCATTTCTGGATTATGTTTGGACCATTTGGTTCCACTTTTTAAAACTAGAATTAGAATTTGAGTATGTTTTTTTTTAATATTTTTTTAATTGTTTTAATGTTTTAGAATTTAATAATTCATTTTTATAAATGGAATTGAATTTAAAAAGGAATCACACACCATTTTAGGCAGCCAAAGTTGGTGGCAGGCAACCAAGTTAAAATCACTTGAACCAAAATTCGAAAAAAAATTTGGAAAAAAAATTCGAGAAAAAATTCAAAAAAATAAAAAATCAATTTTAAAAAAAATTGAAAAAAAATTTGTCAAAAAATTTGGTAAAAAATTTAAATTTTTTATTTTTAAAAATTGAATAAATAAAAAAGTTACAAACCACCCAGACAAATAAAAAATAAATTAAATCCCTCCCCACACAAATAAAAAATTAAAAAATTAAGTGTAGACATGAAAAATTTAAAAATTTGCTTTCCCCCCATTCAAATTCCAATTCCACCTTTTCAGATGGAAGATGTAAATGCTCATTTTTGGCAAAATGAGCATTTACATATTCCTATTCTATTTTCATATTGCACTCCCAAACCAAGGATTCGACGAAATGGGAACTAACAAATGTCAATTCCAATCTAATTCCCTCTACCAAACGGGCCCTTATATAGAAATTTTCATGGATTCCAAATCCTGCCTAAGATCCTGCAAAGACATTACTTTATAATATTATTGATTCTAGATCCAATTTCCTCTTACAAGCCTCCCAGATCCTCAAGTTATGCTCTAGCACTTAGAGAACCTTTTCTTGTCAGAGAACTATAAACAGTTTGGAGGACGTTAACATTTACCAAACGGTAACCACTCTTGCAAAAACAATGTAATAGAAATACGCCAAAATTCTCCCCCTTATTACATTGATCCTAAACAGATCAAAATCACTTTGTCCTAGGGATCCCCCCTTAAGGATTACATAACAAAACATGTTGATTACATAATATGAATACATATATTGAGAAAATCTTCTTTTTGAAGTTGCAAATCCTGAATCATGCAAGGATCCATCAAGGTTTCTTGTGACCCTTGGAAAGGTGTAGCTTCGAGTTGTGTTCTTAATCTCTCAGTCCCGAACTTTTGAATCATAGTCTTGAATTATTCAACAATGATCCCTAAGAGATGAGATAGATCTCTATCATTGTCTAATGACCGCGAAAGGGTATAATTCTCAATGATATAATCTAAAGCTCACTTGAAAGAAATCCATATTGAGCACAATACCAAGTGTTAAATCTACCTCCAAAATGATTCTTCAAAAGACATGCATTCTTCAAATTTTTTAGCCTTAGAAAGTGAAACAAAAACAAAAAGCCAAAAATTCTTCTCATGCGGAATACCATCTCAAAGCAAGAAGCTAACTTGAGATGATGGAAATTCCTCCATCCTCTCATGTCCCCAACCTCCAAAATGTGAAGGTTCAAAGCACAAGATTGTGAATAATGGGAAACTGAAAAATGGTAAAAAACTCTCCATCATCTGATGTGTCCTCATGGTCAATGGATGCAACATGCACTTCATCAGATTGTTCTTTTAGTTTTCCTTTAAGAACATCACTAGCTCTGATTCAACAAGTCCATGTTGTGTGGCCCTTTTTCTTATAGTAAAAAAAATTATTGTCTCTTCTATGATTATTAGACCATTTTTTAGCACTTTGTTAGTATAATGCCTGATCTATTTGGTGAGATTCTCCTATGACTTCCTTTTTCCTATTTTCTTCTGGTAGAAGGGCTCAAATCATATCCTCTAGAGTCTATGAAGTGAGTTGACTTAGTGTAAAGACAACATTACTATATTTTGAAGATAATCTATTTAACAAGATTTCCTTAGCATCATCATCATCAACAAGATCCTTAACTTCTACAAGTTGTCTAATGAGAGACCTTAAATTACTTATATGATTGGACATTGTGATCCCATTTTCCATTTTGAATCTAAACAATTGAATTTTGAGAGAAACATTTGTATTGATAGCTTTTCCTCCAAACAACTTGTTTAGATTATCCCAAATCTTGACAAAAGTGTTATCTAGATCTACATGATGAAGTTCACAATCTGCAAGAGCAAGGCCAATAATAGCCTTGGATTTATCATCTCTACCGTTCCATTCGAACAATTTATTTGCATCTATAGGTGGATTTTCTTTTCTGCTTACTATGCCCCATAGGTTTTTATTCATCAATTGCATTTGTATTTTTATTCTCCATTTATGAAAATTAGAACTAGAGTATTTATCTAATGGAATCTCCATTTAAAACCAATACAGTCCTGATTAACAATTTTAAATGCAAGTATACTCACCTAAAAAAAGTTGGAAACTTCTATTTGAAATCATTTCTCTACAATGACGACATGAACAATCTTACACATTCAAATATGCATGGAGAAATGCATGTACATGAAATTTAAAACCCTATGAAAAAAATAGTTTTCCCTGCTCTAAAAGGCCATCCAAAATGACCATATTGATTCCCTCATTTTCCTATACCAATAACTTCATGTTTTCCCTTTATAATACAAAGTCAATTTGTAGCTCCATACCTTTGCAATCAAAATGGAATACTTCTATGTATGTATTTGTTTATGATATCACTCCAATGGTTTTAGAAGTTGTATGCACCCTAAAATGGTCGCCTAGACTTTGGGCCCCCATTCATCAATTTATCATTTCCTGAATCAATGCTTTGCAATATTTTCAATTCAAATCAATTTTCTTGATCAAATCATAATTAATTAAAATATTTCAATATTTCCTAAGGTTTGATCATTTTATCCTAAGTTTTATTTAATTAAGAGAACATGCTCCCTTTTAATTAAATAAAGAAAATCTTTTAATTAAATAATAAAATCACTTTATCCTAAGCCACATTTAATTAAAAGAACAAATCTCTTTTAAATAAATAAAAAATATTTTAATTAAATAATGGAAACCACTTTTCTAAAAATAATAAATAAATAATAAAATAAAAATAAAAAGAAGATGACTTTTTCCCACACATTGAATGCACACTTTCCAAGATGAGTGGGATTTCCTTTTGCCTCTTAATCTCTTCCACACATCTTTTTGCCTCTTAACCATGTTCATTGATTTTGCCTGTTGAGAATCTTGTGCACCAAAGTCAAAAGGAGAATTTTTCTCCACCCTTGGATTTTGGCTCTTAATCTCTAGCATTCATTGCTCTTTAAAAGGAGCCCTCTCCTTCTCATTTAGGCATCACGATTTTAGAGACCCAGAGTTTATGTTATTTTTATGTTGCATGTTTGGAGAGTGATTTTGGAGGAGAATTTGAGCACTTGAGCTTGAATATTGCAACTTCTCTTTTCTTGTCTTCTTCTATCATGCGTCCATGGCAATCCATTTAGATTACTCTTTCACTTGCATGTTAGATTAGATTCATATTTCATTTCATAGAATAATTTTGCATGCATATTTCCTTTCATAGATTAGTTTTCTTTCATGCATTGTTATCATATATAGTAGCTTCCATTTTCATTTGCATGCATATTTCATGATCATGGTAACTAGCACTCTTGCTTTTCCTCTTTGAATCTCTCATTTTATGGTGTACTTGCTGGGCACAAACTAGTTCTAAACTAAGGGCCTCCATTATAAACCCTTGCACTCCATGAATAGAGAGCTATGAGTCACCATTTGAGACCTAATTCTTGAGCAATCTTAGATATAATGACTCATAGAAGTGTGTCAACATTTTATCACACAAAGAGTCAAAATAGGTATCAACGCAACTTTAGAACAATGACAATTTTCACAACATCACTCTCACACAAGATCAAATGGCCTTGATACTTCACTCCCTATTTTTATGCAATACAAAGAACAACATGTCAGGCATATGTTCATTTCTTCAATATAGTTTTGGGTTCTCTGGCATTGGACAGTATGCCTCCATTAGCAATTGTCACAATTTTATCTTGTGTTGCATTTCCAGACAACTCAAGAGCTTGCGATGAGATACTCTAAAATGGAACCCATATAGATAGGGTCCCGTGCAGCTACACGCTCTGCATCCTTCCCCATCTTGAGAACACTTTGATACCAAATGTGAGGAGATAAAATATTTGATTTGATACTTTTAATAATATTGATAAGAGATGAGGGTAATTTATACCTTGAAAGTAGTTACAACCATAAATAGTTTGGAGCAAGTTAATAGTTACTGAATAGTAACCACTCTTGCAAAAACAATGTAATAGAAATACACCAACATTTCTAACAAAAATTTTACAAAAATTTCCAATCTTCCATTATTTTTTTGATCACTTCTGAGTCTACTACCTTCTTCCCGGTTCTTTTTTTCTTTTACCAAACTATAAGAAGGATCCCCTATAAATAGACCTCTAATTAGTTGTAGAGGTTATGGAGGTTGCTTCCCATGAAGAAAAACCTCCTTAAAGTTAATAAATATTATTTATTAAATAAATAATATTTTAACTAACTTATATATAACTTACCTTAGGTAAAACTAAGTTACCCAACTTTCCTCCCGTGAATTTACTACCAGCCAAATATTAATAATAATATTTCAAGCATAATCCAATCATAAATAATATACATAATTTTATTTATTTATTTATTTAAGAAAATGTGACATTGCCACTTAATATATTACATAATATAATTTTACATAAACTGGTTCTAAAATAAGGAGCTCGCGGAGAAAAGAACCAGACGAAAAACTTCATTTGTTACCCCATCAAGAAAAAAAGTTCAAAATTAAGGAGCTGTGGCTAGGCAAAAAAAACCCTCACAACCAAAGTCCCCTAAATACATCATAAGGAAACATTTGGAGTTTGATGACTCAACCTATAGAAGATAAATACAATGTTAAGCCTAATGGGAAATTACAATATGTCGAGAATATAAGATAATTTTGTGAGATATAATACCCCTAACGAGATTAGTAGTATACACAACATGAGGACATTAGAATGAGCAGATGATGTATCCAAAATTCCTTCAGCGAGACCACTTCTTGAGAGAGAGAAATTGCCTTCAAAGCTGACCAAATGTCTCTGTGTCGGCATTACTCGCTTGAAAACCTGACAAAATAGCGAGGCTGACCAAATGTCTCTGTGCTAACATTACTTGCTTGAAAACCTGCACATATAGCAAAGAGGCAAAAACACAAAAAGAGAGAAAAGCTCATAGCATAATATACACAATGTTAGCCTTCCATAAAAATAGAGGGGGAATCTATAGAACCCAACTTAAGGTTAAGGTTAGGCGGGGGTTGTGATGGGACTGAAAGTGGAGGATGAGATAGGGGTTGTGAGGGTGGAACAATGGAGGAATCTTGCTCCAATAAATCTAGAATAGCAAATACAATTTGGTGGACATTATTTACTCATTCCTTAGACAGGAAATTCCCATACTGATGCAAAGCAATCTTAATCGGATGAAATGATTTCTTTTCTAGGCCCTTTTTAATACTTTTGAGAACTATGTAAACACCATGGTTGTGAAGAACTGCATGATGATGAAAAAGACCACCTATTAGTGCAGCCCTACACCATAAATAGTATTTTTGAAGAGCTCTAGAAATATTGTTTCCCTACAGAAACACTAGCTTGACATATTTGCTGGAAATGAACTCAAGATGGAAGGGGGATTGAAGCAAGTCTAAAGCATTAGAGAGAAAAATTGACAAGATCTGAGAAGGGTATATAATATGTTTTCCTGAGGTAAAAAGAACATCAAATCCAATAATTCATTTAATACCCTGACGAATGTGTGGGCGATCACAAACAAAGATGGTGGCTAGCAGGTCATCTTTGATGAAACCAAGGAATGGCTTCTCCCATTCCTCGACTTCCAGCAGAACTCTAAAATTCTTTGGATAATAATCCATGTGTAGAGATGAGAAAGTCAAACATAATTCGATAGAAGAACTTACACCAACCAGAAATCTTGGACGACTCATCATTACGTAAAAAAATGAAGACTGTGGGTAATAACTAGGGCTAGAGGATTCAAATGAAGGCACAACACAGGAAAGATTATGCAGGAAGGAGAAAAAAGATGCCATTTATAAGAGAAGATAATACCACTACAGTTAAAAGAGGGCTTTATCGATCAATAATGACACCTGATGGAGAAAAGATATGAAATCCCAAGAAATGGCCAAAGGATGCAGACGACGGGAGGGAGGAGTCACATATGGGAGTTAGTACAAAATACTCTCATGATGGGAAGATATGCCAAAAAAATCACAAGAAAATGAAAGGCTAAAAGAGACCCAAATTCCCACAAACATGTTCAAAATATTAATGGATGCCAGTCAAGGATGGCCATGTGTTAAAAAACATGGAGGAGAAGTACACATTTGAAAAGGTAGCTCAACTACAAGGATAGTCCATCAAAAAGAAATAATGGAAAGGCCAACTTGAAACAATGATGTTTTCTGAAGATGACACATCATCTTAAAGAGTAGTAGATATCTAGCTTAGTATAGAATTAGTTACACATGTGCCACAGAATGGATACCAGAGATGGCCGTCAAACTACTACATCTCCTATATAATGCTAGCGGATCTAGATAGAACAACATAGCGTACTTTCTTACAACCATAATTGATTAAACATTTCAAACCATGTATAAGAAGCTATGGATACATAAGAAAGCCTAGATCCTCAAAAGATTAATGGATGCCAGTGAAGGATGACCAAGTGTTGAAAAATGCATGGAGGAGAAGTACAAAAAGAAATAATGGAAAGGCCAACTTGAAACAATGAAGTTGTCTAAAGATGACACATCATCTTAAAGAGTAGTGGATATCTAGCTTAGTATAGAATTAGTTACTGTTGGAAATATTCAGGAATTAACCGAGTTACTGAGAGGGGAGGGGTGAATCAGTAACTCCAAATTTTCTTCAAATTACAGACGTATTAACATGTAATTCACTTTAACCTTTTGCATATAGAAAACATGAAACTTAAAAGCATTCACAATAATGACACATAGATTTGGTTACCAAGAAACCTTCCAAAAGAAAGTAAAACTAGGGTGGGGATGAAACCCACAAAGCTTTAGTACTACAGAATAAAGTTGGCCGGTTAAGGCTTACAATTTGATCACTTCTGATGATCTGCCCTGCTAGGAGCAATAAGGATTGCTAAATCCACCCTGTTAAAGGATTTACAAACATACAATGAAGTATGCACTCCGTAAAGAGATTTTAGAAAAGACTGTTAAGTCTACCCAGTTAAAGGATTTTAGTACTGATTCACCTGTTAGGATGAAGCAGTAGATCTCTTGCTTTGCAACTGGATTGCTGATTGAGATTCGCTGATGTACTGATCACCTTCTATGATGAATTTGTCTTTGTTGTTCCTTACACTGCTGAAGTCCTTTGTAATTCGCTTATCTCTGCCTTTCTTTCTTTTTCACATTCATATTCATTACATATATCTTGACATTTTTACAACATTGTTTATATACAAGTCTAAACAATTAATTACAATTACAATTACAAAGTCGGCTTGACAAATAAACATAAGTGCTACTAAGTCGGCCCAAGTATGGTTACACGGTTCCTGCAAACTAACTCGGTGACTTTCTGATACTCGGCGTCCACTGCATTACTCGACATCGTCATGCACTCGGTAGAAGTGAAGGCACGGTTCATACTAACCACTCGGTAGGTTTTGAACTCGGTAAATACTGGTGACTCGGTAGACATGATGTTACTTGGTTTACAATGTCCTGCTCGGTTTGTACTATCTTGCTTGGTTTGCACTGTTCTGCTCGGTTTGCACTATCTTGCTCGGTTTGCACTGTCTTGCTCAGTTTTCACTGTCTTTCTCAGTTTGCACTGTCTGCTCGGTTTGCACTATCTGCTCGGTTTGCACTGTCTGCTCAGTTTGCACTATTCGCTCAGTTTGCACTATTCACTCGGTTTGCACTATTCTGCTCGGTTTGCACTGTCCTACTCGGTTTGCACTGTTCTACTCGGTTTGCACTGTTCTGCTCGGTTTGCACCCAGAATGCAAATAAGTGTTGTCACTAGTGGCAATTCTTCTTAATGCCAATAGTTACATATGTGCCACAAACTGGATATCTCATATGGCCACCAAACTGCTACATCTCCTATATAATGCTAGTGGATCTGGATGCAACAATAAAGAAAACTTTCTTATAACCATAGCTGATTAAACATTTAAAACCATGTTTAAGAAGTTATGGGTGCATAAGAAAACCTAGTTCGCAAAAGTATGAAAAGTATATTTCGCAATGAGTGCCAAAAATGC
This sequence comes from Chamaecyparis obtusa, assembly GCA_027943335.1. Lineage (NCBI taxonomy): Eukaryota > Viridiplantae > Streptophyta > Pinopsida > Cupressales > Cupressaceae > Chamaecyparis > Chamaecyparis obtusa. Next base: position 260,683 of record BSBK01004414.1, read on the forward strand.
TCTTTAACAAGGATATTAATAATATTTTTTAAGAAACAGTACCACTTTCAAGGATAACATTAATATGAAGACTCATTCTGAATAATTGCAATGATTGCAGGATAGTGGTTTAACAAATTAACTAAAGAGTGAGAGTCCAAAAGAATCTTGTTGATACCATAATTTGCTAAGGAATTTGCCAGAGAATTTCCTTCTCTGTAAGTATGAGAAATAAGAAAATTGTCTAGAGAATAGATGATACCACATATTTGATGAAGAACATAATTTAAGTGCCAATTGTCAATTTTTTTGTGAATGCAAGCATTTATAATAATAGATGAGTCACCCTCAATATGAAAATTTAAAAAAGACATCTTCCTAGCAAGAATTAACACCTCAAGCATCGCGATAGCTTCTACCATATTATTAGTACCAGGGGTTATAGGGGATGCCAAAAAAGCCAAGACTTTACCTTCATGGTTTCTCGGGCAAGCCCTGATACCTGACTCCCCCGGATTCCCTCTAAAGGAGTTGTCACAATTAAGCTTGATGAAAGAGGGACAAGGGGGAATCCATTTAATTGAGGATCTAGAAATAGGAATTTTTCTGAAAGGGGAAAAATAGGACAAGAAGGAAAGGAAATGAGCTTCCAGGAACAAGCTACCTAACTATCCCATGAAGAAAAAGTGGCATTAGGGTTAAAATCGGCAGAAGACATATTATTCACTTGCTCAAAGATGAGCCTTTCTATTGTAGAGATAACTGAAGGAACATCTGAGAACTCTTTTCTAAAAATTCTTTTCTTACATTCCCACCAAATAGACTAGATGACTGATGAAGGAACAACTATCCATAGATATGCACAGATTGAACTAGAGAATAGGGTGGGCTAGGATTGGAAGAGCTCCCATAGGGACCTAGGAAAGGGGAAGGATATGGACAATTTATCCATAACAAAGGCCCAACACTGATGGGAAAAAGGGAAGTGAATGAAAAGATGGTCTATAGAATCCTCTTAAGAACCACATAATACACAACTAAAAGGAGCAGCTATATGAAATTTGGCTAACCTGCCACTGGTTAGAATTCTACTTTAAATAACCAGCCAAGAGACAACAGCTTTCAAAAGGATGCATTTATCCCAATAGAATGTGAAAGCTCTCTAAGAACTATGATGCTCAACCATTTGTTGAAGAGCCTCGTAGCCAAATTTAATAGAATATAAGCCTTTTCTAGAGGGGCACCACAACAATTTATAACTACCTTTAGACAAAAAAAAATAGTCTATTAGCAAGAAATGCAGTGAAATCCCTTGCAAGATTAATGTCTATAGGGAGGGAAAAAGGATCTTTCCAAGACACCTTATGGGATAGAATATCAATGCAGTCCACATAGTCTACTAACAATTCTCCCCAAAGAAGAGAGGAAACTCTCATAACCTCATTTAAAGAAATAGAAGAACATAGAGGTGGGAGGCCACTCCAAGAGTCTTTCCAAAAAGACACATTAAGACCATTGTGAACCTACCAGGAAAGATACTTTGTAACAACTTCTCTGGATGATACCATGAAATTCCAAGTAGGAGATCCAGATGGCGGGTTAGAAATAGTAAAAATTCTATGAGGATAATGAGAGTCTGGATATTTTTCTTGCATGATTTGACACCATAGGGACTGAGATTTGAAATACATGTTCCAAACTACCTTTCCACTAAAAGCCTTATTTCTTAGAGATAGGTTATGCAAGCCCACCCCTCCAGATAGTTTACTGATGGATAGTTTCTGCAAAGAAACTAGGGGAATCTTACTTTCATTAGTCATATTAGAAGACCAAAGGAAAGATATGATAATCTTTTCAATTTGGTTAACTACAAAGATAGGTGCTTGAAGAATTGAAATATAATAATTCAGAATAGCCAAAAGAACAGTTTTGACTAATAAGATTCTACCAGATAAAGAAAGCCAACAAGCTTTCCTGGCTGATATTCTTCTTTTGATCCTATTAATAACATTATCCCAAAATGGTGTTTTCAGTAGCCCAAGGAAGAATGGTATACCGAGATAAGTGGATGGCAACTCATCCACAGGGAAACCAAGAATATTGGTGATTCTATACTGAACAGAATCTAGAGTGAAAAGCATATAGACTTTAGATTTGAGAGGATTAATGGCCTAGCTAGATCTGGATGTATAAGTGTTTAATAATTTTTTTAACACATCTGGCCTCTTGAATAGAGGATCTACCAAAAAGAAGAGTGTCGTTGGTAAAAAAATTATGGGTGATAGATAAAGATGAATTAGGAATATTTATGCCCTTTCAATTGGCAAGGGCATTTTTTTTTATGAATGGACCTACTAAGAGCTTCTTCCATGATAATAAGTAGGAAGGGGTATAAAGGGTCCCCTTGATGAACTCCTTGAGTGGTATGAAAAAATAAAGAGGGGTTTCCATTTTAACAAGGACTGAAAATGAGGTACCAAATAGACAATTCTTAATCCATTTGCACCAAGATTCTGAGAAGCCAAATTTAGCTAGGACTCTTAACAAGAATGACCAACTAACCTTATCATAAGCTTTCATCATATCTAATTTCAGCACAAAGGAGGGAATCTGAGAAGATTCAATAGTATGAAGAACCTCCAGAGAAACTAGTGTACCATCAAATGTATCCCTACCAGGAACAAAACCTCCTTGCTGAGGAGAGATTAGAGTGGGAATGAGCAGTTTGAGCCTGAAATAAATTGCTTTTGTAATGATCTTATAAATGGAGTTACAAATTGAAATGGGCCTGAAGTCCACAAATGTTTGGGGAGACTTATATTTGTGAATCAAAGTAAGATTAGTTCTATTAAATTCTTTGAGGATATAGCCTTTCTTGTGGGATTCTTCTACAGCCAAAAGGAGGTCAAAACTAATAACATCCCAACATTTCTAAAAAAAACCATATTGAAGCCATCTCAGCCAGAAGCTTTATCCAAGGCCATAGAAAAGATAGTGGAATAAAGTTCTTTAATACTAAAAGGTCTCATTAGACTGATATTATCCTGATGTGACAAAATGGATGGAATAGACTAAAGAAGAGCATCCACATCATGGTTATTTTCATTCTATGGAAGGACTGGAGCAAGTAAGTTTTTGAAAAAATAAACACCCTCATTGCTAATTTGTTGTTGGGAATACAGTGTATTCCCTGACAATGCACTTTTAATAGAGAAGATGGATGAGGATGCCTTCCTAATTTTGGTAGAAGCATGAAAGAACTTAGTATTCCTATCACCCTCTTTCAATCAAAGTTCTCAAGATTTTTGTCTCCAATAGGTTTCTTCTCTTGAGCAGAGAATAGCCCACTAGCTTTGGAGAGATTTTTGTTTTTCTGCTAAATCAGTATTTAATCCATATTTGACAATATGGTCAGACATCAGGCTAAGATCATGTTCTACGCTAGACTTCTCATGAAAAATATTCTTTAAAAATTCCTTATTCCAGAGTATAATATTGGATTTCACAAATTTAAGGTTGTTGGAAAATTGAAACATTCTAGTGCCTTTACAAAAAGGAGCACTAACCCACCATTGTCATAGGAGGCAAAGAAAATGGGGATGAGAGAACCACATACTTTCAAATTTGAAGGATGAGAACTTTTTTAGGTTATGTAAAATGTTAATGTCTAAAGATATAAGAAAATGATCAGACTCTGACAAAGATAGGATATAGGAGGAAAGAGAAAAATTCAATAGCTTAAAGTCAAAAGAAATGAGAAATCTATCCAGTCTAGAAGAGATGGGAGAGGCAGATCTATAGTTAGTCCAAGTATAGATCCCATTCGAGAGTGTCATATCACATAAAGAATTATTCTAAATGAAAAAAGAGAACTCATCTACAACTCTTGGTGCTATGGGATTCCCACCAATTTTTTCATCAAGAGATGAGATGGCATTGAAATCACCACCTAGAATACAAGGAAGATATTCAAGCTTACCAATTTGATCAGAGAGGGATTCTGAAAGAGTGAGTTTATCACGGGGAGAAGATGGGCCATAGACATTAAAAAGGAGAAAATGAACATCAAACCAAGAAACTTTAATGAGCTGCCAATTAGGATTTACAACCAACAGTTGGCCTTGAATACATTTATTTTCCCAGAGGACAATAAGACCTCTAGATGCACCAAACAATGGGATACAAACTAAATCCCAAGATGACCATTTTAAAATAATATTATCATACGATTCTTGGGAAAGCTTAGACTCTTGGAGAAGAATAATATCTGCTAAAGAAGAATCAATGAATTTTTTTATTCTTCTTCTCTTGTTAGGGGCATTTAAACCCCTGACATTTCGGGAAATAATCTTCATTGGGGGCCAAGAGAGCGGGCTTCTCTCATGGTTCTAATAATGGGTGAAAAGGAATCCAATAATGTCGATTGAATACCAGCTTCAATTTCTTCTTTAACTTTAGAAGCTAAGGGTTTCCTGCCCCCCTTCTTGGGCATTTTACTGGCAGGGGCAGAGTTAAAGGGAACAAGAGTTCTAGCAGACTTGACTAAAGCTAAATCCTGTGAATAATCAAACTTATCATAACCAGGTGAGGGACTAAGATCAACAAGATCACTCAAAATAGAATCTTCTTCAAAAGATATTTTGACAATAAGTTGAGATGCTACTGAGATAAGAATGTTTTTAGACATAAGCCAAAGTTCTTGATCAGAGATGGGAGATGAAGGGGGACATGAAACAAGGACAAACGATTGGCTATTAAAGATCAAATTTTGCACGATATCAAAATCTTCATGAGGAGAAGGGGGATGTATTGTTAATGGACGGGGATGGTAATTGGATCTACTAGGTTTTGATTGATAACACAATATTTTTAAAAAAAATTGATGACTCAATAGTGGGTGATCAATCCAAGAAGAAGAGATAGTCACTCGAGATATAGATGGAGCCATTGATGCAGAAAAATCCATAGCACATGGGGTGGGGGCTAAAGATTCAAAAGGAACCAAAAAGCAGGAGCCTAGAGATGTGAGGGCACAAGAGGAATGAACATTACCATTCACATAGAAAGACTGAGGAGAGAACATTCTGAATATTAAATTAGTTGATTTTAAAGAAGGGGAAGATAGAGATGAAATAAATTTATGAAACATCAAGGGCACTTGCAGGCCAGAATACATACCCTGCACAGAAGAAGAATAAGAAACAACCAAAGGTTCCTTAGGAGGTCTTACATCACCCTTACATGTATAAGGAATCAAATGCAAAGGGGGAGATTCTAATGAAGCATGAGAGCAGGCAGACGGGCATAGCAATGGATTAGTCACTAAACTATGACAAATATCAAGATAAATCTTAGGAGACTGACGACACTGATAAGAAAAATGACCCAGTGAATTGGCATTAGTGTCCATTGTAGAAGGATCCAGATATTGTAATGGTGTAAGGTTCTCAAGGAAAACACTTACCTCATTGGTAACTTGTGGCCCCTCACAAATATGAGGTTCCAAGTTCCACTCCTCTCCCCAACATATCTTAGAGAGAATTATAGGAGAGGATATGGGGATTAGATATGAGGTTTCATTCTATTTTATTATTTTCTTACCTTTTTATAATTTTGATTTACTTTTATTCTACTTTTTTATTAATAAACATCTTTCTAAACATATTTGACTTACCACTCATTTAATAAAAACTCACTCACACATAAATATAATACATTTATATACAAACACATCTATATAAATATATATACAGGTATGCCTATACTTGTGCACCCATATATGCATACTTATGTATATATCATTACAAGTAGGAATAGTGAAATATATAAACAATAAAATACTTAGTAATAAGACTCACTAGACATAAGAAATATAGCCCATATCTCCAAAATAAAATAAAAAAGACAAAACCAATCAGGTAAAAATGACAAGAAAACCACTTCCTAGGATCAAAACAACTATCTAAGCACAAGTATAAGGCCATTAGGGTTTTTATCTGTGTGAACTTTGGGAACATCTCCAAATCAACAGCTTTTCGAGGATTTTAAGACATGCTAAGACCTATGTAGCTAGGTGGAGTTGATGCCTTGTACCTGTACATCCCTGCATCATCAAATGACAATATATACAATAACCTATATGTACAAACAGTAGCACAAAAGGAAGGAGGAGTACTACGACTGCCTCCCCTCATCCTAAAGAAGAGTATACACCAAAACATGATGGGTTAGCTAGGTTAGCCCAAATCATAATCCTAATAAAATAAATGTAGTAATCAAACAAGTTGATCTTTGACCAAAGGAAAGTTAAAATGTACATTAAATAATAAAAATGTTATCCTTTAAACAATAGAAAGGTACTATCTAAATATATATCTAGTTGATATTCATGATAGTCAAAACACAATAGATAGTATCATTAGGATAGGTATTACAAGAAGATAAATCATCAAGAAAACACATGATCATCATAGATTATAATAAATGATTTGTACTATGTAATATTCAAGATCCTAATCAAAAAACATATTATCAAGCACAATCTTACAATATCTCATCCTCTTAGTCAAGGATCTCTAAAAGCATATATATACCATTGTCGAGTTGGATTACAAAACACAACAAATAGAACCAAGAAACTCAGACAAACTGCACATTCATTACCTAATCAACCCCAAAGTTCAAATTGCATTAAAATACTTTTCGGGATTAGAGGGGCATTACAGTGAGTGTCTGTGTATGTGTGAACATATATGTATGTCTATGTATACATATATACATACATACATGATAATGGAGTAATTTAAAAATATCTAAAATAAATTAAGTGTCAATGGTTATTGTCAATGCAAATTTGTTCATTTTATCAATGATTAGGTTCACATTAAGAATGGGTTTTTGAAAACAATCTATATGTGTTCATGGTTGATATCAATTTAAATTTTTCCCTTTTATCAAGATTAATTCTCTCTAAGAAAGAGGTGTTTGAAAGCATCCTTTATATGTGTCATAGTTATTCTCAATGCAAATTTGTCCTTTTTATCAGTGATTAGCTTCATGTAAAAAAGAGGTGTTTGAAAACAACCTTTATATATGTGAATGGTTATTGTCACTGTAAATTTATTCCTTTTATCAATAATTAGCTCTACATAAAAAGAGTACTTTGAAAACAATCTTTTTTATGAAACACATTAAATAGAATTCAAAAGATTTATTTATCTAGACACAAAAGTCAAATTGATGCTGATTGAAGATTAGCTCCACCTAAAAAATAAATGTTTGAAAATAATTGTTTTTATAAGTTCCACCTAAGAAAACAGTCTTTCAAAACAATTTTTAAAAATTTAATGCAAACGATTTAATTTCTATTTATAATTACGCGTTGTACACTGCAGTGTATCAATCTATAGAAAAAGATGGATTGATGCTGACTAAGAACATGAAGAATTTTGGAAGCACAATAGTGTGACTATATATGGACTCACCAATTTTTTTAGAAGCCATTAAATAGAATGCAAACAGTTTCTTAATCCCATAGTAAAGAATAGATTGATGGTGACTAAAAATGTGGATATTTTAGAAGCACCCCCGTGTGAGTCTATATGGATTCACCAACGAGGACTTCTTGAGCAAATTAAATGTAGACTGAAATGATTGGAATGTAGAAGTAGGATGAGCGTTGTGAGACAATGTACCACAAGAAGACAATGATAACCAAAACATATTTATTCAGATCACATGAGAACTGTCTTCAATTTCCCTTAGAGTAGATTTGATATGTGTTGGCGCAGGACCAGGTCGGCAACTATCTTATATCCCGCTTGTGTAGGATGAACAGAATCCCAGAAAACGCTGGTTAATGTATTTGTACAAGTACTTGGAGTTTTTGCATTGCAAACGGGCCCAGTCTCTATTAATCCTGTTCCACAGCAACCCCTATCTGTTGTCTCCATTCCTGCAGTGTACAATCCATAATTAAAAATAGAAAATAGAAATTAAATGACTTCAACTGCTTCTAAACGAAAACATATATGTATTGATTTCACAAATTAATGAATTCAACTGTTTCCAGACCAAAACAAATATGTATTGATTTCGCAAATCTTACCGTATAGGGAAGGATTTTTTATCATGTCTAATAGATAGTTATAAATGTCAGCGTACTCCACTCTAATGCCTGGAAGACTAGCTTGCAATCCATCGAGAATTTCCTTATATTTCTGGTTGTAAGAAGATGAAATATAATTGATTTCCTCAATGCATCCTTTCAGTTCCGATAGCCCATGTATTGTTTTCTCTGCCGGCACGCATCCCAAGGGAGGGAGCCCAGCTACACCCAGTTTGCGTACCCCAAGTTTGTAGATTTCCTGTTTAATAAATTTAGGGTTTTTTTTTTAATTTTTAATTTTAAAGTTGTGTTATGGGAAAATCTGTTATAGGAAATGGGATTAGTTTTACCTCAATGAAGTTGCCGCAGATCTGAAGTAAGAATTCCTGGTACTGTTGGACGGTAAACTGAATTCTTCTATTGGGAACAAACAAATAATTCACTAGAAAGTCGTTAGAACCTGTAACTAGTAGAAATATGCCTTCCTCAATTATTCTGGATGAGTTTTCCATTCCCACCATATTTTCGAGGCGCGTCTTGTATGTCTTGAATAGTTCAACTTGTTTCCACATTGGTATCGCACTCTGCGGGAAGAGCAAATAATTAGAGAGGAATGTAATGGGGAGGAGCTTATTTTGATAGATGACATGCACGCGGAAGAATACATTCAAAAATTAAACATTGGGAAGTCGTTTATCTATTTGTTCTTAAATTAAAGAAAAGCAATGAGATGTAGTCTCCTGAGGATACTTAATTTATAATGATATTAAACTAGGAATCAATCTTTACATTTTAGGGAGAGGCTTGCCATAAGACGTAGGTGTGAAGGCCAAATACTCCTTGTGACAAGGTTTTATTGATATTAATTGAAAGGATACGTAAACGTTAATTGTTTTGCTAAGTTCAAAGTAGGTCATTGTATATAATAAGATACTATGAAGTGACAAGTGATGTGCTGTATATTTGTAAAAAAAATGTGTTGTATACGTACAATATTAATAAGTCAAAGTATGAAAATATGTTTATCTTATGAACAATTAAAGATATATAAGAGTAACGTCATTAAGAATATATTAATATTTAGAAAATTCTTATTAGTAATATATTTTAATAATTGATATTTATAATATTAATTATTTAAATTATTTCCATCTTTTCAATTGATCTTTCATTTATTTAACCTGTTTTTTTATTTATCTATTCTATTTTTATCTTTTATTATTTTGTAATTCTTTCCCTCCTCCCAAATCTCCTCTCTCTCTTAAACCTTCTTCTGCAATCCTAATACTCATTCTCCTCTTATGATAAGAGGACTGAGAGTGATCCAATATGTGAAAAAAAATAAAAAAATACTCATTCTTCCCTTATGATAAGAGGACTGAGAATGATCGGACACAATTTACCATAAGTTTGCATTTTAATAATTCTAATATTAATGATAATGTCAATTAGATGTATGATATTAACATTGTTATTAAATGCATTATTAACAACGTTCACAAATTTTTCTCATTAAAATTATAACATTATCATTTTAATTGCAATACAACATATCAAATCTATACAATCATTTAATTATATAGCATAGGAATACCAGTTTTAAGATAAAACTTTTTAGGTTTAGGGTGGTCTCATTGAGTCTCGATTCCTAATGAGCTGTTAAATGAAATTCAACTTCAGCAATAGAATAGAAGAGAAAATCTGACATACAACAAGCTCGGAGGTGATGTTGTCGAATCCAGTCCCAGCAGACGCAAAACTTACGCCTGTAAGAAGCTCTTGAATGCTGAGATTAGGATCCAAAAATGGTGGAATTGTTTCCTTCACCCCAAGACCAGAAGCTGCAACCCAAAATTCTATTAATTAATTTTAGATCTAGAAATAATTTTACAAAAATGCTACAAATAGAAAATGGCGAAAAAGTTTACCAATAAAATCTGTTGCAAGTTTGCCATTAGTAAAACGGCCATTTTGTTGGTGGCCCTTGAAATCTTGGCCATATGGGGCATGATTGCCTTTGAAGATAGTGGGAATGAAGTTGTTGTTACCAGGATCAACAAGCAAGTCACCGAATGTGAAGAGAGCTGAGATTTTGGCATTACCATGAATGTCTACACAGAATGAAATCGGAATACAGAGGAGCAGGCAAATGCACCCTTCAGGATTCAAGTGCCTCATGTTTGATCTGTTCTGTTGAATTACGTTGAGGCTTGCTTTGCATTTAAATAGCACGCTCTAATATCTCCTCCATAGGAATTATTTTAGAGGAGTAAATAAGTTATTTTCCGTGTCCTGATATATAAGTTTGGAAAGTCTTTGTCGAGACGAATTTCGTTTTAGTCTGAGAAAAACTTATTGTTTGATTTTGATATTTAAAAAATAATAATTAATGTGGTCATCTTATTGAAATATCGTGTAGTCTTCCTTCTCCACTAACTTTCTTCTTGTTCGTGTGTTTTAAATTATAACGTGAGGCTGACTTAGTCACCATGATATTTATTAGACCCCTCCAATATATTTAAAGTGTGTCAAGTGGATGGATTAATAAAATAAGGATAATATATTAAATATAGATAGTAGTTTTGGATTAAAGTAAAATGGGGTTTTGAAGGGGTCTTGCAACTCTTTACAATAAAATTAAAGATAAAATATTAAGAGTCTAAAACAAATCTGATAACAAAAACTACAGACGTCTAGTAGAAAAGCCAACACCCTTCGGAACAGTGCCAACACCGAAGCCAATGCAACCTCTCAAACAAACCCAGCCCGAAACAAAAAACCGAGCACCACTTAAATCATATTCTTGATAATTTCTCCAACCTCTTCACCTATTTCACCCATCTTTTTAACTGTCTTACGAAGAACTGAGACATCATTGGAAACACAAGTTTCCTTCTTCCTCAAGGTCGCCCTACACTAGTACATTTCACCTTAAATTTTGACTTAAAAATTTGACCATATCATAAAAATGTTTAGCTTGGTCGCATTACAAAGGAAAACTTTTGTTTTTTTTTACTCTTATGCCCGTGTTGGTTTCAATTTCGACCAACGATGTGTTGGTCAAAATTGAGACCAAAACGGGATTAAAAGTTTAAAAAAATAAAAATGAAACTTCATTTCTACTTCACTTTAGCACAGGCGAACGTGGGCGAAGTCAAATGATAACCTACTGCAAGAGAAATTAGGTATGTCGAATGATATCTTGTTAAGTAGACAGTCATGGCAAGAGAAATTTGTTTGAGTATTGCACAGTAAATATCTTCATTTGACACAGTGTTTTGGATCCAATAAAGTTGAAGATCAAGAGAGAGGCATGAGGTCCTTGACATTAAGAGGCCTTACAAAATCAGGGAGCCCTGCATATTGAAGGTTAGCCAACAGGTAATTAAGGGCATCAGTGGTGTGGAAGGCGTCCCAAAACATGTAATCTGCACGGTGGAAACACAACCTCGAAATGGGAGTACAGGGAAACTCTGCTCTCAGATGCCCTATCCCGCAGCAACTCTCATTTGCATATTTGAATCTTGCACCCGTCAAAGTTTCCTAAATTAGAAATATTAGATTACATTAAAATAGGGCTCTTTGAGAATATAATAACAACAACTTACCAAATGCAACTGGATTGTCGATGACTTGAGAAAGAATGGCATAATTGTCGCTCAGCACAAAGTGTGCATCAGATAATTCCATCTGCAGTTCATTTTGAAGCATGTTTTCCAGACCCAAGTTGAATTTTGTGATAATACTATTGATGTAATGTACACAGCTTCCATTATCTAGGTTTCTTGAACTTATAAGCAATGGCGTACAACCTAGGGGTACTAGATTGGACACAAGAAATTTTCTAGCTCCCATCTCATATAAACTCTACACCACAAAATAGATAATAGAATCTGTGATGTGACTTCCCAAACATCAAACCTTGAATAATATGTGATTGTCATATTAGTGGGTAATTAAGTTGTGTTAAGATTATGTGATGGTTTTTTGTGTTCAATTGCATTAAACTATTCCCTCACAGCATTTCAAGCCCGAGTCCTGCCTAGTGAGCTCATAAGTGAATCTTAATTAGTATGTCTTCAAATCTATTAATAAGAGTAGGATGGGGTCACCTTGAGCTGTTCTGAAAACTTGCTAAGAAGCAGTTCCTGGTATTGGCTCACATTGTAGAGTTGAGAAACTTTTGACTGCGAGATAAAGTAATTGGAAATATAATCATAGCCTCCAATGTTAATGTAGAAAAGAGCTATGGAGATGAGATGAGTAGCATTTTCAGCTTGTTCCAACACAGAAACCAAGTCTGCCTTTGTGTTGGAGAAGAACTCAATCTGCCTCTCAAAGGGTATTCTGCCAATTTGCAAACAGGTATGTAAGATAAAATGCTTTTAAGTTGTTGGTATTTTATGAAATGTGTTGTTTAAAATCCAATGAGGATTGATTACTCTTATTGTACCAAACACCACATCATATTTAGCTGTGTTGGAATAGGAAAAACTATACCTTTTAAGGCTATTTGGAACTTACATATTTGTAGCCAGTGGAAGGCAGAATTCTAGAGCCTCCAGAGGCAAAGTTGACTCCTGGTAGTATGTTTCTCCCATTTGCTTCTGGATCTAAATATGGGACCCGAAAAGGCACCCCCATGATTTGGCCTACCATAAAAAAAAGAAACACTAATTAACTTTGCAAACTTACAACACAAGCTCTGGACTTGGGAGAAGTGGAAAAAATGTAGTTAGGAACTTTGCCCATACAGATGTAATCTGGAATGGTTCTTCCATTGCAAAACCTTCCAGTTGGTAAGCCATTTCCAAAGTCAATGCCATTGAACCAAATATCTCCCTTGGAAAGAGTAGTAATGTAATTATTGTTTCCTGTGTCCACCAATGAATCTCCAAAGATAAAAATGGCAGGAGTAGTACAGGCAGTGGCAAATGTGAATAATCCCATCACTGTAAAAATTGTAGGCCAAACCTTCACCATTTATAACCTATCAATGAACTAAGCACACCAAGGTCTCAGAAGATAAAACTCGGATGCTTTACCCTGCTGTCAAGCTACAAGGGTGCCTTTATATTATTCTAGATGTTCTACATTTGATTGAATGTGTAATCTGAAAATTGACAGATCCATGTTAGAAAAGTTTGTGATCTCTATTTTTTTTTTTCGAAAGGTAATTAAATGATTTGAAAAGAAAGAGTCACATGTGACATATTCTGCAACTTAAATTTGTTGCTTAGTGAGTTATTTTTGCCAGTCCATCTGAGTCTTGTGGCCCTCTAGTAACCCAAACAGATGCAGATTCTTTCTATCATATAAAGTGGTTGCCAGCGCCTGCAACTAAAGATTGCAAATAATATAACTTAAGATAAATGAACCAAAAAGATCATAACGTGAACTAAAATGAAAGCCAAATTCCCAACACAACAAAAAGAAATTCCATCATGTTATCACGTGTTCTTTCTCATCCACAAGAATAGCAGAAAACCATTCCCCTAAAAAAGACCCTTTCCAAGCATCCCAAAACACATCTCCAAAAAGAATAGCCACTAAAATAGGAGCCCAACCAGATGCATATTCTCCTAACAGGAACTGATATATTCTTTAGTAGGGGCCATTTAATAATGTACTCTAAAAGGGCAATAGCCAAGCAGTAACATTGTAAGGAAAATAACAAGCATAAATTGAACCATCTTGAGAAGAACTCAAGAACCTGACTGCCAATTGTCTACTCTTCCATTTGTCCTAATTTTTTCCTCTACCTACTTCCACCTGGAGCATAGTGATCACTTAGCTTGGTATCAAAGCAAAGGTCTCAAGCTACAAAGCATGGTGGGCCGTAATGTCCCTATTATGGTGGTGTGGATTCCCACTTGACGTGTACCACCTACCCAAGATCAAGCAGCCATGTGTCCACAAAGGGGGACTGCCTCCAAGCAATCATTCACGACTCTGAATATTAACTTCCAACATCATTCATCACCAAATAACAATCAATCTAACTATTTATATATATATAGCTAAATCACTTCTATTTCAAAATGACAAGTATATTATGCAAGTTGATTAAGTGTGTGTGTGTGTGTGTGTGTGTATATATATATATATATATAAATCAATATTATATTATCTATGTACAGTCTACTAATGTTATAAGAATCACTGTAGTATGCAGATATATAGTTTGTTGTTCTCTGATATGACATGAGAACTACGCTATGAACCTTCTTAAAATGTTGTGTCTAATATATTTGTTTAACAATGCAAAAATGATTTGGTAATGTGCCTGGTATATCAATATGCTTGAACAATCACAAGGTGCTGCTATATTTGATATGACAATCTGTGTATGCAACAAAGATGGTGATATTGCTTAGAGCAATGAAGTCGTTGTATCTAATCTGAATATATATTCTTGCAACAATAATGGTGTTGTCTCTGATGTTTATTTAGATGCCTGCAACCGGATTTGCCAATAAGGCAAGTGCTCAATCTGAGCAGATCCAAGTAGGGTGAACTGCAATAAATAAAAGTCTGAATGATGCTTGAAATGATCATCTTCAATCAATCTATATATCCTCATTATCAAACGGTTGTGGCTTTTTAAACTTCAAATGACATATCCTTTTCCTTTCAAGAGATCACACCTCTTCATAATGATAACTGATCTTAATCATTCTTCTCCTAATCACTAGCCAACACAACTCTTCATCTTTTAATCAATTTGTTAACATCAAGACTTAAAGTTAATTTCATGTCTTTAGTCAATCTCCTTATATAATTTGGATCTTATGAGATCATTTTCTTAATAAATGACAAGTCATAATATTCATGATATGGGTATTATCATCTGTTGTAGACTGATTTGTGTATCCCTATTTTGTTCTTTATAGCAGTCTGGTTTCCTTGTATGATCGGTGGCAATATCCTTATTCTAATCACTGGCTGACTTTGGTTTATTTACATCGATATATTTACAATAAAAACAAATTCTAAGTATGTAATTTCATTCTTTATATCATGTTTTAACAATGTTAGTAGATAGTAAATGCTTACTATTGCAAATTAGATTTTTATGTATTCACAGTTTAGTATTTTGTGAACAGTGTTGAATTCAATATGCACAATTAATTTTGAAAGGAACAGATAAAATTCCATGTCGTAGTGGTTCAAGTTTCTTTAAATTTAAAACTGCATTCTAATACAGTCATGGCATAGGAATTGTAAATTAATTCATTCCTATTCCACACAGTCGACTGTCAATGGCATAAATTTGTTGTTTGTCTCCAACATATGATCGAAGGTTGACTAAATCACTATTACCTAGTTTCTATTTTGGTTGATTAAAAGAACTATTGGAACAAGCTTGAAATCCATTGATGTCGGTTTGAGATGCAGACCCGACCCTAACTTGAGATTTCACCATGAATTTTCCAATATCATGATTGAAAATTGAGTTAGGGAAAAGCTTATTAATATTCATTTGTGTAAGCTTTAAGTTGAAATGCAATTTTACACGGATTTGCCATATTGAGTTGTCCCTTTTGTAACTAGGAAACTTTGTATGTTGTGGGGTGTCTGATAACTTTGCACCCCAACTTTTGAATCATCTTAGAGGATGCTTGATTACTAGTACATAAGGTTTAATTTGAAATGCGATTTTACACGGATTTGTCATAGTGAGTTGTCCCTTTTGCAACTATGAAACTTTGTCTTTTGTGGGGTGTTTGACAACTTTGCACCCCAACTTTTGAATTATCTTAGAGGATGCTTGATTACTAGTGCTGCTTCTATCAATTATCAATCTATAACATGTACTTTCCAATTTATAGTTAGTGTGTAAGATACTTTTTCTCAACTGTTTGAGTTTGAGTGGTGCTTTCGCATTACCAAGTGCTCCCAAGCCTCTAAAGCTGCACAGTCTATTTCATTCTCTTCATCTTTGGCATGCACAATGTTAACATGCTTATCTACATGCCCTTAAGCTCAATGATCTTCTTCCCTGCATTTGTTGCAAGTCCCATTAAAGCTAACTCCTTTGTGGTTTCCTCTCCCTTTGTAGACTGAAATTTGTTCACTGATCACTCTTGTAGCCTTGCACAAAATGTACTTATTTTTAGTTTCTTCTGCTTGTATATCTGCTTTTCTGTGCCTTGTTTTCCCCTTTTGTCCACATCCTTACCTTTGTTTTGATGTTACTTACGGGGCTACTCTATTTATTGCTTGTCAGTAGGCCTCTTTGACAAGACTTATATTTGCAAACATATTTTATCCCAAATTGCATGATCTAATAACATATTTGGAGATCTTTTCATCATCATCATCTCCTTAGGACCTTCCTGAATGTTGAGTTGAAAGAACTCTTTTATGTACTTCAAGGATGTCTTCTTCTGTGCTAAATTCTATAATTTCTGTAACTTTACTTGAGCTTAGTAACCATTTGATTCCAACTTGAGATCTTTGTTTTAAACCTTCTGATGTGGTCTCTTTGCACAACACAACAGCATGGCATGGCCCTTCAACTTTATGCTCATGTACTTGATTCCTTGGGGGTCCTCATTTGGTTTTCCCTTGAAATATTTTGTACATTCTATTTTCTTGTGTATCAACTCATCTGATTCAGGCTTCATAAGCTAGTTGATCAAACCTTGATTTTCTTTCAACTTGTTTTTTATTGTAAATTTATCATCGAAGTTAATGTCCACGGCTCCTTGCACGTCAATGTCTTACCTCTCAACCTCATTTCTGTCCTCTATAATGCCACTCCTCTTCTCTATATGGTCTCCATGACATTGAATCTTCCTTGATGGGTCCTTGTCATATCAGCAAGTTTTTTAGCATAGTCCTTTGGCCACTTTGATGTTTCCTTTGCACTCTTTTTTTTGTGGATTGTAGCCCCTTTGGTCCTCTATCCCTTATAGATATGGGATCTGAATGGTCTTTGCTCCACAACATATTAGCAACTAAAGCTTTAAAAATCCTGATGATTCAGTTCTGTCAGCAGGTCTGTTGATTCTTTGGCTTCTTTTGGAATGCCTCTGTATGCCATTGTGCATAACTGACATTTTACACAACCTAACATAACTGACAAGGTTTTCATTGCTTTCCACCTTCTGTCCTCTGAATGGTTTCTTCAATCTTCCACTTTTCAAGGCATGGACTGAATTCTGCATGGCTTTACTAAGCTTACCTGAGTAAAATGCACTGCTCTCTGTGGTTCCACAAGTGTTCATACTCTATTTTTGGAAGACAAAACTCTGAGTCCATATGCTCATGTGGCTCTGATATCTCAATGACTAGTTTTTGTTGTTGGCAGTGCATCAGCGTCCCTCGTGGGATTCGTGACATGGCTTAACCACCTCAATACAATATGTTCTTCCAGGCATCAAAACCACAAACCAAAACCATTGATGCACACTGCACAAAGCCAAACACGATAGTTGATCTATTGTGCAGACAACTAAAACAAACAAAAGAAAGGCAGATGTTTTGGACTGATACAAGATTTTTCGATCCCTATTATGCTTTTGCATTAGAACTATCTTGGGACAAAAAAATCATTTTAATGAAAAGGCCAAAGAAAATCCTATCTAATAGTGTTTCTTAGTCTTGATTGAGGATGACAGGCACTTGGTTGCTACAATGGTTGCATAGTGCAGTTAGACTTAACAGGCCAAATCCATAGGGTTGAGGCAGGACCTTGGGTGATTCCCCATGGCGCAAAAAAATCTTTTTAAAAGGAAAAATCCCTAATAGTTAGCTTTCCTTTGCCTTGATCAAGGATGAGAAGCACGAGGATGCCATGTAGGACTTGCATACAATAGTTTGTGGTTCTTACTTCTAACAAACCAAGTGATGTCATTGATACTTTCGATGAAGAACAATATGATGATTAGTATTGATTTTCAAAATGCAGTTCTAATAAACTATTTTGATTTATCTTTAACATTTGACAATTGGTGGTGACATTATCAATTATTAGTTTGTTTTTATTTAATTTCATACCACACACATAGACAGAGTCACACACACATGCACCCCAATCTACCCCCCACCCCATTGGTATATGTAGCATGTTTCCAAATCTAGCTGTGCGGAATGGGGGGGAGAAAACTAATGAACTGCATACATGCATATACACATATAAATATATATAATTTACACAATTAAATACAAACCAAAATGATAATTGATATATATGCCCAGCCATGCTGAAACTAGGTGAAAAAAAGCTATAAACTGCCAAACCCAAACCAGCCTTATGGTACAGATTGATATCATAATAATTGTAAAGATGTTTGTAGAAGGTAATGAAGACTGTTGATTTTCCTTTTGAGCTCTTTCTGATATACACTTAAGGTATTATATTGACCAGGAACACAATTATGATTTTCTTTTTGCAAGTTTGAATATATATTTTTATTCTCCTTGTAAATAATGTGGGTCTGGTATTTGTATATATATCTTGAAGCCAGCTGTGCTGAACCAGGTGAATTAAGTGATGGACTACAAAACCTAAGCCAGCTGTATAATATAGATTACTATGATAATAATTGTAAAAAGAGGTTCATAGAAGCTATTAAAGATCATTGGTTTCCTCTTGAGCTCATTTAGATTGTCACTGAAAGGAAGCATATTGACTACAAACATAATTATGACGTTCTTTTTTTAAGGGCTAAATATATATCATTATTATCCTGGTAACCAGTAAATATCACAGGCTTGGAAGGCATGACTAATATTTTGTGATGTCAATTATCTGTTGTAGAAGTTGATTGGCTATGTTTGTATGCTAATCCTAACATGGTGGTAATAATTTCTAAAATTATCTTAGAAATTAACAACCATTAGGATAAAACTATTGTTAGGAGTCTTTTATAATTAACTCTTGTATAACTATTGTTTTCCTTGATTCTTGGCAAGGAAAACAATAGTTATACACAACCAATCAAGCTCCCTGCAAAGAGCTACAATACTAATTTAATGATAAAAGTACTCTGGTTTGTTGACTACATGAAAGTTAGCTTACCAATTTTTTTGAAATATTTTTTCATCTGAGTATGGTCCACAGGGTGTGGCCCACCTCTTATAGGTAGAAAATTATGGATTAAAAAACTTAAAAATAATGATAAGTCGTAGGGTTTAAGTATGTTTCTTGTTGGAACTCTGCTTGCAAGGATAATGCTGAAGTTCTTTTTGAAAACCAATCTCACATATCCATTCTGTACAAAATAGATTTTAATCCACCAGAAGAAACCTTCAACATCATATATTGCTTAGTAAATTCTAGCTATTATTTAATCATGGATTCCATGACATGAATGTCTGAGAGGATTTTGGCCAAAGCTTCTAATTGGCACATTTATGTGATTTTGTGAAAATTCAATTAAGTTTGAAAGAATATTTTTATAGAAGGGAGTTTGCTTGATATTCTGCAAATGTAGTCTTGGACGGCGAAGGCTTCAAGCAGATGGATCTGGCTTCAATTAGCAACATTTGCAGGGGGGGATCAGAATAGGCTGAGCAACTAAAAGATAGCCAAACTATAAATTATGGTGTTTCTTGATTATTTTTGTGAAATGGAATAGATAATTGATGCATTTAAGCTGAATTTTCTCCATCTTTTATTAATATGCCCAACCATATGGGAGCGCTTGGTTTTTCACTTACCTTGTGATAATAATATTGTTCGTTAGGAGTCATTTCTGTCAAGAAGTGATTTACTTCAAGGTTATCGGCTTCTCTATGTGCCCTTTCTACATTATTTAGAAAGATGTTTTTCGCTTGATAAACAAAGGTTTTTGTTGGTACTTGAGCCATTAAGGAATGTTGAAAGGCCAAGGTACAAGAGCCAGTATGACAACTAGGTGAATGCAATAGTTTTTTTACATTATTGGAAAAATCACTTTTACAGTCTTATATGCTTGACTTGAAAATCTTTCCAATTATCTCGTTTAATAACTGCTTGCCTCTATCCAGTTTCATTGTGAATTTGATGTAGTTCAATGTTAAGCTATAATTTTCTACAATTTCTATTGCCTTGTTTTCCAATTAGGTAGTTGATTTTGTTTTTTGAGTTTTCATTGAACAACTTGCCAAGAGCATTCTGATCAATATTGCTTTCTTCATTTTCTCCATATCTTGTCTCAGGTTGGTATAGTATGTACAATTTCATATTCATGACAGTTCCACTAAAATTTGTATTTCAATTTTCAATGTCAATGTTGATAATTCAAGGTTCAATATTTACTATTGTGAATGTTACTGCTATTTGAATTTCAGCTATTTAGAATTTTAATTATTTTTTGCAGTTTAGTTGTTAAATTGAAAGGTTATAAATTTGTCATCTCCTATTCCTTTCCTCTAGCCACTTCCCTTTAGTCACTGAAATCTGGTTGCATCCCCATATCCTTCCATACCCTTTTTGCCAAAGCTTGGAGAAACAGTTGCACCATTTCTAAGGTTAAAGCTAGGTATAATTTTCTGTCATTTATATTCCCTTATTTTCCTATCATCCAAGTGTTTGATATTTGAATTTTGATTTAATGAATTTCTCTAAGAATCTGGATTTGTATTGTTTTCTTTTCTCTCTATATATTGTCAAGTTGGTTCGCTTGCTTTGCAGATATTTTTGTTTCTATTGTCAAGTTGGTTCACTTGTCATGGACATATTTTGTGACTTCCTTATTTTTTCCATTTCTGAAGTTCAAGTTGTTAGTTTTGGGACTTGTACGTCATTAGTTCATTCCATTCATATATTTCTAATTTATATCATTGTTCTCTGTCATTGATGTTTGTACCTTTTTAAAGACTGACTGTCTTGAGTTCCACTTGGTGTTTGATGAATTGCAGGGCCGACCTAAAGGTGTCACACCAAAGTACAACTTGAAACCTCTTGTGTCCAGGCTATCAGAATTACTTGGGATTAATGTATGTATAATGTTTTATTTGAAACGTTACTATCTACTTACAACAAATTTAGTTTATATTGCTTTTTGGTTTTCAATGTATGTATAATATTTTATTTGAAATGTTACTATCTATCTACAACAAATTAAGTCTAGATATTGCTGTTTGGTTTTGAGTAATCATTTATGCAGGTAGTGAAAGCAAATGATTGCATTGGAGAAGAAGTAGCAAAATTAGTGGCATCTCTACCAGAAGGAGGGGTTTTGCTTCTTGAAAATGTTCAATTCTACAAGGAAGAAGAGAAAAATGACCCTGAGTTTGCAAAGAAGTTGGCTTCTCTTGCAGACCTCTATGTTAATGATGCTTTTGGCACAGCTCACATAGCACATGCTTCTACAGAAGGTGTTACTAAGTATCTTCATCCATCTGTTGCTGGTTTCCTTCTGCAGAAGGTAGAAGTCTCTATGTACTTAAGAGTCCTGGGGCTTGTGTCTTTTTGCACTTGATGGGATTCAAAATGTTTTAATCTGCTATAATAATTAAATAATTCAATATTATTCAATGAATGCTTAGAAATGACATTGATTTGGTCGCTCCTTCAAGATAACTTAACAAATGTTTTGAAAATGTCTTCAATATCATTGCTAGCATCTTATATTGTCATATGTCTATTTCTTAAATGTAGGGAGAGGAAATTGAATATCATTTTTCTTGATGTTTTGAAATTGTGTTGTTGTGTAGGAACTTGACTATCTTGTTGGTGCAGTGTCTAAACCCAAGAGACCATTTGCTGCCATTGTGGGAGGATCCAAGGTGTCCTCCAAAATTGGGGTTATTGAGTCTTTACTTGAGAAGGTTGATATTCTTCTTCTTGGAGGAGGCATGATTTTCACTTTTTATTAGGCTCAAGGACTTAAAGTTGGATCCTCTCTTGTTGAAGAAGACAAGCTTGAACTTGCCACAAGCCTGATGCAGAAAGCTAAAGCTAAGGGTGTTTCACTCATGTTACCAACAAATGTAGTAATTGTAGACAAATTTGCTCCCGATGCAAACAGCAAGGTGTGTGCTCTATGCTGGAGTTATGAATAGACATTTACTTGGAATTGTATTATCCAACATTTTGTCTGATTTTTGGGATATACATATCTTTCCACTTTCCATTTCTTCATTTCCTTGAAGATTAGGTTCTTAATATTCATTTTCTTCATGTTTTGTTCTTGTATGTGTTTTATAGGTTGTACCCTCTAGCGAGATTCCAGATGGGTGGATGGGTCTTGATATTGGACCAAACTCCATCAAGACATTTAACGATGCTTTGGACACAACTAAAACTATTATCTAGAATGGTCCCATGGGAGTGTTTGAATTTGAGAAATTTGCTACTAGAACTGAGGTTTGTGTGGCTAGACTTCTTAGATGTTGTTAACCATTGATACTTTCTTTCTAGCTGTATGAATGGATTGGGATGTACTATTTATGACGGGAGTGTCTAAATTTGAGAAATTTGCAATTGGAATTGAGTTTTGTGTGGCTGTACTTCTTGGATGTTAACCTATTCGTAATTTCTTTCTAGTTTTATGAATGAATCAGGATATACTTATTTTAAATTTATTTTTGAATGCAGGCAATTGCAAAGAAGCTTCCAGATCTAAGTGGGAAGGGTGTAAACACAATCATTGGTGGAGGTGATTTTGTTGCTGTTGTGGAGAAAGTATGTGTGGCTGAGAAGATGAGTCACATTTCAACAGGTGGTGGTGCTAGCTTGGAACTATTAGAAGGAAAAACCTTGCCTGGTGTTCTTGCCTTGGATGACGTTGTTCCAGTAGTAGTTTAAGTCATTATTAGCAATATCATATTGCTATTTTTCTAGAAGAAATATCAATTTTAGCTGTGTTTTCAAACCAGATATATCTCTCAATAATGCAAGTATCCAAGAGTAATGTATCTTCAAGTTCAAATATTTCAAGGCAATCATATTTCCAGGAGCTGTTCAATTATTAAATACTTTGCAATTAAATAGGAATTTCAACCATTTTCTGATGTTTATGATTGTATTTCTATCGAGTCTTGTGGGCTAACAGCAAAATGAGTGACCTATGATTTGTGGAAAGTGTTCAGAATAAAGTATTGGCACATTCTATAAGTACAGGAGTAAACGTGACACACATTTTGGAGGAGCATGTAAGAGAATATGAAACTATGACCAAAACCAAAACAGTCTTTAAAGAACTTCAATGAAAATCCATCCAATCCCTATATAGGTTGTTTACGATAGTTGAATTTCTGGAAGGAATTCCATAGCCAAAATGGGAGTAGTTACAATGAAAATGTCCTGTAACTTGAAGATCTCAAATTAGGTTTAAGTACAAATCCAAAATGATCTATCAAAAATATCGATGGGCTTCATTTTTCTTCTCTACAGACTAAAAGTATGCAAAACCTGAGCAAAGCTGCTGTTGATGTTGATAGTGGAATGACCATTGCAGTCTGTTTATCAATACCCTTCAATTATAGTGACATAAAATTTTGATGGGGTAGGGATTTTTAATATTTGAGGCTGTTATGCATATATTTTAAAGATTGGGAGTAGTAGGGGGATGTAGTGGATCACGAGCCTTGCTTTGCTTAGGGGTCACCTTGAGGCAGCCACTCTCTTATGTTGTGTCATTGCCTTGACAAGGCTTGCTTCGCACTAATTAGTAATTGGCCACCTTGTTGAGATATTATAGGTGCTTTATGCTTGCATGAGCTAATTTGATTTTACGACAAGAGTAACTGTTTTGTATTAATGATTACATTTGTCAAAAACTAGAAGGCAAGCTATTTGCTATGGACTGTTAAGTTGTATTGAGCCATTTAGATTATTGAAGAAGATGTTTTTTTAATGTTTGCAAGGCTAAACATAGCCTATGGGATAGCTTGCTTGATCAAATTGTTTCTGCAATTCAATCCTTTTCCTATGCAAGTTGATGATGAGCACCCTCAACTTTTCAACAATCCCTTGGCTGAATAAATTTGATCGAGGTGTCACTGATGGAAGGAGTCTTAAGTGCTGAGCGTGGCAATATTTGACGTGAATTATGACATGGTTTTTTGTTAGAGAAAAAATTGGAATTGGAATTTTGTCCACTTTAGTTTTCTAATTTTTAATTAATTAATAATTATTGTAAATAAGACACCAATAGCACTTCTTAATAGACATTTTTTTTATAAAAAAAATTTAGCATTGGTCTCAATTTCAACCTTTGCATAGACTTTTTTTTTTAAAAAAAATTAGCATTGGTCTCAATTTCGACCATTGGACAAAAAAAATGACGGTGATTTTTCCAGTTTCAAGTGATTACTGCAGTCAAAATTTCGACCAATATTATGGTCAAAATTTTGACCAATAAGAAATACATAGAAAATTTGACGAAAAAAGAATGGCGAAAGTTTAAGTTGTGGATTCGACCAATTATTGTCAAAAATTCGACCAATTCTCATCAAAATTTGAGGTAAAATTTACTAGTGCTAGTATGCTTTCCTGAACTAGGGGGCATGGTACCTTTATCATCATAGTCCTTCTCCAGATCCACAATGTCTTTTGAGGGGCCGTTCCCTTCAAGATAGCTAGCTAGGGCATCTAGGTTATTGGCCAAGAGCACCAGCTCATCATTTTAACATCTTTTCCACCCTTTTGGCCAGTTCAGTGACCTTTTGCTCTAATTTATCTAACCTTCCCTTTCTATTGTTTCCCTCATCATCAAACTTTTTAATTCTTTCTTTAGACTCTGATTCATGACCACCAAACTCTCAATTTGCTGGAAGACCCAACTATCATACCTCAAAATGGACTTTGAAACAGAGATAGCCAACTATAATTTAGAGTCATCAAAAGTGTCAGGGTACTCCAAATTTAGATCCAGTAGAGTCCTCGTAGCTAACCTGAGGTTTAGTGTAAAACCCTTCACTCAAGTTGCCAACAACGAGATGGGAGGGATAATCCTTAGCCTCATTTAGTCCCGAGGCCATCTTTGGTTAGGATTAACAAGACAAAAATAATAGTTACATGCAAATATAACCAATATTAGAAAATAATAAACCAAACATAAGAGAACACAAGACACAAATATTTAATGTGGTTCACCCAATCCTTGGGATATGTCCACCAACAACGAGTCAAATATTCTTATTATCCATTAATTACAACCTGATTACAATCCGTAATCCCTTATAGCTCAACACCACCACAAGAAGCTATGAAAAAATATACATAATGAAATCCCTAAGCCTAAGCCATTTTTATACAATATTTTTTTTCCACTTTAGGGTTAGAATTGGTTACAAGATGTGAGCCCAAAAATAGCCAAAAAATAGGCCCTCAAAAATTTTCCTCAGGGGAGCTTCCATCCCCGAACCCCAACAAGGATGCATGGAAAGTGTACAGTACTTCCTTGATCAGTCACCATATACCAACATCTTTTTCTGATCCTCATCCTCTTTATAGAGATTTTATGGTCAATGCTTGTTTCTAAGCACCCTATTATGAACATCCTCCAGCTTATCACCACTAAGATTCACTTAGATACTAATTTATTTCTCAACACCTTCACTATACTCCATATCTTGACCCTTATCAATGCCTCTCTTATCATGCTCATCACCATGCTCCTCACCCTTCTCCTACTCTAATATCTCACCCTTAGATAGTAGTTAAGTATATGACAAATTTTTATTTTAATGTCATTAGATATTTTACAGCACGGTAGGGGAGTGAGTGTGTTAAGGTAAATGACTATTTGGGTGGAGTGTTACACATTAAGTTTGTAGATATTAGTCGTGTATATGAAAAATTAATTTTTAATGTCAAGAAGCATTCTACAATAGTAGTAGAGGCATGAGTGTAATGAGGTGAATGAAAACTTGGTTGGAGTGTAATGTAGTGAGTGTGTTAGCAAAAATTATTACCTTATAGCTATAAACTTATACATATGCATATACATATACATATACATATACATATACAAATACATATACATATACATATACATATACATATACATATGGATATAAATATACATATACATATACAAATACATATACATATACATATACATATGCATATGCATATGTATACAAAATAACATAAAAAAAGATATTTCTCATCAAAATTATAAATATCAAATAAAAGTGAAGATATATTTTTTAATAAAAATTATAAGTAGACATTACAAATAATTAATTCAATTAAACTATAAATTTGTAAAATTTCATTTTTGATCATTTTAAAAATAAAGATAAGGAGTTTAATAAACTAATATGAAAAATTATATGTAAATAATAAAAGTTTAAAAATTAGATGAAAAAACTTGAATTAGGGAAAAATAATATAAATATGATAAAATATAAATTTTTGTGTGTAATAAATGAAATGAAATTAAAATAAAATAATTTTAAGGTAACTAAACTAGCTCTAATTGCTATCACTTGATATTTCATAATTTGATAGATGTATTAAAAGATATCTATATTAGTTATTGATTGATTTAGTTTATAATTGGATATGTATTAAATTGGAAAATTGATAGGTTTCGGTTTATGTATTTAAACATGGTGAAAAGTGAATTATTGATCTTATATCAAGATGGGGATTTGTAGTTTGATAATTAATGTCATATTATGGGTTCAAGAGTTGAGTAGGATAAAAATATAGATCAAAAGGCCATGTAATATTGGAATCCTAGATCTTAGTAGATATGAGGAAAGAAAATCATATAAAATAAGAGTGGAACATAATTTAGAAAGAAAGGTGAATATTCTCCATTAGGAACCCTCAAGTAGATATAAGAAATTTTTGAAAAGGAGAGAAAACTTTTAAATTTGACAAAGACTTCAAAGAATATTCTTCAATGAAAAGAAATTAAAATTCTTGAGAAGGAGATAATTCACTTGAGAAAGGATGATTTAAATATGAAATATTCTAATGAATAGGAATACATAACTATCTATTAGGATGAGGAGAATAGAGAATTAGAGACAAAGGAATTAATAGGAGACAACAATAGTCTCTCTAGAAAGGGAACAATTTCAAGTCTACATAAGGGAGAGTTATTAGAGAAAACCACATTATAGATAGAAAATCTCAATGTAGAAATAGAGAAGGATACTACTAATGTCATTTTCTAGGAAGGAGAATCAAATCATGAAATGGAAGATGAAGTGGACTTTAAATCTAATTCTGAAGAAGAGGAGAGTTATTTATATGGAGAAGGGGAGATACTCGAAGAGAGAAGCATTTTAAAATCCATCTCCAAAATAGAATAACCAAATATAAAACCTAAATGAAAGAGAGGTCCAAAATCTAATAAGGTTAAGTTGTAAATGGTTACTAATTCTAAGGGCTAGAGAAATCTAAGATTAGGGAAGGAGATCATATCTAAATTAGAACAAGAAGAAGAATACAAATTTCATGATTATAAGATGGAAATCCTTTTATAAGAATAAAAATTTCCTTGTTATCAATGGGTACAAGTTGGTTTCAACCATTGGAAAAAGGGACATTGCATCAACTTACAAACAAGTAACAAGTTGGGGAACCTTAATAGGGAGAAGGGAATAACTGGAGGGGCCTTCAATGCAACCCTAGACAATTATTAAATGTGTGGAGGAATCTCCAATCTCTTCCAAGTTTTTTTATAATTTCATACCTTTTTTCATATGAAATTAGGGTTAGAGATAGACACACCAACAATGGAAATTTTACCTAGATGAATCCTAGAAAAGGATTCAATAGTATTGCTAAAAGAGTGGACCAATTTTATTTTTTATAGAGATTTTGATGATTAGTTAGGCATGTGATAGAAAACCATTCCACCTTTTTCTACATCTAATATGATAAAAGTACAAACCCATGTCATACTTTAGGATAAGTCAACACATTTGGCCAAATTGGATTTGACTGAATCCTTTCCAGCCAAACACACATGTAATCTACGTGGAGGACACATGGTAGGGGTGTTTCGGCTAAACGGGTTCCAACTGAAACAATTTTGACTGGAACACTCTCAATATAAAACCTAGTTGTCCATTTTTAGCCCCATATTTGCAACCAAGGAGTTTTCCTGAGAAGGAGAGGGGCTGAGGTGATTTTCAGCCGAATCTTAGGTAGGCACTCTTTTTTTAAGTTTTTTGAAAAATGTTATATGTACTAAATTTTTTATTATTGAAAAACTATTTTTTTAAATATTTTTAATAAATGGTTTGTAAAGTAAATAGTAAATAGTTAAATTTAGTGTTTAGGGTAAATGGTTTAGATTAAATAATTAATTTTTTTTTAATGTTATATTATTGGATTAAAAAACTATATGAAATGATGTATTGTCTTCAAAACTTAGGTTGATAAAAATTACAACTTAAAAACAAAAATATCATAACCCAAACACATATATTAAACCTCTTTCCAAAGACATCTATCCATATTTTTTAAACATAATATGTCACTAAAATTTCTAACATTGTAAATCCCCTTAAGACATTGTAACTTTAGTTACCCATAAGAAATCCCCTTAGATCCCTTTACGAAATCCCCTTAAGATCCCCTTAAGACAACCCCTTGGATCCCCTTAAGACATCCCCTTAAGATCCCACTAAGACATCCCCTAAGAACCCCTTAATATCTCCTTAAGACATTACAATGACATGTCAATGAGTGCATTTATTTATAATGGATATCTATGTATACACTCTCACATATATGGGAACATGTGTGTTGATTTTTATTGACCTTAGATAATTCATTCCACATGTTACATGAATTAATTAATATATTATTAATTGGTGCAGGAGAACCTTAGGGTAAGGCAATCCCTAATAATAGTTTTGGCTTGTAAATGGTCTAGGAAGCCATTGACTTAATAAGGACTAATTTGTAAAGTCCAAAGGTCTGTTTTGTGTCATGGTGAACTTAGGATGATCTAGGTTGTCTCTAAGTCATTGAGAGAGACCAATTTTGGTCAATAGGTGAAAACCCTCCAATCTGAGGAAATAGAAGGTGGAATGTTATAAATTGATCTTTTACTAGGTTTGGGCAAATTTAGGGGTCTAGGAAGCCAACTAGGCAAGTGGGAGGTAATAGGACATCACCAAGGCAAGAATGGTAAAAGTTGCTCATGACAACAATGCAATTTTGCAATGTTGTAATGACAACATTCCTAAAATGGTGGAATGAATTGTGATTAGGTCCAAGGTCTAACCTGAGGGTCCAAAAGTAGTTGGAAATATGATATTTAAAAAAGACTCAAACCATTTTGATGGTTGGTTGTCATTAAGTACATAATGCTTATGAGAAAGTAGGGTGCTGTGATAGTTTTCAGAGGTTTTAGCCTTCATCCATTGTTCAATTGGATTGAAAGGATTACTATTTTGAATGGGATAGTTGATTTACTTTATGTGAAGGAACTATGCAAGGTTGTTTTAGTATTTTTGAGATTGTTTGTTAACATTTTGTAAATTCTTTTGAAGTACTTAGTTTTTTGTCCCGTGCATAACAGTTTGGTAAAGAATGTCCATAACTTGAATCCTGACCATGGGAACTTCATGGCCTCATGGATTCAAGTCATGGACTCTGGATATAATGTAAATATGGAAGGAGGATTTGTGGGAAGTCATGGAGTTAATTTTGCAAGCTAGCCCTAGGCAAATTGTGTATTTTGGCTAGGCAGATGGGAAAGCTTGTAGAGTAAATAGTAGGTATCAACTCAATTGGTGTGTGCCAATCCTATTAGGGTTATGGTAGAAGAATGTGTTTAGTGTCCAAAACCTAGAGGAGGAGTGTGGGAAGGAGATTCCAAGCCATGAACAAAAGGTAACTCTGTCATTACCCTATAACCCTTGAAAATAGGGTATTTTGGAAATATGTTGTATGGACACTTTGGGAGAATATGACCTAGGAAATCTTGGAGATTAGGTCCATAGAAACAAAAATATTTCAGACACCAAGAGGTCTTGTTAGGATTTTTTCATTGAAAATGCAAGACCCTAGTTTGTAGGAGGCCTAAAAGGGGCTAAAAGGCTACAAGGCCTAACTAGGCTAGTTTTAACATTGATAGGTTAAAACTTGGAGAGAAGTTGCAGAATGATGGGGAATGGTATCAAAACCATATCAGAGTGATCTAGACTTCCAAATTCCTAAAGGACTGTTCTTGGAAGTTCAATTTCCAATTGTGCACAGGGTTGCATATGTGAGAGTTTGAGTGTTTGGAGAGTGTGGATTCCAAATTGGTGTGAAGTTTCTTGGTGGATAGGGGTTGGGGTAGGAACCTCTAGTTAGTGTTAGAAATAGGGAATACTGAGAGGGGGGCACTGAATCAGTATTCTGAAAACTTTTGCTTTCACCCAATTATGGATATAACAAATTATCTTAATACATGCATAACATATTAAAATAAATAACATGCATAGCAATAAAGCAAATGAACTCATAACACTTTATTTGTTCTCAAGGAAACCCCAGCCAAGAGAAAACCCCGGTGGGGATGGTACCTACAAAGATCCACTAATAAAAAGTATCTTGTTAAGGATGTTGACCCTGTTAGGAGCCTGTTACATGCATATAGTGTCTTAGTCCCGATTAAGGGACTATAGGCCTTGTTAGAAGCCTCAAACCTACTAAGAGTTGGTAGTACTGATTACAAATGATTACAAGATGAGCCCAGTGCACAAAAAAGTAATATACAATGATTACTAATTACAAAAGGGTAAGGTACATAACCTTATACTTCTTGCTTGTCTTTCACAACTTCACATCAATATCTTTCACTATATCATTACACTTGCATTACTTTCCACATTCCATATGCCTTCCATTTATACAAGTTATTAGGAATAATAACTTTTACAGTCGGCTTTACATAACATAAAGCTTTACACAAAATACATATTTACTGAAGGGTTAACATCTAGGATTTCGTCCCTTTATATTATTAAGAAATAATTTTTATAAACAAAATAATGCATTAACTCTTTACCAATTCTGTCTTCATATTTTGTCATGTCGGCTTAACAGTGTCTTTGGTAAAACTGCCATAACTTCTTCTGTACATGTCATACAGACATGCACTCTTAGGTGAGTCTTCAATAGTCATCATAGTATCTATGTTCAAGTGCGCAAGCACTGAACTTATTCTAATCGACATCGCCAATCAAAACTGTCTCCTAGATACACTGGGAAAATACTGCACATACTTAGACAATTTTTCTTTACGCTCTATCATACTTGCTCTCTATCATATGTGGTCTTCATGTAGATTATATGTTTCCATAATGAAAACATCTAGATATCTAACTTAGCCAAATTGCCAACAATCTCCCCCTTTGTCATTGGTGGCAACATATGAGAAAATTGGCTAAGTCTCAAAACTTCAAAACTCAAAATTGTGGCCATAACAAAACAAAATATATCCGTTGTCCTTATAACTCCATAAATCTTATCTATATTATATAATCCCCCTAAGAATATACTTCCTTATCATACATACATCATTTTTCTACTATATATGTCTCCCCCTTTGACAACAATGACAAGAAAAGGTGCCAAAAACTGTGTCCAAAAATTTATATACCTTGATTTAGTATTGCAAAGCTGGTAGGATTGCAACACAATCTAAAAAATTTACTTTAATGCTCTCTATCTCCTTCTCCCATGCCTTCTTAATGGAATCTTCAACACTAAGTAGTGCACACAATCCATAAGATGTGATCTCACATGCTTGAAGGTTTGTAAAACTAAACTTCTCAAAAGATGTCTTTGATGCAAGACATTCTTCCAACTGTCCTTCAACAATGCTTATCTTTATTAAAATGTGCTCTCTTAGAAGAGAAAATCTTTTCAATTTCCTATCCTTTTCATCATTGAGAATCCTTATTTCATCATTTACTTTGCTGATTCTTTTCTCAATATCCAATATCTTCACATTAGGGCTAGCTAAAAGATTTGTTTATGACTGAATTTCTACTTCTTTAGCCTTAATCTTGTCAACTACTTTAGATACATGGTTTTCAGATTTTGTACACTGAATATAAAATGTTTTACCTCTATCCAAATTTCTTCTCAAGTCTTTTATACAAACATACAGATTGTTAATATCATTTTTGATATTCTGACTTATATCATGAAACATTTTGGCCTCATAGGCTACCTGAACCTTCACTTTATCCATATCTGATAAGTTAGTGAACTCATTATCAAATGCATTCATACCTTTCTTAGCTCTTTCTAGTGGGTCTGCTTCTGTTATCTAGCTAGTCACAACACTTTGTAACTTCTCTGTTATTTCCAGCAAAGATCCTTCAAGGCTTTTCACCTTCTTGTTCTTTCCAATTATTTTTTTCAGGGATGTGATCAATTCCATTTGATCATCATCATCATCAATCTCTTTCCCAAAACTTTCAAATATTGATCCAATCTATGTTTTCTTTTCTATCTCAAGTGTAAGACTGATTTCTTCTTTGTTAGGGACTTCTTTCTATCCTTGAATTTCTATGTTTTCTTGATTCTCTATTTTATTTTCTTCCTCTTTCCTTGATTCTTTATTTCCTTCTACAATAGATCTATCTTGTTCTTCTAGGGCCGAATTGTCAACAATGTTTTCAAGATTTTGAAAAGGATTATCATCACTTTCGAATGTGATCTTAGTTCCTTCCACATGCATTGACTCATCTACAATGTTAATTGATGGTGGAGAGGGACTCTTCTGATGCTCAGCTTCTTCTGCCTGTTCTGCTAGCTCTACTGCACTAGAGTATTTTTTGACACTAGATGCCATTACCTTTTATATTTCTTTCTTTGTTTCTTTGTTTATCTCTTCATACTTTCCTCCCATTATCTGAATGGTTCTTTTCTTTGTTCTCAGATGGGTTCCAAGTTCTTTCATTATTTCTTTAAAGTGATCTTCATCTCTGACATCACATAATTTTCTCACAATATTTCTCTGATTTTATTGTCTTCTTTAGTTTCTCTCTTTTTCATTTTAACTAGCTTCTCAAAAAAATCATCAGGTATCTTACCTTGAATTGAGTCAAACTTGTTATCTTCTAGGATCATATGTCTCAAAACTAAATTCTCCAAATTCAATCTTTTTGAATAGTTATAAAGATCATAGTACTTGTTCATCTTAGAAAAATCTCCATCATGAATAATTAGTTCATTTACCTTCTCAATCTTTGGTTTCTATGTCTTCTTTTTCACTTGAATATCTTCATCATCTTTTATCTCTGCTATTTTCCTTTGTATTGGTGGCACTATTGTCTTCTATCTCTTACCTGGTCTAGTAGCTATTTCTTTCACTCTTTTCATTGGTGGAGTTGAAGATGATCTTGTAGATTTCCTAACTTCTTGTTCTTCTTGCTCTACTTTCACTTTATGCTTCAAATTTCTAGTTTCAACTACTAATAGGGGTGGAATAGACAAAAATTCCTTTTGTCCAATGTCTCTAATTGTTGTTTTTGTATTCTACAATTATAAACTCTTGTTCTGTCATTCCTGTGTCCTTCAAAATTTTCTTAATTGTACTTTCTACTCTTTTATTTGACTATTTCTCTTCCTGAATAAACTTTGCAGAGTTGATGTTCTCCTCAAAAGTCCCAAATTTGTTGGTGTGTATATCCAAATTTCTCTTAAGCAATCTATTCACATATTCTTCTCCTTCAGTTTCAGAAATTGCATAGCCAAGAGGGTCTATGAACTCTACTCTAGGCTCAACTGCTTCAATAAATGTAAAGTCAATGTCAACCATAAAACATATCTCATTCCTATACTTTTCAACAATTGACTGAGGGATTCTTGATCTATTTTTCATCAAATTCTGAAATGTTTTAATCTCTAAAACTACACTCTCATTGACCTTGTCAATAAGATGTCTCCTGAACACTGTGTTTATCCTTTCCATTGTGGTCTTACCGTCATTCTAATCATCACCAATTGTAAATGGAAATCTTCTTAACAAATGAAAAAACATATAAGTGATCAATGATGAGAATCTAAACTAGGAGTTCTTAGTCTTCTTTATCTTCTCCAAGTTCTCAAATAATTGAATTCTCAAGATCTCACACATGTCTACTTGTATCTTGTCAACACACATCAAATAGGATGCATGAATAATTCTAGCTACCATGTCATCTTCTCTTGAATTAGCTCAAAATTTAGTTGTAAGGATCTTGCACAAATACCTAACATCATCCTGTTGTATCTTGCCAATAACTATACCTCTGCCATTGTAAGATGATTTAGTGTTGTCTAATACAATTTTCTTCATATTCTTTTCATTAAATGGTATGACTCTAGATTTAGAAAAACTAGTTACTTCATGAATTAGGTATGTTGTAATGTCTATCACTCTATCATCTAACCAAAACTTTCCATTATGTATTCTGCTTAGAATTATCTTAGTGCATTCTTCATCATCAAGTTCATATTGTAAAGAGTACCTTATGATTTCATTATCCTTCAAATGTTCAAACCCTACTCTCAATGACATATCATGATTGTAAAGTTTCTCATATTCCTTAGTAAAATCACTATCACTAAGGGTTTCAAGTTGACATCCCAAATAGCTTCTAACATTCTCTAAATGTAGAACTCTATCTGATACAGATGATAAAGCCAATTTAGGGTCTTCTTCCAAGTGTTAT
Organism: Chamaecyparis obtusa; assembly: GCA_027943335.1. Classification (NCBI taxonomy): domain Eukaryota; kingdom Viridiplantae; phylum Streptophyta; class Pinopsida; order Cupressales; family Cupressaceae; genus Chamaecyparis; species Chamaecyparis obtusa. The sequence continues at coordinate 295,343 of BSBK01004414.1, forward strand.
ACCGGTTCCATTTTAGTCTTAGGTCTGATCTTATCTCTTACATTGTGAATCAATGAAACATCCATATCTTCTACAAATTCTCTAACTGAAAGATAGATTTTCTTAGTAAAATACCTCAATTCCATGATTTAGGGTTTACATAGATCCGGCATGAAATTCCTTCACCAAATCCTTACAAACTGCTTCAATCACTTCTCCTTTCATCTCCTTAACACTTGTATTTTCTTTAATGATCAAACAATACTGATCATAACCTTTTAACCTTTCAATCTCATTAGATTCTAACATCGCATTCAATTCTTTTGCCGCTTCTTCCCAAAAAGTTGTTCATGCTTACCTGTAAAATTGAAAACTTCTTGTGATCTCACATAACATCATATTATCTTATGCACTCTTAACCATACTATCACTGCATCATATACTACATTGCATCAACTCCGCAAGACTCAATTCATCCTATACTAACTTCTACACTATTTTAAGTTCCTATTCTACTCCATTTTTCATGAATTAAGTACTTTGAGATGGGTTCAGTAGAGATTCACTCTTACCATTAGATACTTCACCTTTTTTATTACCTTCATTGTTGAATGTGTCTCCTTGATCTATGGCTTTAATAAACTTTACTTCTTCTGAATTACTACAACAACCTCCATGACTATTTCTTGCATTTTCATTTCTCCTTGCATGACATCTAGGGTTAGGGTTTCTCATGTTATTCATCCAGAAAAACCTTACTGTATGACCAAATTTGTTTCATATCTGACAAACTACTCAATTGTTTCCATATCTCGGTCCAGTCTGGTTGATTTTGTGATCTGCAATTCCTGCTAATGTGTCCAACCTTGTTGCATCTATAACATACCACTACATTTTTTCTGTTCATATCTTCAGTAGGTTTCCTGTCTGCATGGTTAGTATTTCTAAATATTCTACTACTATTATTATTCTCATTAAATTTAGGCTTCCTACATTCAATATCTCTATGTCCAAAACCATGATAATTATAACAATAACCATTAAGAGGTTTAAATTGCTTACCTGTACAATCTTTCTTCATATGACCAAAAGTATTACATGAAAAACATCTACCTTTAAATTCTCTCTGTATACCTTTAGGTGATTCTTCTTGTTTAGGTGGTTCTTCTTGTTTAGGTGTATCTTTAAATTTTTCAACTTCATCAGATTTCTTTTCTTCTATATTTTTAGAAACTTTCAGATCTGATTCCTTTCTTTCTTCACTCACTTTAGATGAGTTAAATCCAAGGCCAGTTTTATCATAGAATGGCTTTTGATAAGACATTTGTTCATCAATATTCTCACTAGTAGAATATAGCTTCTCAAGTTGTTGCTTAGACTGTGTCAATTCACCTTTCACAATAGTGTTGTACTTTTCAAGTTCAACATACTACAATTTGGTTTTCTCAAGTTTAGATGTCACTTTACAAAGTTTAGATTTCAGATCTTCTTTCTCAGATTTCAGATTTTCATTCTCATATTTCAAATTTGATTCATTCTTTCTATTTCCATATTTCAAACTCAACTTTAGATTTACTATCTTCAGTTCATGTTTAAGGATCTCATTTTATTTTTCCAGATTATCATCACAATCTTCAACTTGAATTGTAGATACTTTTTTTGATTTTAATTCCTCCAGCTTATTCTTCAGCTTTTCAATGAGGTTCTTTACATCATCATATTTTCCTTTCAGAGTATCTCTTTCTTCAGTAAGTAAATCAATATGTTCAAGAGCTTCTTCAAGATTCTTCTGTAGTTGATCCATATCCATAGAGATCTTACTCAAGCTACTAGGCTTTCTTTGAATAATTATTTTCTGAGTAACTAAGCTCTGATACCAATTGTTATAAATAGAGAATACTAAGAGGGGGGGGGGGGTTGAATCAGTATTCTGCAAACTTTTTCTTTCACCCAATTATGGATATAATAGATTATCTTAATACATGCATAACATAGTAAACTAAATAACATGCATAGCAATAACGAAAATGAACTCATAACACTTTATTTGTTCTCGAGGAAACCCTGGCGAAGGGAAAACCCTAGTGGGGATGGTACCCACAAAGATCCACTAATCAAAAGTATCATGTTAAGGATGTTGACCCTGTTAGGATCCTATTACATGCATATAGTGTCTCAGTCCTGATTAAGGGACTATAGGCCTTGTTAGAAGCCTCAACACTGCTAAGAGTTGGTAGTACTGATTACAAATGATTACAAGATGAGCCCACTGGCCAAAAAAGTAATGTACAATGATTAACGATTACAAAAGGGTAAGGTACATAACCTTATATTGCATTCTTTTCTTTCACAACTTCACATCAATATCTTTTTCTATATCATTACACTTGCATTACTTTTCGCATTCCATATGGCTTACATTTATACAAGTTAATAGGAATAATAAGTTTTACAGTTGGCTTTACATAACATAATGCTTTACACAAAATAAATATTTACCCAAGGGTTAACATCTAGGATGTCATCCCTTTATATTATTAATACATTATTTTGATAAATAAAATAATCCCTTAACTCTTTACCAATTCTGTCTTCATATTTTGTCCTGTCGACTTAACATTGTCTTTGGTAAAACTGCCATAACTCCTTCCGTACATGTCATACAGACTTGTTCTCTTAGGTGAGTCTTCAATATTCATCATAGTATCTATGTTCAAGTGTGAAAGTACTAAACTTACTCCAATTGACATTGCCAATCAAAATTGTCTCTTGGGTACAGTGGGAAAATACTACACATACTTAGACAATTTTGCTTTCCGCTCTGTCATACTTTCTCTTTGTCATATGTGGTCTTCATGTAGATTATATGTTTCCATAATGATAAAATCTAGATATCCAACTCATCCAAATTGCCAACAGTTAGGGTTAGAGAAAGAACCCTAAGAAGGCTTAAGGAAGCTTAAGGAGAGAACAAGAAAGCTCTATATTGAAGAAACTCCACATCAAAGTGGTATCACAATTGGCCAAAGAGGTGGATGAACAAAAGAGGGAGATGGAAGAACAAGAAAGTAAACTAGATGAACAAGAGGTGAAGAACAAACACCTCAAGGATGAGTTGAATGGAATGAGAACAAGAATGACAGAGATGGCAATAGAAGCCAAGAAAAGGGGAACTGAGGGAGAATACAATAACAGCAAAGGCAAAGAAAAGATATTTGAGGTAGAGGATGAAATTCCTACACCTGATCCTCCTATGCCTAATGAACAAACAACATTTCTTAAAGCTATCAAGGCTATAGGTGGAAAAGGCCTTGAAGGTATTCCAATGTTCCATGGTGAGATGGATGCAGAGCTAGTCATAGAATGGATAGAATGAATGGATAACTATTTTGAATGTGATGGAGTGACTAAAGCTCAGAAGGTAAAGGTAGCCAAATCAAGGCTAAGGGGTCAAGCACTAACTTGGTGGAAGGTTGTGCAAGAATAAAGGGAAAGTGAAGGAAAAATGCCAATAGATAGTTGGAAAGCTATGGTGGACAAGGTGAAAGAAACATATCTACTAGAGAACTATGAAATACAAGTCTACAAGAAAAGACAAAATCTCAAACAAAGGGACTTAGACATAGAAGCCTACACCGAAGAATTCCAAAAGTTATGCCTTAGGTCAAGGGTACAAGAAATTGAGAGTCTCAGAGTTGCAAGGTATCTCAATGGCCTTAGGTGGAACATCCAAGAGGATTTGAGTTTATTCAGCCTCACCACAATTCATAGAAGCTATCAAATGGCCTTAAAGGTGGAGGAGAAATTGAGGAAGAAAGGGGATTCTAGCTCTAGAGGTAGAGGAAGGGGCAAAGATTTCAGAGGTGGTTCTAGAGGTGGCTCTAGTGGAAGGAGTCATGACCAGAAGAGCTATAGTGAAGCCAAGGCTACTGAAGGTACTAATGAGTCTACTTATATCAGTGGTTACAATAGGGGAAAAGGAACTACTAATGGTGACAGAGGCAGATGTTGTAGCAGTAGCAGAGGGTCACATTTTAGCAACATGAAATGCTATAATTATGGAAAGGTAGGGCATCCAACATACAGATGTCCAAACAAAGAAACAGGATCCTATGGTGAGAAAAATATTACCTTGGTGCAGGAGGAGGAAAATACAAACAAATCAGAGGTAGACCTTTAGGTGGAAAGAGGAGTAAATCTAATGTTTAGAAGGATCTTAGTCAAAGAACTAATCAAGGAGGAAGACAAGAAAGGAGAGCTCTTTTTAGAGTGACATGCAAGATTCTTGGAAAGATAATTGATTCAGGATCAATAGATAATGTAATCTCGGAAGAGGCAGTTCAAAAGTTGAAATTGTCCAAGATTCCTCATGCCAGTCCTTATAAAGTGACTTGGCTTAATAAAGGTCAGAATGTCTTGGTAAATGAGCAAGTTTGGATCAAATTCAATATAGGTAAGTATCAAGATAAGATACTTTGTGGTGTGCTTCCAATGGGTGCCTAACATTTGCTACTAGGAAGACCTTGGTAGTATGATAGGGAGGCAGTGCATCATGGCAAGGAGAACAAATATTCCTTTAAGAAAGATGGTGCAACCTATAGAATTTAGTCATTACTAGAGGAAGATCCAATGGAGTAGGTGAAAGAAAATATCTTGTTAATAAGTGATAAGGAGTTCTGGAAAGACTTGAGAGAAGATGAAGGAGTGGGATATGCCATCATGGTCAAACCAAGAGAGGAGACATCAAAAAAGAAGCAAATACCTGCAAAAGTTCAACATTTGTTGGATCAGTTTAAAGATATAATATGTGATGGAGCACCACCTATATTACCTCCAAAGAGGGAAATCAGTCATCAAATTGATTTTGTGCCCGGTGCATCTTTGCCAAACAAAGCTGCATACAAGATGACACCTGACCAAAACAAGGAGATAACCATGCAAGTGCAAGAGTTGTTAGATCAAGGGCTGATAAGGAAAAGTATCAGTCCATGTGCTATTCCAGTGGTTCTAGCACCTAAAAAGGGAGGAAAATGGAGAATGTGTACAGACTCTAGGGTAGTTAATAGGATAACTATAAGGTATAGGTTTCCTATCCCTAGGATAGACGACTTGATGGACTCTTTAGGTGGAGCCATGTTCTTTTCCAAAATTGATCTCAAGAGTGGATACTATCAGATAAGAATGAAAGAGGGGGATGAATGGAAGTCAGCTTTCAAAACAATAGAGGGGCTCTATGAGTGGTTGGTAATGCCCTTTGGGCTGACTAATGCACCTAGCACCTTTGTGAGGGTGATGAATGAAGTCTTGAAAGACTATATAGGTGTGTTTGTAGTTGTCTATTTGGATGATATCCTCATCTTTAGAAAGACAAGAGATGGGCATATGAGGCACTTAGAATTAGTGTTGAGGAGGCTTCATGAGGATAAGTTAACAATAAATCTTGAGAAGAGTGAGTTCATGAAAGAGGAACTTGTCTACTTGGGCTTTGTAGTGTCTCAAGGTAATCAAAAAATTGATAAGAGAAAAGTGGAGGCAATATTGAGTTGGCCCACTCCTAAGTCTGCAACTAAAGTAAGGATTTTTCATGGCCTAGCTCAGTTCTATAGGAAATTTTTGAGAAGATTTAGTGAAATTTGTGCTCCAATGAATGATATAGTGAAGGGTGGAATCAAAACCAAATTTGTATGGACCAAGGCAGCTGATGAAATTTTTGCAAGGCTTAAAAAGGAAGTGGCAACTCAACCCATACCGATTTTGCCAAGTTTTGAGAAAATTTTTATTGTGGAATGTGATGCTAGCAACATTGCAGTTGGAGTAGTGTTAAGCCAAGAGGGAAGGCCTGTAGAATTTTTCAGTGAAAGGCTTAATGAAGAAAAGTCAAGGTATTCTTCCTATGACTTGGAACTATATGCATTAGTTCAATCCCTCAATAAATGGAGGCATTACTTATTGCCTAAGGATTTTTTTTTCTATACTGACAACCAAGCACTTAGCTACATCAACACACAAGAGAAGCTTAGCCTCAGACACATTAAATGGGTGGAATTCTTACAATCCTATACCTTTACCATAAAGCACAAGAAGGGGTATAACAATAAGGTAGTTGATGCCTTAAGCAGAAGGTTGTTGACTATTCAAGAAGTCAAGTTGAAAAGCATAGGGATTGAAGAAATCAAAGGCTTGTATCCAAGTGATACTAATTTTGCAGAGGCATTCAAGGTATGTCTAGATTTTGAAAATCATTTTCATAGTCAATTTTCTGAATTTACATTGCAAAATGAACTATTGTTTAAAGGTCAATAGTTATGCATGCCAAGATGATCTATGAGGGAAAACCTCATTCAAGAAAAACACAATGGGAGTATGATTGGACATTTTGGCCTCACTAAGACCCTAGAACTAGTAGAAAGGTTCTATTACTAGCCCAAAATGCAAAGGGATATAAGGAGATATGTAGAGCACTATGGTGTATGCCAAAAGGCAAAAGGAACTTCATCTAATGCAAGGTTGTATCAGCCTCTACCCATACCAAATAGGCCTTGGGAGTGCATTAGCATGGACTTCATAGTTGGTTTTCCAAGAACCAAGACATGGATGGATAATGTGTATGTTGTAGTTGATAGGTTTAGCAAAATGAGCCATTTCATACCCTGGAAAACCACACATGATGCTAGTCATATAGCTCAACTATTTTTCAGAGAAATTTTTATAATTCATGGCTTACCAATAAGCATTATAGCAGACAGAGATGTCAAGTTCATGGGGCATTTTGGAAGACTCTTTGGAAGAGATTGGGTACCAACTTAGCCCATGGTTCTGCCTACCATCCCCAAACAGATGGTTAGACAGAAGTGCTAAATAGAATACTTCAAAATCTCTTAAGGTGTTTAACCAAATAGTATGGCCAAGATTGGGAGCAAGTAATTCCTCAGGTAAAATTTTCCTACAATGACAGTACAAATAGGACTACCGGATTGAGTCCTTTCCAAATTGTGTATGGAACACACCCACGGGGTGTCATGGAGTTGAGATAACTACCAAGTTATGACAAAGTCAGTGGGCATGCAGATGACTTTGCCCAATCCATGAAGGAGATTCATGATCAGGTTAAACAAACCTTGGTGGAGGCTAACCACAAATTGAAAGAGAAGCGAGATGAAGGCAGGAGAGATTTGCAATTTCAGATAGGAGACCTAGTCATGGTGTTTTTGAATAAAGCTAGGCTGAAAAGGGGAGTACCAAACAAACTCCAAATGAAGAGAATTGGACCTTGCAAAGTGTTAGACAAGTATAGTTTGAATGAATATAAGATTGATCTTCCCCAAGACATGGCAATCTCTCCCATTTTCAATGTGAAATACTTGATACCCTATAAGGGTCTAGCTATGGATGAGGAGTAGTATAGTACAAGTCTACAATAGGAAGTCATAGAACTTCAAGTGGCATCAAAGGTGCTAGCACCAGCTGAGAAGATATTGGATAGCAGAATGAAGAAGAAGACAAGGCAACATAATTACATGGAGCATTTGGTCAAATGGGTCAACACCCCAGAAGCTGAAGCCACTTGGATTGCTGATAGTGACTTCAAGAAGCACAACATCCGTCTGGAGTTACTCCAACCAAAGGCACCTTAGGGTAAGGCAATCCCTAATAATAATTTTAGCTTGTTAATGATCTATCCAGCCATTGACTTAATAAGGACTAATTTTTAAAGTCCCAAGGTGTGTTTTGTGTCATGGTGAACTTAGGATGATCTAGGTTGTCTCTAAGTCATTGAGAGAGACCAATTTTGGTCAATAGGTGAAAACCCTCCAATATGGGGAAATAGAAGGTGGAATGTTATAAATTGATCTTTTACTAGCTTTGGGAAAATTTAGGGGTCTAGGAAGCCAACTAGGAAAGTGGGAGGTGATAGGACATCACCAAGGCAAGAATGGTAAAAGTTGCTCATGACAATATTGCAATTTTGCAATGTTGTCATGACAACATTCCTAAAATGGTGGAATGCGTTGTGATTAGGTCCAAGGCCCGACCTGAGGTTCCAAAAATAGTTGGAAATATGTTACTTAAAAAAGACTCAAACTATTTTGATGGTTGGTTGTCATTAAGTACAGACTGCTTATGAGAAAGTAGGGTGTTGTGACAGTTTTCAGAGGTTTTAGCCTTCATCCATTATTCAATTGGATTGAGAGGATTACTATTTTGAATGGAATAGTTGATTTACTTTATGTGAAGGAACTGTACAAGGTTGTTTTAGTATTTTTGAGGTTGTTTGTTAGTGTTTTGTAAATTATTTTGAAGTACTTAGTTTTCTGTCCTGTCCATACTAGTTTGGTAAAGAATGTCCATAACTTGAATCCTGACCATGGGAACTTCATGGCCTCCTGGATTCAAGTCAAGGACTCTGTATATATTGTAAAAATGGAAGGATGAGTTGTGGGAAGCCATGGAGTTAATTTTGCAAGCCAGCCCTAGGCAAACTATGTGTTTTGGCTAGGTAGATGGGAAAGCTTGCAGAGTAAATAGTAGGTATGAACTCGATTGGTGTGTGCCAATCCTGTTAGGGTAATCATAGAAGAATTTTTTGAGTGTCTAAAACCTAGAGGAGGAGTGCAGGAAGGAGATTCCAAGCCATGAACAAAAGGTAACTCTGGCATTACGCTATAACCCTTGAAAATAGGGTATTTTGGAAATATGTTGTACGAACACTTTGGGAGACTATGACCTAGGAAATCTTGGAGATTAGGTCCATGGAAACAAAAATATTTCAGACACCAGGAGGTCTTGTTAGGATTTTTTCATTGTAAATGCAAGACCCTAGTTTGTAGGAGGCCTAAAAGGGGCTAAAAGGCTACAAGGCCTAACTAGGCTAGTTTTAACATTGATAGGTTAAAACTTGGAGAGAAGTTGCAGAATGATGGGGAATGGTATCAAAACCATACCAGAGTGATCTAGACATCCAAATTCCTAATGGAGTGTTCTTGGAAGCTCACTTGCCAATGGTGCACAAGGTTGCATATGTGAGAGTTTGAGTGTTTGGAGAGTGTGGATTCCAAATTGGTGTGAAGTTTCTTGGTGGATAGGGGTTGGGATAGGAACTTCTAGTTAGGGTTAGAGAAAGAACCCTAATAAGGCTTAAGGAAGCCTAAGGAGAGAGCAAGAAATCACTAGATTGAAGAAAATCCACATCATTAATTAGGGGCATCATAACATCTCCCTTTATACATTTTTTTTTTATCATATTATCTTATCCATATGGTAAATATGGCATTAATACAAGATTCCATGATTACATCTTACATTGTTTCCCTCACATGATTCATTCTTATCCTAAGTAGTCATCTTTCCACATTGGAGGACATAAAGAGTAATGATTCCCTAATTACTGCTACACATAGTAGTTGTTTTTGCACCAAAAGATCGACTTATTAATGCTTGGTACAACCACTATACTTATAGAAGACACAGGAGGCGGTTAAGCTATGTCACAAATCCTGAGGGAAGCACTGACTATTTTGTCAACAATCTCCCCCTCAGTGTTACTCAAGGGGATTAGAACCTATGACCAAGCTCTGATACCACTTGTTACAAGTGGTAGTTGTCGTTACACCAAAAGATCGATCTGTTAATGCCCAATACTACCACTAGACTTATTGAAGACACAAGAGGTGGTTAAGCCATGTCACAAATCCTGAGGGGAGCGCTGACTATTTTTCCAACAATTACATTGTGAAGGTATTCACATCTCAATCATGTTCTAAGGGTTACAATAGATAATTTTCCATATTATTAGGTATAATGATATGCACTAACCTTTTTCATCTTTCTTAGGAACTTATTATCTTATTGGCACCAAAGTGTGTTAGTTCTCTTAGATGCCACAATAGGGATATATGTTTCTCTAGTGTCATATAAATTTATATTGATGTTCCTAGCTAGCAAGGGTTGCATCACCAATTTTACCATAGTAGGAGTAACATTTATATTCCTTCATACATTATGCATTCCTTACAATTAGTTTTTCTCATGAATATGTGTTTGCATGCTTAACTTGTATTCTATTTTTATGTACTATTTTCATTTCTTATAGAATTTATTGTCAACTATAGATATGACAAATTGTAGGGGCATATTACATGGATAAAAATTTATGGATTAAACAATTTGATTCATCTTGTTTAGAATTTTTATGTAATGTTTTTAATATTTATTTAGCAAATTCATCTTGTTTAGAATTTTATGTAATGTTTTTAATATTTATTTAGCAAATTCATCTTGTTTAGAATTTTTATGTAATGTTTTTAATATTTATTTAGCAAATTCATCTTGTATAGAATATTTTGTAATGTTTTTAATATTTATCTTGTTTATATTCAAACTAATTTTGTAATATTTTAATATTTATCTTGTAGATTCATGTTTATAATGTTTGTCTAGAAAATTCATCTTGTATAGAATGTTTATGTAATGTTTATAGAGTTCATCTTTTTCAAAATGTTTACATGTATGATTTTTTTTTTAAATTCTATAATGTATGCACATATGTAGATACATATATGGTGTCATATATTTCGTCATGGAATCTAGTGGTTCAAGTAATCATTCATCAGAGAAGAGTGTCAATCCTAAGAGCGACTTTACCTCACATAAGTATTCTTTTAATACTCCCTAGGAAAGTGAGAGGAACCATAATGAGACTATAAAAATATTGCAAGCTGCTCTAGTACAGCTAGAGAAAACTTTGCAAAATACCATTGTTCTTCCCAATAGGGCAAGGTAATATACTAGTAGAGATGAGATCATGCATATGATTCAAGTTTCTCCATAATATAATCCATACGATCACTTGAGCATTGATGTATTCTAAGTCTATTTATCCTATAGTGTCACAGACACCGTGAGATGGATACATATTGATATGGATGTGTCTACTACTACTAATGTGAAATCCATGGTTCCCTTCTACACGAAAAAGGAAAAGGTTAGAGGATATACAATCACCAAGTGTGAGGATGTAATTGTTGCACCATTTATATAACCTAGATGGTTGGTGACACATCATATGTGGCCACAAAAGGATGAGCTGCCATAATATTTTTCAAACAATTGTTTGCTGAATTTTATTTAGGTTATAATGTTGATTACATAGATTTTTCATCACATGATGAGTAGGGTAGGGGGATGTGTATATACATTTAGACGGATAGATGATAATGTACCATAGCATCTCTAGTAAGAGGGAATTGGTGGGTGCAAAAATTTTGGTTCTTCCAAAAGGTTTGGAAATTGCCACTAGTGCACGAGATTTTATACATAAGGATGAAAAAGTTGACATTTATTCTAGTATTTCCACCATTGCAACTTAGGTTGACGAGATCTCATCAGATCACATCAATAGATATATGCTTTTATTTAGGGGGAAAATGGGTGCTGATGAATTTAAGAATATAAACTATGTGAGATAAATTCATTAACTAACCACTTCCACACTAACATTCGAAATACAAGAGAAAGAGGGGCTTCCAAACATAACTCTCAATATGACCCAAGTTAGATTAGTAAAACCCAAGGAGATAAAGGGATGAAAATTCTAAACATCAATTATATTAAGTATAAAAGTAAGTCCTCTTTAATGCAATCTAGGGTTTCATTGAGGACATGTAAATGTAAAAGTGCAATTCAACCAATTGATTTAATGTAAAAACTAAGATAGATCTAGATGCTAAATGTAAGAGATCAACTGAATTAAGATGTAAAAAATAGGTCTAGATTAATAAATATAATGAATGATAAATTAATCACCTTGAAATGTGTAGAGGAATGTTCCTTTTTATCAAAAATTGTGGATCTAAACCTATGACAAAACTTCTGACTACTAATTCGTGATCACAATAGAAAACCCCAAAAATGTTGTTTTTCTGAGACATCCAAGAACATGTCGCCCAGGTAACCGTGTTCTAGAATAGGTCAACCAGGTCACCATGTTCATGGGATACTATAGCGAAGTCAACCCAACTTCTTAAAAAATGTGTCGACAAGTAGTTTCGAGATCTATGGTTGTAATTTTGATATGCTATTCCTATACACAAAAAAGCTTGTTTTTTGGTTTGGGTGGATGAGGGGTTTCCTTATTCAAGACCTAGATTGAGGAATCAACCTTGAAATTTAAATGTAAATATGTAAAGAAAACAAAAAATGTACAAGTATTAACCTTTCTTTTATAAACCCTTGTCAATAAAGATGTTGTGATGCTTGTATGTTGGAGATGTTGAATTTATAATATGGGATGTACATGAAATCTCCACAAATGCAATAGATATACCAAAACCACATTATGTAGCCATGGATATAAATGTGCACCAATAAAAAATATGATGAATGCCTCAATGTAAATATCCTCCCTTGATGGCCAACAAAGTGCTATATATTTAAGAGGAAATGCTCACAAAGGACCCTTGAATGTTTGAATTCCTTGAATTATTGATGAAAATCTGATTACTTGAGTGCTTGAGTTTTCACGTGTGATTTCTATAGTAAAAAGTACCACCCAAATGAGGTGCCTAAGATTCCATTTCTACTATTTTTCTAGTTGGGAAAACAAAGAAAGCTGACAAGGGAACCCTATTTAGCAATTTAATTCCATGAGATAACATCTACCCTAGAATTTAAAATCCCCGGGGAACAGGTCGATGTTGTCAACCTATTTGAGAATAGGTTAACCTCATTAACCTATTCTCATGGAACAATTCATCTCAGTTGACCTATTATAGAATAGATAGACTCGGTTGACCTATTTCAGAATAAATATACTTGACTGACCTATTCTAGAATAGATCAACTTAGTTGACCTATTCTAGGGTTGAGCCACAAGAAGATAACCTTGAGGTCTGAGAGAGTGCAAAACTAAAAAGGGTAAAAAAAGGGAAAAACATAAGAATAAGGTGGGCATGCACAAATCCATCCGTGCTCCATAAAGTCGTTAAAGGGACTGGAGCTAAAAGGTCTTCAATAATGAGTGCATCCATTTTAAGACTATGCATTGAGCCCCCACTTTAGTAGGAGTATAAGTTTCCTCAAACTCATGGTAAAGTAGATCAAAGAGAAAAAGATTATCTTATCATGACTAAGGAAACAAAGTAACCATCAAGCCCCCAATGGAATTGATTCTTCATCATATCCAGAGATAAAATAAGAAGAGATGTAACTAACAAGAAAGTGTAGCCAACTCACCCAATAAGGTTTGTGTCCCTTATTGTGAACTACACATGAAAAAGAAAAAGGTGTTCTACAACAAGAGATGGCATTGAATGGTATAGAAAGTGTGTGTGGCATGCTAGTCAACCCATCGAATATGAATTAAATGGTCTAGTAAGTGTGTGTGGAATGCTCTCCAATTCATAAAAAGGGTACAACCTCAAGGTAAATCCATGTCCCAAAAAGAAGAATCAAAATATGACCCAGGCATCAAGATGTGTGTCTCCTTAAGGAATTAGAAACATGATCAAGCTTCCCAAACTGTCAATCATCCAAAGAAGGATCAAACAAAGATTAGGCCTCCTAGACTATTAGTAATCCAAAGTGGGATCAAAAAGAAAGGATCGGGCCTCCCAGACTGTCAGTAATCCAAAGAGAGATCCAAAAGAGCAAATACCAAGCCCCCATGAACTGAAAATAATTTGATAGAGGAAACTAAATTTTCAATGTGAATGTGTGAAACAGTGAGTGAAGTGTATTCCCCCATGTTAAATTGATTGAAAAATGACTCAATGGGAGAAATTTATTTAACGAAAAATATACATGCATCCACGAAGAAATTTTCCACTATGAAATGCCCCTAAGAGAGAACACTTCAAGGGAAATAAACACATGAAAAAGAGAGATCATGAAGTGATCTACTAAATGTGGGTCAGTATGATTATATGATAATATATAATAATATATCAAGTATGAAATGTCATCATTCCCTAAAGGAAGTAGAACTACAACACAATGGAGGAAAATGAACATAAGAGGTACAAAGAAGAATCTTTTTGGGTCAGTGACACAAAGACCAAAAAGAATCAGTGCTACTATATTGTGAGCATCAAAGTAGACTACACAAGAGAACACATACGAACAATAGCACATAGACAACATAGCATGTAATGAAAATAGAAGAAGAGGTACAAATAGAAGAAGATGTACATGTTTGATTACTTTATCATTTTATTCCAACAGAGAAACAAGATTCATCTAAAGAGATCTAGACATACATATAACAAAGAACACAACATAAACACACAAAGACTACCATGCTAGAGAAGTCCACTTCAAGCGTGACACATTCTCTCCCCATCTTGGTCTGAAACATTAGGGAAAGATGAGAAAATTGCAAGAGGAACAACATCTAGCTTAGTAGGAACAACTACCAGATCCAAGAAAGGACTCTAGGGGAGTCACCATTCTCTTCACTAGGAGTGATTGTTAACTATGTAGAAATAATGTTAGGTAAATCATAACCCATATCAATATTTTTATATTCATCATCACTAACATGTGCATTAGAAACATCATCATGAAGAGTATCTTCGATATGAAGATTGATAGAATCTAAAATATGAACATAATCATCATATTTGTCCATTTGTATATTGTTATTTTGATTCACTTCCTTTAAAGTCTCAAGAATGAGTTGATCGAAGGATGAAAAGGATTGAGATGAAGAAACAATTTGAAAATAAAGAGCACAGGCATTAGCCATAGGTTGACGATTCGTATGACATTGATGAGAATGTTGGTTATGAATGGTTTTACGAGATAAACTTGAAGAATTAGGTTCAAAAATTATAGGTTTAGAGGAAGGAATGAATATGGGTTGAGGAATGATAAGTGAAAGAATAGGTGGGATACCTGTAAGACAACTATAGGAGTATCAACCTTAGGAAAGCTAAGCTCAAGAATCTTTTAGATACCTTGTATTTCTAATAGGATTGATAAAGATGATCAAAATGGTTACGTTGTTTTTGAGGGGGAGATGGCCAAAATAAATCTATCTCAACACAATCTTGAGGATGCCATGGTTTACAAAGAGAATGATTAATGGTGATAACTTATCTTTTATGAGGAAATTTTATGCACTTATTGATAGGAGAGGCTACACCCTACATGGAGAAGAGCCACCGAATACCAAGATTAACTTGAAATTGATCGAAAGTAGGAAAAACAACAAAGGTAGTATGAAAAACCTTACCAAAAAGGGTCACAAGAATATTGATAGAACCTTGAGGAAAATAAAGAAAACTATTACCATTTTGAATCCAAACACTAGATGTATCATAGGTATCCTTATATAATCCTTTATTAAAAATATTTCATTCAGTGATAACATTCATGGGGGAAGAGGGATCAATCAAAACACCATGAGAAGGGATATGAGATACCCTAGAAACAATGTAAAGAGGATAATTAGGTTCTTTTAAATATATCAAAATGATCATAGGTGATAGGAGGCATAGGTTTAGGTTCATGCGAAGGTAAAATTAAAGGTTGAGGTTGAGACTCAACATGATTAATCACATGATTATATTCTTCTACCTTGTCATCATAACTAATGTTAGTAAGAGGACAAGAAGGTTGATTAATGAAATTTTTTGAATTTGAAGGTAAGGGGTTGGTGTAAATTTTCAAATTCTAATTAGGAGGTTCTAGATATTTTTTCATAATATTAAGCTTAGCATCAACAGATATAGCATTGGAATCAATAAGATATTGAATAATATTATTTAAAGCATATTACCATTCAGTATCATGACTAGGTTGATGATGATATTGACAAAATGAATTTTGATCAAAAGACTTAGGCATTGGTTTTCTAGTGTGAATAGGATAGATAGGAGGAACTTTAAGAATTTTAGCATTAATCAACTTCATCATCACTGCACATTTAAAGGCTCAAATAAAGAAGTGTAATTATGATTAGGATGATACATAGAGGAAAAAGTAGTCATCCCTTTGGATGTAGTAGACACATGATCATTAGTTGTGTTGGTTGACTTGTGAATCTTGATTTAATTGTTGGGTTTAGAGAACTTGTTTTGATGAACAGAGGTGTCACTATTATCAACAGTAACAAGAGGCATTACAATAGAGATCTGTACATGGCTCACTTGTAACTGATAATGGTGAAGCACTGCACAAAGATGTGAAAAAGAAGTATACTCAATACGGAGAATCTTATCTCTAATTTCTTTTTGAAAATTAGAAATAAAAATACCTTGAATATCATGACCAGGCATAGGATAATAAGTTTAAGTATACAAGTGTTTGAATCTAGCAATTAAGTCACTAACTTTTTCTTTAACAATTTCCTTATAATGCATTAAACTAGTCAAAGAAATTTGAGGACCAATATTATTTTGAAATTGTTGAATGAAAGCATTGGTGAGAATTTGAAATGAATTAATAGAATAAGGAGGTAAAGAGAAATACCACTACAAAGTTTTATCCCTAAAAGTATGTGTGAATAGCTTAGCCATGATCCTATAGTTGTGACAAAAGCCACTACATATAGTTTGGAAAGTCCTAACATGAATCAAAAGATCACCCTTACCATGTTATAAGTCTCAAGGTGAGGTATCTCAATATGTTGTTGTATAACAACATGACAGATGTATAGGGAAAGAGCATTAGCAATATCACATGTAGGGATGTACTTATATTAGGTGAATTGAGCCACTTTTTGTTGCAAAGAGGTGATGGTTTGAAGCAAGATAATAATGAAAATATTAGAAGAAGAAATAGTAGCTAGAGACATATTAGATATACTAGGAAAGTTGTAGGAAGCAGAAGGAAAATGTAAGGATGTTGGTGGAGGATTAGAAGGAACAGGAAGAGGATTTGAATATATGAAAGGAACAATATTGTATGAAGGCAATGAAGAAGGTATGAAAGTAGGAGGAACATTCAAAGGAAGTGAAGGGTTAGGAAGAAAAACACTAAGAGGATTCTAGAGACTTGTGTGTAAGTTTTTATGAGAGGTGGTGCATAGGTAGGAATGCTAGGAATAGTAGTGGAAATAGGAATCAAATGTTTAATAGTTGTAGAAGGAGGAATATATCCTGACTCTTGAGGGAATTTTGTCAAAGGCTTATCATGAGTACTCATAAGGTGTGATATACCACACAAAATGGAGATGTTATTATCATCATGATTGATAAGCTTCTTAACAGCCTCAAGAGAGACAACACTATTGAGATTTGTGTTCTCTTGTACAAGCCAATTTATAAACTCATGAGAGAGTTTATCAACTTGGGAAGGAGAAACTCATAAAACTTCATCTTCATAATAGGATGAGTGAGAAGAGTTATGCTCCACTATAGGATTAGGATCTGGAGGGATCATCATGGGTCCTAGGAATAAAAGAGGAATCATGATCAAAAGAGTCCATGTGTCTATGACTTCTCCTAAAAAGAATGCAGTAGGTTGGACTTAGTGTAATAAAGCTCATAAAAGAGGATATCACAAAAGGAAATTCTAATGATATCTAACACAATTATCAATGTAATAAAGAGCATAACAAGAAATATCTAACCACACTAGTATAGCTAAATATAAGTCTAAAAAAATTTAAGAGGGAATGTGTTGGGTTCACCAAAATAAGGTAAACAACCAATGCAAAAAGGGAGATCAAGGGATCTAACTCCAAAATAAAAAAGAAGAGATACATCAGGCTCACCAAAATGTTTACTGAAGGGGAACACACAAGATAATGCAAAAGGAAATCTAACACCAAGATCAAAAGGAAGTTGTAACACATCAGGTTTACCAAAATGTTTAGTGAAGGGGAAAATACAAGATAATGCAAAAGGAACTCTAACACCAAGATCAAAAGGAAGTTGTAACACATCAGGTTCAACAAAATGTTTATTGAAGGTGAAAACACAAGATAATGCAAAAGGAAATCTAACACCAAGATCCAAAGGAATTTGTATCACGTTGGGTTCACCAAAATGTTTAGGGGGAAAATGGGTGCTAATGAATTTAGCAATATAAACTATATGGGATGAATTCATTAAATAAACACTTCCTCACTGACATTCAAAATATAAAAGAAAGAGGGGCTTCCAAACATAACTCTCAATATAACCCAAGTTAGATTAGAAAAACCCAAGGAGATAAAGGGATGCCAATGCTAAACCCAAATTATATTAAGGAAGGACGCAACCAAGTCCCCTTTCATGCAATATAGTGTTTGATTAAGAATGTGTAAATGTAAAATTTCAATTGAACTAATTGATTTAATGAGGAAAATACGATATATATATATATAGATGATAAATGTAAGCTATCATCCTAATTAAGATGTGAAAATAGGTCTAGATTAAGAAATTAAATGAATGATAAAGTACTCACCTTGAAATGTGTGGATGAATATGCCCTTTTCTCTAAAAACTAAAAATCCAAACTTGTGACAGAAATTTTGAATAGGGATTCGCGATCACAGTAGAAAATCCAAAAAATACTATTTTTCCTAGACTTCCAGGAATAGGTCGACCAGGTCACTGTGTTTTGAAACAATTCATATAGGTCATTTTGTTCCCAGGATACCGTAGAGAAGTCAACCCCACTTCTTTGGAAATGTCTCGATAAGTAGTTTCTAGATCTATGGTTGTAAGTCTGATATCATGTCCCTCTACATAGAAAATCATATTTTTGGGTTTGGGTGGATAAGGGATTGCCTTGGTCAAGTGCTATATTGAGGAATCAACCTTGAAATTAAAATTTAAATAGGTAAAGGAAATATGAAAAGTGTAAGTATTCATCTTTCTTTTAGAAACCCTTATCAATAAGGATTTTGTGATGCTTGTATGTTGTAGATGTTGAATTTGGAATAAGGGATGTGGGAAATCTCCACAAATGCAATAGATCTACCAAAACCATATCATGGAGCCATTGATATAAATGTGCACCAATGAAGAAGATGATGAATGCCTCAATGTAAATCTCCTCCCTTCATGGCCAATAAAGTACTAGATCTTTTAGAGGAAATGCTCACAAAGGAACCTTGAATATTTGACTGCCTTAAATTCTTGATGACAATATACTTGTTTGAATACTCAAATGCTTGAGCTTGCATGTGTGATTTCTATAGTGAAAAATCCCCCCTGAAATGAGGTTCCTAGGCTTCCTTTTATACTAGTTTACAGGTGAGAAAACAAAGCAAGCCAGTGGGGGCATCCTATTTCACAATTTAATTTCATAAGAAAACATTGGCCCTAGGATTTAAAATCCCCAAGGAATAGATTGACCTAGTTGACCTGTTCCTGGGGAACAAGTT
This sequence comes from Chamaecyparis obtusa, assembly GCA_027943335.1. Classification (NCBI taxonomy): domain Eukaryota; kingdom Viridiplantae; phylum Streptophyta; class Pinopsida; order Cupressales; family Cupressaceae; genus Chamaecyparis; species Chamaecyparis obtusa. The sequence continues at coordinate 314,637 of BSBK01004414.1, forward strand.
GACTAATTCTAGGATTCACCCACAGGGAGCTAGCCTTGAGGTCTCAAAGACTGCACAACTAAAAAGGGTAAAAAAAGGGAAAAAATAGGAGAAGAAGGGGGGTGTGGATGAATCCATCCATGGTCCATAAAGTTAGTAAAGGGATGGGAGCTAAAAGGTCTTAAATAATAAGTGCTTCCATTTTAATATGGTACAACTACATTCTCCTACAAGTCCTACTATCAAGATCCTATATATCCATTTTTTGATCCGTATATCCGTTATGAACAACCATTGCCTATTGATCTTGTACAATTACTTGAGGATCATTTTTGTGATTTGAAAACATATTTAGTGAGTGATATTTTTTTATGTCTTTTAGTTTATATCAAAATTACATGTGATCATTCCCCAATAGATGGTATACTTTACTAGGTGAGTACTTCATAGCCACTCCATTGATAGAGGCCATGGAGTTAGATATTTTGATCTTGGTACATCAAGATGGAATGATATTTTGATACATCCTATAACTCCTCCATAGAAGACACCATTTGATCCTACACCCCCTCCATAGTAGCTATTAGTCGATCCTACACCTAAGACAACATGAATTTGGCCAAGAGATTTTTCATCTCTACTTATGGATGAGGTTATCGATCCAGATGAAGTGTCATTACACTCTTTTGAGATATCCGATATATGGCGTACATTGAAGGCTACAAATAAGGTAAGAAACCAAATTTTGATTTTGATTTAATTTTATAGATAGCTTGCTATAATTTTTAAAGATTGATTGTGTACATTAGTTAGGAACAATTAAAAATTTTGGGATACATGTTTGTGTGTATATGTTTTAAATTTATGTAAATTAACATGATACATATGTACACACAAGAAATTTATACAAATTAAGGTTATATTTAAGAAATTTATCTTAACTAATGACATATAACTAATTTATCTAAGTTTCTTTGTTTCCGCTATTTCCGTTGAGAGTCTCATCTCTGAGGGCATTATGAGTGGTGGGCTTAATCTCATGGAGACGAAGGACTACAAAAAGTGGAAGAATATTATTGAGGTCTAGGATAAGATTAGGAAGGGTGGCCTTACCACATACATGGAATGCCTTCATGGGTTCAAAGATGATGCCATGATGGCTTTTGTTGAGTCCTGGAAGGATGACACTATGACCATAGGTGGAATGACTATGAAAATCACCGAGCAAATTATCGTGGAGGTGTCTGGGTTGAACATTAAGGGCATGAAGTTCTATAGAGACAAGAAGATCTCCCAAAAAGCTATCCAACTTTTTCCTAAAGATAACATGGAGGCCGAGTGCTTGGTGAAGGAATCTAGTGGTTGTTATGATGTGGATGCTTTCATGAAGATTTGGGTGAGATTCATGACTGCTATCATGGAGTATATCACTTTGGATGGTAGGTATAAGCGAGCTTACTCCTATCATTTCATGTTTCTTTGTAATTTTAGACACAAGGTTAGGGTTTCTCTCCCATTCTTTCTGTTGTAGTCCCTTCATCATAGCATTATTGATCATAGGAAGAAAGGGAGAAATCCCATTCTGCATGATGGTCTTATTCTTTTAATTATGGATCATATTAAGAAAATTGTTGTTAGTAGCCCTATTATCTCCTTGCCTAGGGTCTCTGGTTCTATCAAGACTTTGGGGAAATGTATTGGGGAGGGTAAGAGAAAAGAAAAGATGTCAGCTAGTAAAAAATTAAAATTGGATAAGAAGGGTGGCATGGAAATGTATTCTGATGGTGAGAGTGTTGAAGGTTATGCTGCCACTATTAATTCTCTTCTTACCCATTCTGATGAAGAAAGTAAAGAGTCTCTATCAGCTTCGGTTAGCAATTCTGGTGATGATGAGGATAAGGAAGAGTTTGCTGCTACTACCAAGGAAAAAGTGGATGACCCTATTGCTATGGACAAATATGTGGATGTTGGTGGTCAGAAGGTCCCCATTCTAGTTAATTATGATAGCTCTGAGGAACATGATGTTCCTATCTCCTTGAAGTTGGAAGTGGTTATGGAGGTGTAGTCAGAGAGGAATGAGGACAATGAAACTCCTATTTTGGAACCTGATGAGAAGGGTAATTACCCTTCTAGCTCTAGGAACATTCCCTCTATGAAAATAGTGGACATGCAGGAGTGGAATGTTCAACTCCTTAAAGAGGATATGGATGACAAGATCGACCCCCCTTTCAGTGTCCTTCAAATGATAAAGGCGATATCAATATATTTGTTCTGCTTGATAAAATGGGTCTTCTAAGAAATTAAAAGCCTCAACCTCAAACTTCACTCCCTCTTTGCAAAGGTTGATCTTCTTCAGGGGAATCGGACTACTGGGTCAGAGGGGTTTGATTTTTGAAAGGTCAATGAGGGTAAGAAAAACATGAAGGATATGCAGGACAAAATGGAAAACCTGGAGAACACTCTTAAAAGCATATGTTGGATAATAAAAATTTCATGGGTTTTTTGATGGAGTGCTTCATGACTATCAAAGTAGAGATGGATGTTGGGTCTCCTACCATGAAGCTCAAAGATGACAAAGAGGATACGGGTGATGTTGGTCCTAGAAAATGCACATGGTCTACAAAAAGGAAGAAAATCTATCACAGGATCCTGGAGCTTTCAGATTTCAACGTGGCCATCAATAAGGTGTATGAGGCTAAGAAAGACGTAGAGGGAACTCATCTCGAGTTTTCCTAGGTCTTCTTGTTCCCCTATTCCTATTCCTTTTTAGCTTTTAAGGTTCTTTGTTGCTGGGTGTTGTTTCCAATTTCTAGTTTTTTGGTTTTTTGTGGTGGTTATGGGTCTTGCGGGTTGGTTTTGAGTCATGTTTCAATTCAATGGACTTAATGATTATTCTTATTTTGTAAGACTTGTAAGGGGTTTCAGGTCCATATAAAACCTATTTTTACCTGAAATCAAAAACTAATTTATCTAAGTAAATATAATGTCATATAAGGAAATTATGTAAGTTAAAGTTATATGTAAGCAATTTATCTTAACTCATGACACATAGGAAATTTATCTTAACTAATGATATATAAGAAATTTATCTAGCTTAATTTCATAAATATACACACATATACATATATAAGTTACAAGGGTATGTGCAAGATCATGGTATGCCAAAAAATCATGATGTGAAAAAGAAGTCCTGATTGATAGACTCTTTGAAAAACAATTATAACTTTCAAACAATATAACATTTTTTAAATCTAAAATATATATCACATTCTATGCTTCACCTAATATAATAATAATAAACAATTCTTTCAATTTTATAAAGTTTAGACTAAATTAAGGTGGTCAGACACGAGAATTTTTATATTCAGGAAAATTTGTAGCAGAAAAATCATAATTAATTATTTACTTGGAAAAAAAATATACATCACATCTAGACATGATTTTACTACTTTTATCTAGAATCTTTTTTTAAAAATATTATCATTTGATTTTATTTAATCTAGCCAGACATACACCTACTTGTTATCTTTCTAGTCCTGACTGATAGACTTATTGAAAAGTAGCTATAACTTTCAAACTATATAACATTTTTGAAATCCAAAACATGTGTCACATTCTATGATTTTCCTACTATAAGAAAAATAAAATAAAATTTAAATTTGATAAAGTTTAGACTAAGTTAACATGGTTAGACACAAGATTTTTTGTATTTTAGAAAAGTTGTAGAAGAAAAATCATAATTAATTATTTACTTGGAAAAAAATTACAAAAAAATATATGTCACATCCAGACACGAGTCTACTACTTATATCTATAATCTTGTATAAAAAAATTATCATTTGATTATGTTTAAGGTGGTCAGACATGCACCTACTTATTTTTTCCTGAAATTTTTGTACTACTACATTGAAATTTGAAATTTTCAACATATAGAATAATTATTTTTCAAAAAAGGCCTAGTATATTAGAAACTAAATTCAATTTTCTACAGATTGTCTTTTTACATATTTTTGATATAATATTTATAACTTGTTCAAATTTTTATGTCAACTTGCCTAAACCTGATTTTCTAAATTTTCATTGCCACTTAAGGGCCTAGTTTGGCATACCATGATCCTGCACATACCAACAAGCACTTTATCAAGTAATAAATACCATCAAGTATAAAAAATGTGCATGGCTTAAGGGGCTCTAAATTTATGATGTCTTAAGGGGATGCAATACTAGGTTTCTTTAAGGGGATATTAGAGCAATTAATCTAACTAATGTCATTACATACATAAAATTTTAAAGAAATATGTAACATCGTATAAAAAATGTGTATGTCTTAAGAGGATTTAAAAGAAATTTATCTAACTAATATCATTACATACACATAATAAATATCTATATCTAACTAATATTATCATGTATATATTATACATAAAATCATACATAGATGTATATACATATAGAGAAAAAAATACATCAATATCAATAAAGGACATAAATACATGTACATACATGCATATATACATACAAATCATTAAAGCATATCAATATCTATATGTACATAAATCATGTGCATACATACATAGATACATATGAAGTAGAAAAGTATATCAATTTATCTATATCTAACTAATGTCATCACATATAAATCATACATAAATGCATCTTTACCATCAATTTAAGGTTCCAAAAATAAATATATATCAAATATTAAAATATTTAAATGATCCCTACTTGAATATCCACTCCTAGAAAATATGAGTTCAAACTCTACAAGATATGAAAGTACAAGCTACAAAAACAAGTTTAACGTAAATCTCTTGATAGATATAGTCTAGATCCTCTATGTGTATTTTTTTTCTCCAATTTTTTTTTCATGTTCTTCAATAAGAAGCCTCCACTTTTTTTTGCCATATCATTTTTTTGGCAATGTCTCCAATTGTAGCTTTGTCACTATAACCAAGTGACTATAATGTAGAACTTTTTAGCTAGGCATGTAATTCTTAAATTGAACACCATTTTTTCCATCTTTTTTTATATATAATAGGTGCCTTTAACAACAATTGAACTTGTTGGATATGTTTGTCCATCAGTATCAACAGTTACTTCTAGCAATTTCTATTTTTGTTTCATGCATCTTAGAAGATAATAATCTACACCTTTTGCATTGTTGGGATCTGCAAATACAACAAAAATATCAACTTTATAAACATGGATCCCAAATATTTATAAAAAATAAGATAAATAGTTAACATCATGTGATAAATTAAAATTAAATAGAAGAACACGTGTGTGCATGCACATGGAATAACTAAATTATAAAGATGTTTATAATCTGCTGAATAGATAGGATCATGAATGTTTATGTCATTGTCATTTTCTTCATAAGAAAACATTCCGATCAACTATTTCATTTCCCAATTTGAAACATATCCATTTGTAATATTCTCACATTAACTATTTTCTCTATCCTCAATCTAGTTAGCAAAAAGGTATGACTTTTCTCTTACTTGAACCAATGGAGGCTTGATATTTTCTATAGTCATCACTTGATGTAAACTTCTAATACTAGCATTTTTTTGCCAATTATAAGGATTTTATCAATCAATATCTCTTACAAATATAAGATGAAATTTTCATATTATTAGATCAGGAGTTATGATAAAAGAGAAATGCATCTGATGAAATTTTAAAACAATCTAAACATAATATTTTACCTTTCACTTCCCAAAAATAAGATTTTTTATATCTTGTGTTATAAATAGAAAAATGACTTTGGGTTCTTTCAATAATTTTCTTGGAATTCTTGATGTTGTTAACTACATAAGAGAACTAGACTAGTTTAAAGAAAATGGAGAAGCTCCATATATATAAGATATTTATTTATGTGCACTTCTTTTAAAATTAAATTAAGAAATAGATATAAATAGTGAATATCATTTTTACTTGAAAGTTCATGTTGGAGAAGTGCACACTTCACACATACTCCTACTCCATCACACTCTCTGTGCCCATGTCTACTTTCAAAGAAGTTTCATACAAACTTCACATTGTGCCTAAAATGTTGCATGGATAGTCAATTAAAAGCTTTTGGAGACTTAAATTTTCATCGGATAAATATGTACATGTAATTGTTAGTTAAAAAAAAATGGTCTTTAATAATATTGACTCAGACCCTCGCAAGAATTCTCTATTAATGAGAAATTGAAATACCTTTCAATTAGCTCAATCACTAAATTGACAAGTACAACTCCTTGGAATAGATGTTCGGTGAATATGTTTTTTTTGTTTTTCAATAAATATGGGGTATGCTCTTAATCAGAGAGAAGAAGAGACTTCAAATTAATGTTCATCACTATGAGACAATCATGAATAGACATGTAAGTAAAATTAATGTAACTAATTCCTATGACTGTGTCTCAATTCTCACGACCATGAAAACTAAAACATTTTGAAATCACTATAATTATTTTTGAAAATGCACCTTCATGACCAGGAAGATTGAATATGTAGTGTACTCAAAATTGATATAAAGCTATCAAACAACATGATTATAATAGAAGAAAACAATAAATAATGACTCTCAGATCACCTTATAATCACAGATTCTAAAAATACAATTTTATATCAATGAATAATTTATTGAATCCTCCCATATTCACCCATCCCATAGTAAAGGATAATAATAAAAACTTAATGAGTAGCAACCATGACTCAAAATTTGAGTCTCACTCAGTTGTCATAGTAATAGGGGGAATTGTGGTCAAAGATTGTCGATCCACTAGATCATGTTCAGAGCCAGTATACAAAGTTTCTTTGCCTACCAAGGTCGTCATAATATATTTCTTGAAGAATAAAATTAAAAAATTACAAGAAACATATCATAGAGAGAATATTCAAACTAAAAAGACACTTTAGATAAAGTCTACGTGGCCTTTCCATCATTATCTCTATCAGTAATTGCTTCTTGAGGAGTCTTCTAATTGGACTTGTGATGGCAGAGAAATGGAGGATTCAGAGATCACTTTCGGGTTCCAAATGAAAATCTAAGAACTAAGACATAGATCCATTGGTCATTATTCTTTCACGTCACATCAATTTGTGCTCTGAGCATATTCATCAGGAATTTGAATAGTTCCTGGCACATTTTTGGGTCCCACCATTTATATTGGAACTAATCTGGATTGCTCAAATTTATTTTCTCTTGTATATCTATAATTTTTGGGTTTATGAGGTAACCACTTCAAATGCTGAAGTGGACTTGAGCATAAAAGCTCATTCTTTACCTTTATTAGATATAGAAGGGCTTCATATCGGGCTTTGATTTTCAGTCAATGTGCCAATAAATAGACAAGGATGTGACTTTGAATTTATTTACACCACATACTTTTAGAATATGCCAATGGAGCATCTACGATGAAATTTTTTTGAAGCCCATCTTCCCATTCGCAAATATTGGAGACCAAGCTTCATGAGCTCCCACTTTAAATATTTCAACAATTCTAGTTCCTGATGACCTACAATTGATTTAGAACCTGACTGAAGAATCTATGATTTAAGATCACCGAGCTGATTGATTAGATATGTAAGATGATTAAATCAGTATTATGTTGTCATTGATGTCAACTAGTTTGATAGAACTTATCTTGTAAGTTACTATACCGAAACATCTGTATAAAAGGAGTGAAATAGATTAAGTACATAAATATCTACATGAGGAAGATCAATATGATAGATGAGGATAAAGAATACATTGAGTAAGTTTCTGATGATTCTATGACCTTATGATATTGACTTGATTATGTTTCATTCATCTATGATGAGGAAAAGAGCTGAAAGACACAAAGCAGTGTTGTCGGTTAATGAAGCATTTCAGTATACACCAACAGAGTGTAGTGTATATCAAGCATAGTATAAAATGAGCTTGTGTTCAGCGACGCATGTCTTTGTTAACTGAGTAGGAGAAAAGAATTAAATGACTAGCTTAGCCGATAAGAATTGATGAGCTAGAAAGTGTATGATTTCAAGGTAACAGATAAAGTTTGTTATGGTGATCGATGACTAACAAAATTTAGGAAAGATCTAATGGATTGGAATGAAACGTGTTATTGAAACATCAGCCGAGGAAGGTTAAAGCGGAAAAATCAGTGGATGAGATTAAGCGGCAAAATTTGATGGAGAAGAAGAAAATGGTTTACTTGTCTATATAAGAGACTAGAGATTTCATAAGTGAGTGTGATTGCGAAAGAAAAGGAGATTGCAGAATTATCGCGTGAACAAGTTTTCATGCATTTTGGTCATACAGGTTAAGGAGAACCCTACTACAGAGCATTATCGAGTGACAAAGACTAATTACCGATGGACAGTAAGTTGATATATTATTGAATCAAGAATGTTACATTGATCAGAAAGATTTTTATGAGCTAATTATTGATATGTATATTTGCAATTGAAGTTGTAATAGATCATATCACCTACTGTTACATTTTAACCATTGTACATAGTCAAATCTCTTAACTGAGTGGACTAAGAAAGTCTTTTATGTATTATTCATAGAATGAACATTGTTATCCTATCAACCCCAGAGTGACTGCTAGTTGGATGATAATGGTTGGTCTAAAATCCTCTAACAAGGTCACACCTAACAGTGTGTTTGTAACCTTTAACAGGGTTGGGTCTTCACCGACCTCACTTCAGAAGAGTGAATATTTTTGGGTTGCCAATCCCAAGTGGTTTATCCCTTCACAGGGTTTCCACGTTAAATCTCGTGTGTTATGTGTTGATTGTGATGCTTGTTTGATGTCATATTTTCATGTTACATATTTGATTTTATCGGTAACTACTATATGTTTTAGACTGGTAATTGGTAAAAGCATAGACAGTACAGTATTTTAAGTTATTGAGTATCTAAAGTTTCAAGTATTTGTTTTTTGGATTATACATTTTGTATTGGGACAGTGATTAACTGATTCACCCCCCTCTCAGTTATTCTACTAGTTCCCCCCTTCACTTTCTGATGAATGCGTACTTCAAAAGTCTCATTCCTAAAAAAAGGGGTTCTACTAAGGTAATAAGTCTTTTCACCATTCATCAATCATGAATTTACAGAGTAAACTTTTTGTCATCTTTTATTCTACCCATTACTTCATACAGCATGGATGCCAACATCTCTTTGGATTTTTTGGAATTCTATCAACAAACTTACATTTCTGCCACCTTTATCACTTTGAACATCGATTTCTTGCAATGAAACACTTTGGTATTTTCTTTGAAACTTCGGCCATTGCCACTAATGTAACAAATTTCGATGGGACTCAGGATTAAAAGGATGAAGATGATCTTGACCGAATGTGAGAAATTATTTTCCTGAAATCCCAAATGCACCCAACTCCCAAATATTCTATTGGCAACCAACCCTTTGAAAATCTTAGCACTTAGAGACCTATTTCTCAAAGGCTCAACAAACACCTATTTCCTGAAATCCTGACAGGAACCCATTTCCCAAAATCCCAATAATGAGAGAACTTGGAAAAATTTCAAATGTTGGCAATTTTGAAATAGGAGTCAAAAGTTTGGATACAATAGTCATTTAATAAAAAGTTAAATTTAAATAGAATACAAAACACATAAATTTAATTTATGTATATACTAGAACTCAATTAAAAGTAATGAATAATTTAAATGAGAATAAAAATAAATTGAATTATGTACTTATTAGCACAACAATTAGATCAAATCTAGTGTTGTGAAGCATTTGTCCTACGATACGTAATATCTTCAATAAAAATTGTAAAAAAATATGCTACATATTGTATCATGAACCTTATCATTGCTGATATAGAAATGAACCTCCTCAATGATAATGTGTTCATTTGGATTATTACTTTTTACACCATCCAAATGAAAATGTGTGTAGACCTATATATCACTTGTACAAATATTATGCAACTTGATCAGAATGATAGTATTGATCTTGAATCTATGATTGAGATAAAAATATATAGTTCTTGGAGAAATCTACAATTGAAAGAATGCAACAAGGTGGAAAAAAAAAATTTGAATCACAAAACTATTTAGCTCTCCATCGTGCACCATGACAATGTTAGATATGAGGATAAATGATACTACAAAATCTAGTCATGGACTCAATGTAAGGAAATTCACTCTCCTTCAAGTCAAGTTTCTTGGATTCATCTACTGTCTTAGTTCGGTATATTTCATATTCAAATATCTTCCACAAAAGTAACATTGAAACATTAATATTCTCAGTTTGTAATGGAAATTTCAGCAAATATCCACAATTAATGCATGAAAATTTTATACACTTTACATTCAACTCATTTAAATATTTTGAGTTATCACATAAAATAAACTTCACAAACTCTGTCATGCTTCCATGGATGACCATATTTGGATTAAGTACTACCATATCAATTCTATATGATTGCAAGTATAGATGAAACTCAACATGATTTCTATAGCAAGAATTTTCACATACTTTATTTATGCATACAAAGTAAGGGCACAATATCTCAAACATTCTCTAATATATTTTCATATCTAAAAATTATTTCTTTAATGCTTCAAATAGTTCACTTTGTGTTGTATCTACAAAATGTTTTGGATGTGAATTTACTGTACCAATCTCTTCATCTTTCATCTGCACAATGTCCTTTCTATTCGAATGAAAATGGGAGTGGTTGTTTCAATATTCAATGACCTTTATTTTGACATCTTTATAAATTGTATCTTTTCAAGGAGGTCTACAAATATTTAGCCAATTCCTTTTAATGTTTTATTCTAACATATTTCTCCTCCTAATATATCTTTAAAAAATTCTTCTATATATATTTAGTAATTTAGAAATTAATTGGACTTGTTTTCTCTATGACAACCTCGTACTAAAAATCATAGTCATCAACGCTCTACATGTAACACTTAAATCAACTCCTCAACTTATGTTATTAATAGTGTTCAATGCATCTTACAAATTTTCAACTATTATTTATTTAAATAACCTCTTGAGATTTTCCTATTATCTACACCCACCAACTCCAAAACGTAAGTTATTTGTCTTTTCTTTAATAACCTAGCAAATAAACTAGATGTGGAGAACTCATCAACTAACTAAGAATGTTTTTGTCTTAGGAGGATAAAATATTGTTAGATCTATTTTAGGACCCCCTAGAAGTGTGTGCGATAAGTTTTCTTTTAATATTCAGATGCATTTAATGATGTTTGAAAGTATGATGCGAATTTTTTCTAATTAACATAAATTTTCATAGTATCGCAAGTGATATTTTTGAAGTGAACAGTGTTTGGTATATGTTCAATTGTTGAGAAGTTAATGTAAGTGTGCGAGCAGAGATAAAATATAGTTTAGGTCTCATTTTATAAAATTACACATTCGAAGAGAAGTGATAGAGTGATAAAAGTATTGATGATCAATTTATCAACAATCAAGGTGATCAGAAGGCATGTTTACAGTGATCTTGTGAAAGGAAACAAAAAGTGTTCAAGCGCTACTTGAGGAATGAAACTCTAAAAGGTATTTCTCCAAATTTCTAATATGAATCTACTATTTTTAAATGGATACACCTGTAGTAATTGATATTAATGAGAGGCCTCAACCAAAATTTAAAAGGCATCTATTTAAGTGAATAGAGGATGATCTAGTAGGTGCCCTATCCAGCATGCTCTACAGTGTTCTTCATGTTGAAGATATGAGATTTTATATTCATTACAAATAAGAGGATTTGGGTTCTTTGGTAATTTTTATAATAGTATGAGAATATTTTCAATAATCTTGTGTTAAAATATGAACATAAGATGGTTGTAGATTATGGTTTCATCTATGCGATTGATTTTCCCATGGATTTTGTTGTTGAATAAGTCAGAAATGTTCTTAGAAAAGTTCATGATTAGTTCATGTGTCTTGACCAACCACATAGGATAAAAAAGGAAGCTATTCATACAATTATAGGATTTTGTGCAAATAAAAAAGTATTGGTGTTGAGGTCTATACCTTAGAATAAAGTCACTCAAGACTTACTAGATCAAAATGGGCTAAATGAGAAATGAGAGTCAATGATATAGTTGATCCAGAGGTGAATTTGGATGCAATGGAAATAGGATACAAAGTTTACCATTCTAGAAGAATGAATAGTATTTCTAGTGTTTCTATTCATACTGCATACCAGATGATTAATGAGAATGTTGATTATGACCTAGACAAGAAAATGAGAGATCAAATGTTGATCAACATAGAGAAAATTGAGGACTAGAGACAAAAATTCAAATATGGTTAGTTAAGTTTATGGGATTGTTCTTTTATTTCTATAATTTCTTTCCTGGTATTGGAAACATTACTTGGACTATGGATACACTAACAGTCATACAAATTAGGAATTTCATTAGAGTTCTTGGCAAAAAGTTCACTAGTGATGTATGAGGATACTTCAAATAATTTCAGAAGAAAATGCATCAGAGACAAAGAATCCCATCTAAGATAGTAGAGAAGTACAAGGATACTATATATTTTACGGTAGATATAGATACATGTCTCATGAAAGTAGTTGAACCAAGAAACACTTGGGCCATGCCTATGGGTTATGAGGTAGAGGCTGATATGCTAAATCTATATGTGGATGATCTGTTTTAAAAACTAGTAGATCCAAATGAACATAGGTTTGGAAGTTTTAAATATAATGACATGCAAGTATATTGAAAATTGAACCAACTAATGATAGAGAAAAAGGTAAGAAAGGAAGTAGAGTGATTTTTATTAAAGAAAAATTTAACTAAGAAGATGATACATAAGGAAAGATCCAAGTATGAAGCATAAAATGTAGGTACATCTACAATAGTGGAAGAAGAGGAAGAAGTAGAAGTTATTTCTATAAAAAATGATAGACAAACAAGGAGTCCTACAATTGTGAAATAGGAAAAATCCCTCCTTTTGTAAAATTGCCAGTGAAGAAGAAATAGATACCTACAGAAGCTACTAAACCTAATCCTACAAAGTTCAAGGAGACAACCCGAATAGAGAATATTACCAATAAGAGGAAGAATGAAAAATAAAAAAGGGACAAGGATGTTGAAAGGAATGAGAAAGAAGGAACCGAATTAGATGATACCCTGAAGGAGATGAAGGCCATTTGTAAGAAGTCTAAAGTAGTTGGTTACCTAAATATGAAATATGATGAACTAGATATTAGTAAGTTCATTTTAATAGATATAATAGCGGATAAAGTTAGAAAGTGTAGTCTATTAGTTGATGTAAAGAAGGATTATGATAAATTCAATAAATACGAGTAGAATAAAATTGAGGATATAGTTGTATTAAATATGAATAAACTAAGTAAAGATCTTATTGAATTACAAGGACAAATCCCCACATCTTTGTATAACAATAATTAATCTAGGTGGCTTGATGCATTAAACCGAGATAAAAAATTAATAGAATATGTTTTAGTCCAATTACAACTGGAAATATCAAAGGAGGAAATAAAAGATATTCTTGGGAAAGTTAGACCAGCATTCAAGACCAAGAACAGGTTGACAAAGTTTCTCAATGGTGAATCTCAATTAGTTCAAGAAGAAACATAGGCTATATTGAAGAATTTTTTGGGTCTTAAAGAACGGGAAAAATAAGAATAACATGACCATGACAAGCCATAGATAACTCATACCAATAGAGGATGAATGAATGATATTGTTGAAGTCACCATAGGTGATATTCCCATCTTGGATGTTCCTGAAGATACCGAGGTTACTACGGAAGAACAAGTAGATGCTCGAGAAAGTATATGTATAGAACAAGTCATGAAAGATGTTATGACTGATTATATCACAGTGAATGCATCAACTAGAGAGAATCAATAAGTACCGATATGATATATAACTGTAGGAGTTGAAAATAAACAAGAAAAAAAGGAAAGAACTACAAATAAGGAGAAAAGAGTGTCCTGTAACATATTCACAGTCTATGTCTACTATTATGCCAAGTCTAGATGAACAAGATGAAGATGATTTTGTAACCATTCAAAGGCCAATTGATTTATGTACTTTGAGCCCTAATGAAGTCATGGACATTACTACTACAATAAAGTCTAAAGATAAAAGGGATAAGATGAAGACTCAAAAGAAAGATGCACAAGTTATTCAATTAGAAAGAGACAAATTATCAAATTTTGTGCCTAACATACATTATAACTCAAATGCTACACCTATTGAGAAATTGGGTTTAAACTAGTGATAGTTGTAGGAGAAAAAATAAAAATGTATTGAAGATGAAGCTATGCACAAAGTGAAAAAGTACTATGAGAATAAATAATTAGAGAAGCTAGTTTAGTCAATTATACTTAATACAGGTTCATTAACAGTAGGTGTGAACCGGGTGAAGGCACTAAAGGAAGGTGTTAAGCTACTTACCACAATTTTTGATTTTTCAAAGTTTATTCAAGATATTGAGAAGAAAAGAGTTGAAGCTAAATAAGAGATAAAGAAGTTAGTTGAAAATTTTGATATGGTAAACTATTATATAACAAGTTTTGGAGCTTCAATAAAAATTGTTAATCATTTAAGATAAAAACTTACAAGAATGAGTAGGAGAAAAGGGTTGAAACACTATTAGAGCTACACATTCATTTGCTTCCCAAAATGGATATATTACAAGAAGAAATAAAGGAGGCAGAAGTTGTTTTAGCCTTACCAGATATGAGCACTGTAGAGGCACATGAAGAATAAGTTTATCTATTAAATGGACCACAAGAAACCATGGAGAATCTACATAAGACATGTGAAAATGATCTTCAAGTCTTTAAGACCATGTTTTTTTTAATTTCTTTAGCAGAATATAAGTTGGCATTCATAATACTTGTAATTCATCTTTGGTTGTTGGTACTTTTGCATACTTTGATCATTATTCTCAAAGGGGGAGTCAGTGGTTAGTGAAAAATTATGTGATTATGAATATTAAAGGGGAGTTATGAAAGAAAGATCATTTACAATTCTGGAGATACCTTTTTGTAAGTATATTTTTCACTTAGTGTTTTCATCAATGCCAAAGGGGGAGATTGTTGGTATTATGATGAAGATGTTTGAGTCCTAGAGCATGAGCTATTGAAGTGGTGTTGTCATTGCTGGCAATAAAATATACTAGGAGTGATAGATCAGTTATATCAGAAGTGCATTGGATCAACTAAGTAAGGTTACTGAATGTTCAAGTCTATCAGTTGTAGGATACTGATTTATAGAACAAATGATCAATGATAAATATTTTGGAGGTTTTAGGTTATGAAGTTCATGTGGAAGCATTTATAATATCATATAAATCTATGTCTAGAATCGCATTAGCTAATTTTTAGTACACAAAGAGATTCAAGGAAGGAATCAAGTGATGCTGACTAGAACAAATTTCCAACTGAGTAAGTTTGATGGAATCAGTAAACCAGTGGAGCAAAAGTTAAAATATTTAATTCTTATTGACTTGTTTAAGGCCGACATCAAGGAATTAGAAATTATGATTTTTTGCGCTTTCTCAATTATTTTAGTTGATTTACAAGTCAACTTTGCTAACACATTTTAGGTTTTCCACCAACATTGAATAAGGTCTCTAAAAAGATGTAAATCATAAAATGAGAGGTTGTGGTGCATGAAGGTGATTCAAGGTGTTAGGGAAGAGGCATTAAAGGATATTATGAGAAATGTATTGAGCAGAAGTATAATACATTTGTCAAGCACTAAGTACTATTTTTCATATAATTATCACTTGTTGAATACTAACATGTTTGAAAGGTAAATCCCTTAATAGGATCACTCCTAATAGGGTGAACAATATCACAACAAGTCTAATGATTAAACCCTCTAACCAAGTGATTCTCAGAAGGAGTTTTCAGATCCCTTAATTGGGTAGCTCCTAAAAGGACATTTGTAATAGCATTTAACAGGGCTATAAATATTCTTAACCTGATATGCCCTTAATAGGGTGATGTAATAGTGAGAATTTGTGGGTCCTAATTCTCACCGTAGCTTTCCCCTCTAACCAAAGGTTTCCACGAATTTTTTTTTGATGTTCTTTTGTTGCATGTTGCAGATGTTTTACTTACTTTTCTTTTATGTTATTATATCACTTTCATGTTGGTTAATTTGGAGGTTTCTAAATAAGGTTTTAAGATATGTGGCTGCATTGATTCATCTCCCCTCTCAATGCCTTATAACACTAATAAAGTGGGAAGTGGAGCATGAACATTATTATTCAACATTTGTTTGTAAAATACTATTCCATTCAAAGTGATATTGATGACCATAGCTATCTATACTTTGGTGTGTGTGTGTGTGTGTGTGTGATTTCATTTCCTTCTATTTTTATATTCCTTTATGTGGACCATCTTTTCTTATGTATTTTCAACCCTTTACATTACTCATTGATATTCCTCATTTGATATTTGATCAATGATATCAATTTTACCATTCATCTTTTTCATATATTTATTCTATTATAATTTCTCACAATCACCTATCATATCATTTTATAAAGATTATCCTTGTGGCTATATTGATAAAAAAATTGTTTTCTAGTAATTTTATCTCAAATAGGAATTAATTTTATTTCTATCATATTGCTAGTACATATCAATAGCATCATTTTCATTGTAAGAATACCATAAAAATATTATCTCAAATGGAGGTAGAATATAGACATCTAAAATTAGTTAATGGATTTTTAGGTTATCATCCCTTCAACATTTTTCTTGCAAAAAGTTAATCTACAAAAAAATGCCCTACTTTTTAAGAATACTCCTCATAATTTTCAAGATTTTATTGAAAGAACCTTAAATTGTGAGATAGTATATATGCCTTCTTACCTAGGCATTGCCCTTAACCTAAGGAAAATTTGACAACTCCATTTGGTAAGAGTTTCTAGAGGGAGTTCTAATCAAGTTGGCTAGTTGGCAAGGTACCATCTAGGTAATGATGGAAAACTTTAGATTCTCATGGCTTATATTATTGAAGTACCTCCATTTATATTATGTCCCTTTTTCACATGCGAGCTATGTGTGTTAAAAACTTGATGAAATCAAAAGAAGGTTTCTTTGGTCTACTATGGCAAAAAAAAATGGATCTCTTTGGTTGACTAGAAAAAAATCAGATCTTTTAAAGAGGTGCTAGGACTCAATATTAGAAACAATCACCTCCTCAATATAGTTGCCTTGGGGCTCTCATGTTTGGAATAATCTAATTAAAACTAAAGCTGCTTTGATGCAAGAAATTGGTGTCACATAAGTAATTGTAGGAAGGTCTATTTTGGAAGGACCCATGGATCTAAGAAAAAGGTGTTTCAATACAATTTATTGAAAGCTCCACTTAAAATTGATTGATATTGACTGAACTTTATTTTCACCTAAGAAAAACATGTTTGAAAATGATATTTTTAAGCTCCACCTAAGATTGATTGATGTTGACTGAACTTTATTTCCACCTAACAAAAAAGTGTTTGAAAACATTTTTTTAAAGCTCCACCTAAGAAAGAGGTGCTTGAACACAACTTTTAAAATGCATTAAATAATAATTTAATGCATTTTAAAAGTTGTGTTCAAGAATGCATTTTAAAAGTTGTGTTCAAGCACCTCTTTCTTTTAATGCATTTTAAAAGTTGTGTTCAAGCACCTCTTTCTTAGGTGGAGCTTTAAAAAAATGTTCTCAAACACTTTTTTTGTAGGTGGAAATAAAGTTCAGTCAACATCAATCAATCTTAGATGGAACTTAAAAAAATTGTTTTCAAACACATTTTTTTAGATGAAAATAAAGTTCAGTCAACATCAATCAAGTTTAGGTGTAGCTTTAAATAAATTGTATTTAAACAACTTTTTCTTAGATTCTTGGGCCCTTCCAAAATGGACCTTCCTACAATTACTTATCCGAAACAGATTTCTTGCATCAAAAGAGGTTTAGTTTTAATTAGATTATTTCAAACATGAGAGACCCAAGTCAGATATGCGGCCCGTAAGAACATTAACCCATAATAGTTCTAGAGGTACTTTGAAACCATAATTACACAAATTAATATGTTTCTTTGTATATTGCAATAACTGGAATGTAGAAGTAGAGGGAGTCGTGAAACAATGTCCCCACAATCTGATAATGGCAACCGAAACATATTTATTCATAGCATGTCAGAAATGTTTTCACTTTCAAAACACCAACGTCTCCCAGTAGTAGGACCTACGCTTCAAAAGGAACTGCACGAAATTTAACAGTGGGGCTTAATATTTTCTATTATTGTATTCCATTTATATCGAGACATTTCGGCTTGTTTCTTAGAGCAGCTTTGGTAAGTGTTGGCGCTGGGACAGGTCAGCAACTATCTCATATATCGCTTGCGTAGGATGAACATAATCCCAGAAAGCGTTGGTTGATGTATTTGTATAAGTTATTGGAATTTTTGCATTGCAAATGGGCCCAGCCTCCATTAATCCTGTCCCACAACAACCCCTATCTGTTATTTCCAGTCCTACAGAGAACAACCCATAATGATAGGTAGAATTAAATGACTTCAACTTTTTTGAAAGAAAGAATATAGTGTTTTGTTTCGCAAATCCTACCATATATGGTTTTTTTTATCATGTGTAAAAGATAGTTATAGATGTCTGTGTATTTCACAGTAATGCCTGGAAGATGAGCTTGTAATCCTTTGAGGATTTCCTTAAATTTATGGTTGTAAGAAGATGAAATATAATTAAACTCCTCAATATATACATTCAGTTATGACTGCACATGTAAGTGTTTTTTAGTGCCGGACTGTAGGCAATACAGCAGTGCCCAGTTTCCGTACCCCGAGATCGTAGATCTGCTGTTATAAAAAATTAGGGTTTTTCTAATTTTTAAATTTTTTTAAAGTTGTGTTATTGGAAAATCTGTTCATTGGAAATGGAATTAATTTTATGTGGACTGAAATAAAAAATCCTGGTACTATTGGACGGTAAATTGATTTCTTCTAATAGGGAACAGACAATTAATTCAGTAAAAAGTCGTTGGAACCTGCAACTAGTAGAAATATGACTTCCTCAATTATGCTGGAATGAATTTTCATTTCCACAATATTTTCCAGGCGCATCTTGTATGTCTTGAATAGTTCAACTTGTGTGCACAATGGTATCACACTTTGCTGGAAGAGCATACATTTTCTTAAAAATTACAAATTATTAGAGAGGCACAGCAATATTAATATTCTAGAGATCTCTTAGTTCTTTTTATGAAGTTGAAGGTCATATTATGTAAGAAGTTGCAAAGCTCTAACATGTAAAAGATGAGAATACTTTTATATTTAGTGTGTTATAAAGTTATAAAATTATGGAGACCTCGGAATCCCTATCGTACGTGAATGGATGGAAATATATGTATCTTACCTGGAGTTCTCATGATTAACACTATAAATCATTTGACTTCAACTCTTAACTTTAAGATAAGGATACAACGATGGTTTAACGTTCATTAAAATACATTAACGTTAATGAATTTTTTTCTTAAATATTAGTAGTTCGTTTAAATTGTTTTCACCTTGGTTATCTCTTTTTATTTCTTTTCATTTATCCTTTTTTATTCATTCTATTTTTTTATCTTACATTTATTTTTATTTTTTTTTCTTATTTTTAATCATTTCACTTATCTAGAATTTCTTTTATATTTTATAGTTACTTCTCTTTCTAATGATGGACTTCTAAGTGTGATTTTAACATAGAATATAATAAGTGTCACACAGTAGCCAGTACTTGAAATAATTGTTTATAAAAATTTAGTTAAAATTTTAATATTTTATTTAATTTATTATAGATAAATTAGAAATAAATTGCAATTTCATTTTTTTTTAATAATTTTTTAAAATAATAGAAAACTTATTTTAATCATAATTGTAAGTTATGTTCTTTTTTTAATTAGCTTTATGTAAGTATTGTGTTGATTTATTTAAAATTTAAAACTGGTATTGTATAAATTGATAGGTAAGAGTTATTTTTAAGTTTGAATTGTTTAGGTTAATTATGTAAAATGGAATGATTAGAATTGTTTTTTTAAGATTTGAATACATTTAACTTTTAATAAGTGACATTATAACCTATAATATATATTTTTAGTATAAATATTGATTTATCTAAAATATCTATAAATAGTTTCACTTTAATATTTTATTTAAAATTTTTAATAAAATAATTTATAGTTAATTTTAATTATATTTTAAAAAAATTATTAAAAATATTAGATATTTATTTAATACATTTTTACTGAAATTATAATATTTTGTAAAAAATAAAATAACAATTAAAAAAAATAAGTTTATGTTTCTGATATTTGTTAATATAATTAACATACAATAAAATTTAGAATAAAAAAACTTAAAAATATAAATGAAAAATATTAAATTATATATTTAATATATAATTTAATACTTTTTTATTTAAATTATAATATTAAAGAAAAGGAGATATTTATAAACTGCTTATACACTAAAATTACTCATATAATATAAATATTAATTTAAATATTTAATATTATAAACTTCAATCAAAACTTCATTGGATCTGGCCCACTCTTGTCAGAATGAATGGTTTGCTTAGCACTCATTGCATGTAGATTATGCTGAGAGGTGATGCAATAAGTGCTAAATTAACCATTCATTCTCATGAGAGATGGGTTCTTGTGAACCACAACTCATGAAATATGGAATTAGTTTGACTTAAAAACTACACAATTGAATTCTAATTGCAATATCATAATTTAGATTGTTGTAGACAATGTCTCCTACTTTTCAATTATTATTAAAACTTTGAATTAATTATTATTATGGTTAATAGGCCGGAGCCAAGATCAACATGGGGCTCAAGAAGAATTGAACCCAAGACCTCTCAAATGAGAGGCTCGCAACTTACTGTTGCGTTGTAGGGTGTTCTCCATTATTATTATTATTATTATTATTATTATTATTATTATTATTATTATTATAGAATCATTTCTTTAACTTAGATAGTCTTCTGAAATTATTGCCAACTATCATAACAATAAGCACCTTAGCCAAGGTAATGCTAATAGAGTGGATTTTGTGTCCACGGGAATGGAGGACCTAAATTATAAAGATGATTCATCTTTGGGTTTTTAACATACTGCTAAGGCTAAAACAATATTTTCTTTTAGGAATGAAAATTGGTATTTTCAGGAGATTGTGGAGCTTAAAACCTAGCATAAGGAATTGGAAACCAAGTATCAGAGCTTGCTAGATAAAATTCATAATAGGGGTAAGGACTATTCTCAGGACTTTTGTGACCCTGTTAAACTTATGGATAGGATTGAGTGCATTGAAAAAATGTTGGAGAACTTGCTTAGGTACTCTATGGAAGGTATGAAATCTCCTGCTGATAATCTTCGCAAGTTGGTTGATATGTTAGAGAAGGAGTGGGAAGCCATGTAGACTGCCAACACCACTTGGAAAGGACCAAGAGCTAGAATCAGAGCGAAAAAGATTCAGAACACTCCTACTAGCAAGGAGATCATGGGACTGAAGGAGAATTTGAAAAATGTGACAGAGCTGGAGAAGAATATGGAAGACCCCATCTAGACTCTAAGAGGATGGTAGTTATCCATTTTCTTTATTGTTTCCTTTTCTTTTGGTTTCTTGTTTGGTTCATTGTTATTTGTCAGGGGTGTTCTGTGTCCCCCTTTTATTTTAGTTGATCCTTCTAGCTGTTTGTATTGACTAATCTATATCTTTAATTCTTTGGGTTTCGGGTCCCTGTAAAACCTATTTTTGCTTAATTTTCAAAAGTTAGGATAGTCTCCTCCTTTATGATATTGAGGTATTACATTTATCAATACTTGATTTCTAATTAGTTATTTAAAAACATTCAAGGTCACAAAAAAGATTAAAAAAACTTGAAGTACGATATAATACCAAATGTGAGATTGTGGAAACCTTTCCAAGCATAAGAAAACCCTTAAAACAATTCTCAACTGCAAAGATAAGGATCCAAAAATGGTGGAATACTTTCCTTCACCCCAAGTCCAGAAGCTGAAACCTCAATTTTCATTAGTTTATTTTATTTAGTTTTTTATTAAGTTAGCAAGGAGAGGGGGCCCTGGTCCCATAACAACAACAAGAAAAACTTAGAAGAGTCATTGGAGCCCCTACTCAGGGCCATTACAACCGAGAGTAAGCTAGAAACCCCCATCCACAAAATTAATAAAAAACCAAAATAGTCACCTTTAAAGAGTTCCCAATGCTACTAATACCAACCATAATACCATTAAAGTTTAATATCATTAGGCATCTTAAAGATATAATGTTTTTCCTAGCACTACTGAAAGTACCAAAATGTAACTTTGAGATGTTCCAATAGTTCAAAAAACATCAACTATGTTGTAGATTTACCAAAATAAAAAACTTAATTTTAAAACTATCATATAACCTAAACAAAGCATTAGAAAAGACAACAAAAATTAACTCTCATTAGCCCTAGCAATTTCATCCCAGTCTTTCCAGAAAGACTCTTGGGTGGTCCCACAATAGCGTGTCCCACTTTTTTAGACATATTGATTTTTGTTGAAATAACACATTTTTAATAAAATATGATGATTTAAGCCTTGAGAGGTTCCATTTGAAAGAATTAATTACCAATGGTTATCTCAAAGCCTCTTAGATTAAAAAAACATTGATATAACATCTATACTCATCATTCATACCTACAATGGAGTCTCCTTCGCACCTATTAAAATACTGACAAAAAATCACTTCAACTTTATATGTTTTGGCAGCTCAAATGAATCCATTTGAAAAACCTATCTATGTAGTATGATGCTATTCAAAACAAGTTTTCTAATGAATATCATTTTAATACATATTGAGTTCATTATCACTTTTAAATATTACTTTAACTAAACATAGGTTGTTTGGTCATTCAACAACCTGTCTCTTCAAGACTTTGGGAAAAATAGTAAATTACAAAAAAAAATTATGAAAAATATTTAGGAAAAGAGTATTTGTGTTACCTTTCTATAGAATTTTTTTTTTTTTTTGATATACACAGATAAGGTTAGAGTGATCCAAGTGACCTTATGTCTAAATTATAGTTACTGTCACTTTAGAACTTAATAAACTATGAAATATTGACCCAAAATGAATGAAACCAATTGCATCCTTTAGATATTGAAGTTATAAATATAATATAGAAATAATTACATCATTATCATATTTTAAAAAAATATTATGTTGATCCAAGTGACAGTAACTCCTTAAAAACACAATGTTTCACACAAACCACTTTTCGAAGGAGAAGGAAAAATGAATTTTAATTTTTATTAGAAAAATATATTTAGAAACTAGAAAGAAAATTCTAAAAGATTCTAGTTTACATCATCTTTAAATTCCTAATAGTTTTGTGGCAACAGGTGTTCGAAAGTAAATTTTTTTCTCAAAATGTTGATCTTTGTGTCAAAGTTGGCCAAAAAGTGGGACACGCTATTGTGTGACCACCCTCTTGAGAAGGCTTTTCCAATATTCATTGTCCTCATTATGATGTTCTTACTCACTAGTTTATCTTTCTTTCCTCTTCTTCATTTCTTTCTTCAGCTTGTTCTTTCTAGTGACAATTCCAAACAAAGTATTCTTCATGATCCAATCAACCACTCTATAGAGGGAGAGATGACATTAGTAAAAAATAATTTATTATTCCACATAGTAGTCACATAACTTTCTAAAGCGGCAACTCTTTTTTGTAAATCATCAATATGAATTTGGATATAATTGACAAAAAAATTCTCTTTTAAAATAGGGTCAAAGGGTGGTGTATTTTCGAGGAGATCATTACTATTATGGATAGGGAATTACACACCATATTAACTATATCCTCTATCTCACTCAGGTTCATAGTTATCTCCATAGATCTTTCTTTTTCCTCTTCCTCGAGGTCTCCAACTCGAGCATCATAATCATCATCTTTAGTATTCTCAGTAGAATATTCTTCCTCATCCAGCTTCTACTCCATGTCCATCTTAGGAATTGTTAGAAATAGGAAATACTGAGAGGGGGGCAGTGTGAATCAGTATTTCACAAACTTTTACTTTTTCCCAATTATGGATATAACAAATTAACTTGAAGCTTGCATAACAAACTAAACTAAGGAAACTATATAACAAGCATAGCAATAAAGTAAATGAACTCATAACACCATGTTTATTCTCAAGGAAACTCTGGCCAAGGGAAAACCCCGGTGGGGATGATACCCACAACTAATCTACTAATCAAAAGTATCTGGTTAAGGATGTTGACCCTGTTAGGAGTCTATTACATACATATAGTGTCTCTATCCTGGTTAAAGGACTCTAAGCCTTGTTAGAAGCCTCAACCCTGTTAGGAGTTTCTATTACAAAATAGAATGATTAGAAGATGATCTCACTATCCAAACATGCAATATACAATGATATCTTCAAATATAAAGGTAAAGTACATAACCTTATACTGTTGCTGAATAGCTTTCCTATTCTGATTTAGCTTTCTAGGCTCTTCACTTTCATATAAAGAGTTTACTTGCTTTCCTTATTACAATATACAACTTCACATCATACTTTTCTTATTACAATTTCTATATGTATCTTCTGTACATTTTGCATTACATAGTTCTTACATTTATACAAGTTATTACAATTAATAACTTCCAGTCGGCTTACAATACATAAACTCTTCTCAAAAGATAAAACTAATTCATGTTTCCTTAGGGTTAACATCTAGGATGTCGTTCCTACATGGTTAATTCATTATTTTGATAAATAAAATAATTCCTTAACTTAATATGATTACTTCTATCTTCTACTCTATTCAGGTTAGCTCAACATTGTCTTTGTAATTCTTTAATATCTCCTTATGTACATGTCGTACAAACTTGCGCTCTCATATGTGACTTTTATATACATATAATTATCCATGTTCAAGTGTGCATGCACTGAACCTACTTCTATGAACATCGCTAATCAAAATTGTCTCTAATTAGACTGGTAAATATTGTTGTAGTTAGACAATTTTCTAGTGCGTTCATACAAGACTTCTTTCTTCTATTATGAGATCATCATAGTGAGTATATGTTGCCATAATTACAATAATTTGATATCCTACTTAGCCAAATTTCTAACAATCTCCCCCTTTGTCATTGGTGGCAATATATGGGAAAATTGGCTAAGTCCCAAAAACTTGAGATACAAAATTGTGGCCATACAAAAATTTGTGGACCTTACATATTTACTTATATCTCCAAAATATTTATACTCCCCCTAAGAGTATACTTCATGCTTATACATATAACATCTATACATACAATTTTCTGCTTATACTACTCCCCCTTTGACACCAATGACAAATGTGTCAAAAATTGTTTTACCTCAAGATTTTAATACTGCAAGGTCGGAAGGCTTGCAACAAAATTTGAAAAATTGATCTTCGGGCTCTCTAATTCCTTTTCCCATGACTTCTTCACTACATCAGAAACACTGAGCAATGGGCATAGGCCAAAGGATGCAATTTCACATGCCTTAAGATTTGCATAAGCAAATTTTCCATAAGATGTCTTCGAAGAAAGACATTCTTCCAATTGATTCTCAAGAATACTTATTTTTATTGATACATGCTCTCTTAGTAGAGAAAATATTTTCAATTTATTTTCCTTCTCATCATTTAGAAGTCTCATATCATCAAAAATATTACTTGTATTCCTCTGAATTTCTGAGATCTTTGTATTAGGGCTTTGCAAAAGTTTTACTACCATTTTTAGTTCTCCCTCTTCTATCTTTATATTCTTTGATATCTCAGATGTGTAGCTCCCTGATTGTGTACATCGAATGTACAAAGCTTTCCCTTTTTCCATGCATCTTCTCAACTCTTTTATACATATATCCAAATTATCTATATCATTTCTGATATTCTGACATATAACTTGAAATATCTGAGCATCGTGAGCTACTTGAGATTTTACTACTACTACATCAGATAATTTTGTGAATTTTGTATCAAAGGATTTCATTACCTCTTTTTCTTTTCCTTGTGGATTTGCCTCAGTGACTTGACTTGATATTATGCTTTGTAATTTACCTACTACCTCAAGTAGTGTTCCTTCCAAGCTTTTCACTTTCTTATTCTTTCCAATGATCTTGTTCAGATATGAGATCAACTCTATTTGATCATCATCATCAACTTCTTGTCCTAGGCTTGCAAACATAGAATTAATCTATGGTTTTTTTATTGTTTCTACTATGTCCTTAGGTGTAGGAATGACTACTGATTGCTCTTGTAGAACCGCATGCTCTTCTAGTGTTGTACCAATTTGTATTCCTTATTTTTATTCTTCCTTCTATGTTTCAACCTCTTATTCCTTATTCTCTATTGTGTCTTGTTTCTCATCCAACAAATTTCCAACATCCGCTTCATTGTCATTGAAGGGATTTTCTTCACTATCCAAGGTGATGTTTGCTCCTTCAATGTTCAGAGATTCATCTTCAATGTTAATGGAGGGTGGAAGTGCTAGTGATGGATCTATCTAATACTCTGCTTCAACCACTTGATCAGATGTATTGATGTGCTCACCTAATCCAGAGGTCATAACCTTCACAACCGCTTTCTCTTTTTCTCTATTAATTTCCTCATAATTGCCTCCCATTATCAATATGGTTCTCCTTTTCTTCCTTAGATGGGTGCTTAGGCTTTTCATGATTTTACTGAAATGTTCTTCATCTTTTATTACACACAACTTCCTTACATATCTCTCTCTTATTCCATTGTCCTCTTATGTTTCTCTCTTCTTTCTGTTAACTAATTTCTCAAAAAGATTGTCAGGGATCTTGCCTTTTATATCATCAAATTTCTTATTTGCAAAGATCATATGTCTGACAACTGCATTCTCTAAGTTCAACTTCTCAAAATTGTCATATAACTCATAATACTTATTCAACTTAGTGAAATCACCTTCATTAATAATTAAGGGATTCACTATATCTATCTTTGGCTTCCCTTTATTTTTGCTACTTCTCACCTCTTCATCTACCTTAACCACTGATGCTTTCCTTTGAACTGGGGTAAATATAGTTTTTGGTCTTTTACTTGGTCCACTTACCATTTCCTCGACTCTTTTAGTTGGTGTGGTGGAGGATCTAGTAGACTTCCTTACTTCATGCACTTCCACTTCAATTGCTTCATCTATGTTCTGAATTTCTTCAGTAGGGGCTACAAGAGATGTCAACGGTGGAACTACTAGTATCTCTTTATGTCCAATATCCCTATTGTTGTTGTTGTCTACTTCACAATTACAAATTCATGTTCTATCATATTAGTGTCTTTCAATATTTTCTTTATAGTACTGTCAACTCTTTTCTTAGCCATCTTCTGTGCCTGTAATGATTGTGTGGAGTCAAATTTCTCCTCATGTGTCCCAAATCTAGGACTCTTAGCATCCAAATTGATCTTAAGCAATCTGCTCACATATCCTGCAATCTCAACTTCTGAAACTTCATACTCAAGTGGATCTACAAATCCCACTCTAGGCTCAACTACTTCAATGTAGGTAAAGTCAGTATCAACCAAAAAACATATCTCATCCTTGTATTTCTCTATAATAGATGGTGGAATTCTTGATCTTTTCCTCATTTGATTTTGAAAGGTCTTAATTACCAAAGTGACACTTTCATTTACTTTGTTGATGCAGGAGCATCCTGGGTGTAAGAGCAATCTTGCATCACCAAAAAAAATATTTCTATTTTTGTATTCAATAAGGGCTATTTTGTGCAGAGCTGCTGTTTATGGAAAGTTACTATTTTTGGTAATTTTTGTATGTGCTCAGAATGATCTGATTTCTTTCTTGGAGGTTCATTTTGGTCATATAAGTCTGCCAGTAAAGTTTCATTGCCAGATCAAGTGTATATTGGAAGATATTGAAGATTTTCGGTATTGGCAACAGGGTACAAAAACTTCGAACTCAGTTTTGAAGGCTTTAGAGGCCCCGGATGAGGTCGAATTTTGGGCTGAATGAAGCTTGCTTGATTTAGGCGTTGTAGAGCTCCTCGCGCCCTTTCCGAAATGGAGTTACAATAGTCAATCGGGTCAACTGGTGATGACTTATGGTCTTCGGAAGTTGGGTCACCTGAAATGGCGAAAAATGATTTTTCTTCAAAATTTCTGTTCGGGTTTCAAAATTTATTTTGAGCCGACTATGATGTAATGAAATGTAAAATAAAAAAATAATTCTAAGTTTGGTCGGCCTTATTGGCTAAAATTCTGGAACCTTCCCAGGCGGTGGAAAATTGCCTATATAAGGAAGGCTGTAATATTGTCTTAGGCAGTTCAGAATAGTTCTGGGTAGTAGATCTGGGTATTGATTCGAGGCTTTGTCCTATAGAATATTGTAAGGGAATGCCCATGTGGCTTTGCATATTGTAATTCTGAAAGTTTTGTAATTCCACATTTGTGGAGATAATAAGAAGCCAATTTTCTGTTCTTGCATATTGTTGTTGTTTCTCTATTTCTGTTATGTGTTTGTGGTATTAAGGGGAGCACCCTTCATCAAGTGGTATCAGAGCAGGAGTTCTTGAGTGTGTAAACAGATCGCCGACTGTGAGGCAGTTTGCACCAGGACCGTGGCTAGGGTTTCAGCGCGCATCGCGAAAATGCCTCCACGAAGGGAACGTGGCGGAAGAGCTGGTGTTGTCACACCTGAAGTTAGAGAGCTGCAGAGACAAGTGCGAGCATTGCAAGAAGAGATTCGCAGAGGAATGAATCTTAATGTCAGAGACGAAAGCCAGGATGAAGCCGAAGAAGAATATCAAGAAGGAGAAGTTAAAATTGTGAACCATGAGGAAGAAAGACTTTTTCGGGCGATTTCCAAGATTGGGAAAAGACCTAAGATTGAGGTTCCTACATTTTCTGAAAATCTTAACCCAGAGGAATTGATCGACTGGATCAATGAATGTGAGGAATATTTTGAGTATGAAGATGTTGAGGATCCTGATAGGGTCAAATTTGCGAAGGCCGGACTAAAAGGTCATGCGAAGATCTGGTGGCAAGAAATTCAATTGGAGCGAAATAGAAGAGGGAAAGATAAAATCACAAGATGGGATCGGATGGTGGATAAATTGAAGCGACAGTTCATTCCTGTTGATTATGAGCTTGATCTACTAAAGAAAATGCAAAGTTTGAAGCAAGCAGGAAGATCTGTTCAGGAGTATACAGAGGAGTTCTATCGACTTCTCATCAGAACAGGCCATGCAGAAGCTGATAAGGAGAAAGTTGCCCGATACCTTAATGGGTTAAGGCCAAGCATTCAGGAGGAGCTGAATCTGGTTCGAATGAACAGTATTGAGGAGGCATACCAGTTTGCCCTAAAAGTAGAGGAAAAGCTGAATAAGAAGTTTGAGAGCAGACAAAACGGAAGAGGTCGCAGTGGACGATCTGGTGGACGGTCATATGGTGGCCGAAATGAAGATCCGAAAAAGAAGGATGAGGCTAGTAGCAGTTAGAATCAGTGAGGAAATAATTCCAATCGCTTCCAGGATCAGAATAATAGAGATCAAAGAGGAAGAGGAAGAGGACAAGGATCTGGAAGAGGTGGCTTCCGTGGAACATGTTTTCACTGTGGACAAGAAGGTCATAGGGCATTTGAATGTCCTCAGCGCCAAGGCAGAACAGACAGGAGAAATGAAGGCCAGGCCAGAATTGCACATGTAGATGAAGATGCCAGATCATCAAATTCTGAAGATGCTGAAAGAGGAGAAACGTTGATTAACAGAAGAGTCCTGTTGAGTGGTGAGAATGAACCTGAGCAAAGGAGGAGCTTGTTTCGCACCAGGTGCAAGTGTGAAGGTAAATGTTGTGATGTGATTATCGATAGTGGAAGCACTGACAATTTGGTGTCAGAAGAGATGGTGACAAAGTTGAAGCTCAAGAGACAGAAACACCCACATCCATATCGAATTGCCTGGGTGCAGGATGACTACAAGGTCATGGTCAGTGAACAGTGCCTGGTAAAGTTCAAGATTGGCGGATACCAAGATGAGGTATTGTGTGATATTATATCTATAGATGCATGTCATATGTTGTTAGGTAGACCATGGCAGTTTGACAGATGTGCTGTACATGATGGTCATGCGAATACCCATTCCCTGACAAAGGATGGAGTGCGGCATAAGCTAAAACCATTGAAGGAGACTGAAGAAAAGGTATGTGGTAATGCAAGGATAACTTTTGTTGATGGAAAAAATTTCCTAGATGGTATGAGGCATGAGCATGTATGTTTTTCTTTAATTCCAAAAGCTGGTAAAGAGGAAGTAGAAGATGTTCCTGTAGAAGTTGCAGATTTGTTGAATGAGTTTCAAGATATTGTATCCGATAACGTGCCTGATGGATTACCACCAGTCAGGAAGATCAGTCATCAGATGGACTTGATCCCAGGAGCGAGTTTGCCAAATAAGGCAGCACACAGAATGACACCTACAGAAAGTGAGGAGTTGAACAGAAAAGTACATGAACTGCTACAGAAAGGACTGATCCGTGAGAGTCTGAGTCCCTGTGCTGTACCAGCGGTATTAGCACCAAAGAAGAATGGAGAGTGGAGGATGTGTACAGATTCTAGGGCAATAAACAAGATCACAATCAAGTACAGGTTTCCATTGCCACGAATGGATGATATTATGGACTGTTTGAGTGGAGCTGTGTATTTTTCAAAGATAGATCTGAAAAGTGGATATCATCAGATTCGGATCAGAGAAGGAGATGAATGGAAGACTGCCTTCAAGACAAAGGAAGGATTGTATGAGTGGTTATTCATGCCTTTTGGGCTAACCAATGCACCGAGAATTTTCATGCGGCTCATGAACGAGGTTCTGAAAGAATTTCTAGGTAAGTTTGTCATTGTTTACCTAGATGATATTCTGATCTTTAGTAAGACATTGGAGGAGCATATGATGCATATTCGTATGGTATTTGAGAAGCTGAGAGAAGAGAAATTGTTGATTAATTTGAAGAAGTGCAGTTTTGTGAAGAAAGAGTTGGTGTATTTGGGGTTTGTAGTTTCAGGAGAAGGTCTAAAAATGGACCTAGAGAAGGTACAGGCTATCCTTGAATGGCCTACTCCAAGGAATGCTTCTGAGGTAAGATCTTTTCATGGTCTAGCTAGCTTTTACAGAAATTTTATCAGAAATTTTAGCAGTATTTGTGGACCCTTGACTGAAACAATGAGAGGGGATAGAAAAGAGTTTAAGTGGACTAATGGGGCAGAAAAGAGGTTTCAATTGTTGAAACAAAAAGTTACAGAACAACCTGTTTTAGCACTTCCAAATTTTAATAAGGTGTTTCAAGTAGATTGTGATGCTAGTGGTACTGCAATAGGAGCTGTTATGAGCCAAGAAGGTAAACCTATTGCTTATTTCAGTGAGAAGTTGAATGATGCCAAGAGAAAATATTCTGTTTATGATCAGGAATTTTATGCTATAGTTCAGGCATTAAAGAAGTGGAGACATTATCTGCTTCCTAAGGAGTTTGTTTTGTATACTGATCATCAAGCTTTGCAATATTTGAATAGTCAAGGAAAATTGAATCAAAGGCATTTGAAATGGGTTGAGTTTTTGCAGAGTTATACATTTGTTTTGAAACACAGAAGTGGAAAGTCTAATAGGGTTGCAGATGCTCTTAGCAGAAGGCAACTATTGCTGACAGAGATGCAGATTGAGGTGGTTGGGTTCAAGGAACTCAAGAATTTGTATCCAGAGGATCCTGATTTTGGTGAAGCTTGGAAAGCTTGTACAGAACTTGTTACTCTAGACAGGACGAAATGGTTGGATTTCATCATCCAGGATGATATGCTATTCAGAGGGAGTCAGTTGTGCATTCCACGAAGTTCTATGAGGGAGAATCTCATCAAGGAGAAGCATAGTGGAAGATTGGCTGGACACTTTGGTCGTGATAAAACCCTTGCTTTGGTTGGTGAGAATTATTATTGGCCACAATTGCAGCAAGATGTGAAGAAGTTTGTACAGAGTTGCAGAGTATGTCAGATGGCGAAAGGAGTGAAGCAGAATACAGGATTGTATCAGCCATTACCTATACCAGAGAAGCCTTGGGAGGATATCAGTATGGACTTTGTTCTTGGTTTACCGAGAACACAGCGGGGATACGATTCAATTTTTGTGGTAGTTGACAGATTTTCAAAGATGGCACATTTCATTCCCTGCAAGAAGACTAATGATGCTGTTCATGTAGCAGAATTGTTTTTCAGAGAAGTAGTGAGACTTCATGGTTTGCCAAAGACCATAGTTTCAGATCGGGACACTAAGTTTGTTGGATATTTCTGGCGTACATTGTGGAAGAAGTTAAAGACAGATTTGAAGTTCAGTTCATCACATCATCCACAGACTGATGGACAAACAGAGGTGGTGAATAGGAGTTTGAGAAATTTGCTGAGATGTTTGGTTGGAGATAAGCCAACAGGATGGGATTTGATTTTACCACAGGCAGAATTTGCATACAATAATTCTGTCAACAGGAGCACTGGTAAATCACCATTCCAGATTGTATATGGAAATAGTCCAAGAAATGCATCTGAATTGAGGAAGATAGATAAAGGAGAAATAAGTAGTGCTGAAGCTGAAGATTTTGCAGAACACTTGAAGAACATCCATGAGGAGGTGAGGAAGCATATTACCAAGATGAACGCACAGTATAAGGCTAACGCAGATGAGAAAAGGAGGTATAAAGAATTTCAAGTTGGTGATGAAGTCATGGTTCATTTGCGGAAGGAGCGGTTTCCAGTTGGTACATATAACAAGCTGAAAATGAAGAAGTTTGGACCATGTAGGATACTGAAGAAACATGATTCAGGAAACGCATATGAGGTAGAATTGCCTACTGAGCTAAATATTTCACAAGTGTTTAACATTTCAGACCTGACAGAGTATCATGAAGGAGGTGTTGAAGATGAGATCACAGCATCACAGTGGAGTATTCCAGCAACTAGTTCAGACACTAAGGAGATCGAAGATATACTGGACAGTCGTATTGGCAGAAGCACAAGGAACAGGATATATGAAGAATATCTGGTCAAGTGGAAAGGACGACCTCTTGAAGATTCATCATGGCTGACAAAGGAGGAGATTAGCCGTCTTGGTTTTCCTCTGCACCCCTGAGTCGTGACAGGGTCACTTCTCAAATTACCCCGAGTGTCTGATGCAGGAGCATCCTGGGTGTAAGAGCAATCTTGCATCACCAAAAAAAATATTTCTATTTTTGTATTCAATAAGGGCTATTTTGTGCAGAGCTGCTGTTTATGGAAAGTTACTATTTTTGGTAATTTTTGTATGTGCTCAAAATGATCTGATTTCTTTCTTGGAGGTTCATTTTGGTCATATAAGTCTGCCAGTAAAGTTTCATTGCCAGATCAAGTGTATATTGGAAGATATTGAAGATTTTCGGTATTGGCAGCAGGGTACAGAAACTTCGAACTCAGTTTTGAAGGCTTTAGAGGCGCCGAATGAGGTCGAATTTTGGGCTGAGTGAAGCTTGCTTGATTCAAGCGTTGTAGAGCTCCTCGCGCCCTTTCCGAAATGGGGTTACAATAGTCAATCGGGTCATCTGGTGATGACTTATGGTCTTCGGAAGTTGGGTCACCTGAAATGGCGAAAAATGATTTTTCTTCAAAATTTCTGTTCGGGTTTCAAAATTTATTTTGAGCCGACTATGATGTAATGAAATTTTAAATAAAAAAATAATTCTAAGTTTGGTCGGCCTTATTGGCTAAAATTCTGGAACCTTCCCAGGCGGTGGAAAATTGCCTATATAAGGAAGGCTGTAATATTGTCTTAGGCAGTTCAGAATAGTTCTGGGTAGTAGATCTGGGTATTGATTCGAGGCTTTGTCCTACAGAATATTGTAAGGGAATGCCCATGTGGCTTTGCATATTGTAATTCTGAAAGTTTTGTAATTCCACATTTGTGGAGATAATAAGAAGCCAATTTTCTGTTCTTGCATATTGTTGTTGTTTCTCTATTTCTGTTATGTGTTTGTGGTATTAAGGGGAGCACCCTTCATCAAGTGGTATCAGAGCAGGAGTTCTTGAGTGTGTAAACAGATCGCCGACTGTGAGGCAGTTTGCACCAGGACCGTGGCTAGGGTTTCAGCGCGCATCGCGAAAATGCCTCCACAAAGGGAACGTGGCGGAAGAGCTGGTGTTGTCACACCTGAGGTTAGAGAGCTGCAGAGACAAGTGCGAGCATTGCAAGAAGAGATTCGCAAAGGAATGAATCTTAATGTCAGAGACGAAAGCCAGTATGAAGCCGAAGAAGAATATCAAGAAGGAGAAGTTGAAATTGTGAACCATGAGGAAGAAAGACTTTTTCGGGCGATTTCCAAGATTGGGAAAAGACCTAAGATTGAGGTTCCTACATTTTCTGGAAATCTTAACCCAGAGGAATTCATCGACTGGATCAATGAATGTGAGGAATATTTTGAGTATGAAGATGTTGAGGATCCTGATAGGGTCAAATTTGCGAAGGCCGGACTAAAAGGTCATGCGAAGATCTGGTGGCAAGAAATTCAATTGGAGCGAAATAGAAGAGGGAAAGATAAAATCACAAGATGGGATCGGATGGTGGATAAATTGAAGCGACAGTTCATTCCTGTTGATTATGAGCTTGATCTACTAAAGAAAATGCAAAGTTTGAAGCAAGCAGGAAGATCTGTTCAGGAGTATACAGAGGAGTTCTATCGACTTCTCATCAGAACAGGCCATGCAGAAGCTGATAAGGAGAAAGTTGCCCGATACCTTAATGGGTTAAGGCCAAGCATTCAGGAGGAGCTGAATCTGGTTCGAATGAACAGTATTGAGGAGGCATACCAGTTTGCCCTAAAAGTAGAGGAAAAGCTGAACAAAAAGTTTGAGAGCAGACAAAACGGAAGAGGTCGCGGTGGACGATCTGGTGGACGGTCATATGGTGGCCGAAATGAAGATCCGAAAAAGAAGGATGAGGCTAGTAGCAGTCAGAATCAGCGAGGAAATAATTCCAATCACTTCCAGGATCAGAATAATAGAGATCAAAGAGGAAGAGGAAGAGGACAAGGATCTAGAAGAGGTGGCTTCCGTGGAACATATTTTCACTGTGGACAAGAAGGTCATAGGGCATTTGAATGTCCTCAGCGCCAAGGCAGAACAGACAGGAGAAATGAAGGCCAGGCCAGAATTGCACATGTAGATGAAGATGCCAGATCATCAAATTCTGAAGATGCTGAAAGAGAAGAAACGTTGATTAACAGAAGAGTCCTGTTGAGTGGTGAGAATGAACCTGAGCAAAGGAAGAGCTTGTTTCGCACCAGGTGCAAGTGTGAAGGTAAATGTTGTGATGTGATTATCGATAGTGGAAGCACTGACAATTTGGTGTCAGAAGAGATGGTGACAAAGTTGAAGCTAAAGAGATAGAAACACCCACATCCATATCGAATTGCCTGGGTGCAGGATGACCACAAGGTCATGGTCAGTGAACAGTGTCTGGTAAAGTTCAAGATTGGCGGATACCAAGATGAGGTATTGTGTGATATTATATCTATGGATGCATGTCATATGTTGTTAGGTAGACCATGGCAGTTTGACAGATGTGCTGTACATGATGGTCATGCGAATACCCATTCCCTGACAAAGGATGGAGTGCAGCATAAGCTAAAACCATTGAAGGAGACTGAAGAAAAGGTATGTGGTAATGCAAGGATAACTTTTGTTGATGGAAAAAATTTCCTAGATGGTATGAGGCATGAGCATGTATGTTTTGCTTTAATTCCAAAAGCTGGTAAAGAGGAAGTAGAAGATGTTCCTGTAGAAGTTGCAGATTTTTTGAATGAGTTTCAAGATATTGTATCTGATAACGTGCCTGATGGATTACCACCAGTCAGGAAGATCAGTCATCAGATGGACTTGATCCCAGGAGCGAGTTTGCCAAATAAGGCAGCACACAGAATGACACCTACAGAAAGTGAGGAGTTGAACAGACAAGTACATGAAATGCTACAGAAAGGACTGATCCGTGAGAGTCTGAGTCCTTGTGCTGTACCAGCGGTATTAGCACCAAATAAAAATGGAGAGTGGAGGATGTGTACAGATTCTAGGGCAATAAACAAGATCATAATCAAGTACAGGTTTCCATTGCCACGAATGGATGATATTATGGACTGTTTGAGAGGAGCTGTATATTTTTCAAAGATAGATCTGAAAAGTGGATATCTTCAGATTCGGATCAGAGAAGGAGATGAATGGAAGACTACCTTCAAGACAAAGGAAGGATTGTATGAGTGGTTAGTCATGCCTTTTGGGCTAACCAATGCACCGAGCACTTTCATGCGGCTCATGAACGAGGTTCTGAAAGAATTTCTAGGTAAATTTGTCATTGTTTACCTAGATGATATTCTGATCTTTAGTAAGACATTGGAGGAGCATATGATGCATATTCGTATGGTATTTGAGAAGTTGAGAGAAGAGAAATTGTTGATTAATTTGAAGAAGTGCAGTTTTGTGAAGAAAGAGTTGGTGTATTTGGGGTTTGTAGTTTCAGGAGAAGGTCTAAAAATGGACCCAGAGAAGGTACATGCTATCCTTGAATGGCCTACTCCAAGGAATGCTTCTGAGGTAAGATCTTTTCATGGTCTAGCTAGCTTTTACAGAAAGTTTATCAGAAATTTTAGCAGTATTTGTGGACCATTGACTGAAACAATGAGAGGGGATAGAAAAGAGTTTAAGTGGACTAATGGGGTAGAAAAGAGTTTTCAATTGTTGAAACAAAAAGTTACAGAACAAGCTGTTTTAGCACTTCCAGATTTTAATAAGGTGTTTCAAGTAGATTGTGATGCTAGTGGTACTGCAATAGGAGCTGTTATGAGCCAAGAAGGTAAACCTATTGCTTATTTCAGTGAGAAGTTGAATGATGCCAAGAAAAAATATTATGTTTATGATCAGGAATTTTATGCTATAGTTCAGGCATTAAAGAAGTGGAGACATTATCTGCTTCCTAAGGAGTTTGTTTTGTATACTGATCATCAAGCTTTGCAATATTTGAATAGTCAAGGAAAATTGAATCAAAGGCATTTGAAATGGGTTGAGTTTTTGCAGAGTTATACATTTGTTTTGAAACACAGAAGTGGAAAGTCTAATAGGGTTGCAGATGCTCTTAGCAGAAGGCAACTATTGCTGACAGAGATGCAGATTGAGGTGGTTGGGTTCAAGGAACTCAAGAATTTGTATCCAGAGGATCCTGATTTTGGTGAAGCTTGGAAAGCTTGTACAGAACCTGTTACTCTAGACAGGACGAAATGGTTGGATTTCATCATCCAGGATGATATGCTATTCAGAGGGAGTCAGTTGTGCATTCCACGAAGTTCTATGAGGGAGAATCTCATCAAGGAGAAGCATAGTGGAGGATTGGCTGGACACTTTGGTCGTGATAAAACCCTTGCTTTGGTTGGTGAGAATTATTATTGGCCACAATTGCAGCAAGATGTGAAGAAGTTTGTACAGAGTTGCAGAGTATGTCAGATGGCGAAAGGAGTGAAGCAGAATACAGGGTTGTATCAGCCATTACCTATACCAGAGAAGCCTTGGGAGGATATCAGTATGGACTTTGTTCTTGGTTTACCGAGGACACAGCGGAGATACGATTCAATTTTTGTGGTAGTTGACAGATTTTCAAAGATGGCACATTTCATTCCCTGCAAGAAGACTAATGATGCTGTTCATGTAGCAGAATTATTTTTCAGAGAAGTAGTGAGACTTCATGGTTTGCCAAAGACCATAGTTTCAGATCGGGACACTAAGTTTGTTGGATATTTTTGGCGTACATTGTGGAAGAAGTTAAAGACAGATTTGAAGTTCAGTTCATCACATCATCCACAGACTGATGGACAAACAGAGGTGGTGAATAGGAGTTTGGGAAATTTGCTGAGATGTTTGGTTGGAGATAAGCCAACAGGATGGGATTTGATTTTACCACAGGCAGAATTTGCATACAATAATTCTGTCAATAGGAGCACTGGTAAATCACCATTCCAGATTGTATATGGAAGTAGTCCAAGAAATGCATCTGAATTGAGGAAGATAGATAAAGGAGAAATAAGTAGTGCTGAAGCTGAGGATTTTGCAGAACACTTGAAGAACATCCATGAGGAGGTGAGGAAGCATATTACCAAGATGAACGCATAGTATAAGGCTAACGCAGATGAGAAAATGAGGTATAAGGAATTTCAAGTTGGTGATGAAGTCATGGTTCATTTGCGGAAGGAGCGGTTTCCAGTTTGTACATATAACAAGCTGAAAATGAAGAAGTTTGGACCATGTAGGATATTGAAGAAACATGATTCAGGAAACGCATATGAGATAGAATTGCCTACTGAGCTAAATATTTCACCAGTGTTTAACATTTCAGACCTGACAGAGTATCATGAAGGAGGTGTTGAAGATGAGATCACAGCAGCACAGTGGAGTATTCCAGCAACTAGTTCAGACACTAATGAGATCGAAGATATACTGGACAGTCGTATTGGTAGAAGCACAAGGAACAGGATATATGAAGAATATCTGGTCAAGTGGAAAGGACGACCTGTTGAAGATTCATCATGGCTGACAAAGGAGGAGATTAGCCATCTTGGTTTTCCTCTGCACCCCTGAGTCGTGACAGGGTCACTTCTCAAATTACCCCGGGTGTCTGATGCAGGAGCATCCTGGGTGTAAGAGCAATCTTGCATCACCAAAAAAAATATTTCTATTTTTGTATTCAATAAGGGCTATTTTGTGCAGAGCTGCTGTTTATGGAAAGTTACTATTTTTGGTAATTTTTGTATGTGCTCAGAATGATCTGATTTCTTTCTTGGAGGTTCATTTTGGTCATATAAGTCTGCCAGTAAAGTTTCATTGCCAGATCAAGTGTATATTGGAAGATATTGAAGATTTTCGGTATTGGCAGCAGGGTACAGAAACTTCGAACTCAGTTTTGAAGGCTTTAGAGGCCTCGGATGAGGTTGAATTTTCTGCTGAATGAAGCTTGCTTGATTTAGACGTTGTAGAGCTCCTCGCGCCCTTTCCGAAATGGGGTTACAATAGTCAATCGGGTCAACTGGTGATGACTTATGGTCTTCGGAAGTTGGGTCACCTGAAATGGCAGAAAATAATTTTTCTTCAAAATTTTTGTTCGGGTTTCAAAATTTATTTTGAGCCGACTATGATGTAATGAAATGTAAAATAAAAAAATAATTCTAAGTTTGGTCGGCCTTATTGGCTAAAATTCTGGAACCTTCCCAGGCGGTGGAAAATTGCCTATATAAGGAAGGCTGTAATATTGTCTTAGGCAGTTCAGAATAGTTCTGGGTAGTAGATCTGGGTATTGATTCGAGGCTTTGTCCTACAGAATATTGTAAGGGAATGCCCATGTGGCTTTGCATATTGTAATTCTGAAAGTTTTGTAATTCCACATTTGTGGAGATAATAAGAAGCCAATTTTCTGTTCTTGCATATTGTTGTTGTTTCTCTATTTCTGTTATGTGTTTGTGGTATTAAGGGAAGCACCCTTCATCAAGTGGTATCAGAGCAGGAGTTCTTGAGTGTGTAAACAAATCGCCGACTGTGAGGCAGTTTGCACCAGGACCGTGGCTAGGGTTTCAGCGCGCATCGCGAAAATGCCTCCACG
Source organism: Chamaecyparis obtusa (assembly GCA_027943335.1). Lineage (NCBI taxonomy): Eukaryota > Viridiplantae > Streptophyta > Pinopsida > Cupressales > Cupressaceae > Chamaecyparis > Chamaecyparis obtusa. The sequence continues at coordinate 354,330 of BSBK01004414.1, forward strand.
AAGGGAACGTGGCGGAAGAGCTGGTGTTGTCACACCTGAGGTTAGAGAGCTGCAGAGACAAGTGCGAGCATTGCAAGAAGAGATTCGCAGAGGAATGAATCTTAATGTCAGAGACGAAAGCGAGGATGAAGCTGAAGAAGAATATCAAGAAGGAGAAGTTGAAATTGTGAACCATGAGTAAGAAAGACTTTTTCGGGCGATTTCCAAGATTGGGAAAAGACCTAAGATTGAGGTTCCTACATTTTCTGGAAATCTTAACCCAGAGGAATTGATCGACTGGATCAATGAATGTGAGAAATATTTTGAGTATGAAGATGTTGAGGATCCTGATAGGGTCAAATTTGCGAAGGCCGGACTAAAAGGTCATGCGAAGATCTGGTGGCAAGAAATTCAATTGGAGCGAAATAGAAGAGGGAAAGATAAAATCACAAGATGGGATCGGATGGTGGATAAATTGAAGCGACAGTTCATTCCTGTTGATTATGAGCTTGATCTACTAAAGAAAATGCAAAGTTTGAAGCAAGCAGGAAGATCTGTTCAGGAGTATACAGAGGAGTTCTATCGACTTCTCATCAGAACAGGCCATGCAGAAGCTGATAAGGAGAAAGTTGCCCGATACCTTAATGGGTTAAGGCCAAGCATTCAGGAGGAGCTGAATCTGGTTCGAATGAACAGTATTGAGGAGGCATACCAGTTTGCCCTAAAAGTAGAGGAAAAGCTGAACAAGAAGTTTGAGAGCAGACAAAACGGAAGAGGTCGCGGTGGACGATCTGGTGGACGGTATATAGTGGCCGAAATGAAGATCCGAAAAAGAAGGATGAGGCTAGTAGCAGTCAGAATCAGCGAGGAAATAATTCCAATCGCTTCCAGGATCAGAATAATAGAGATCAAAGAGGAAGAGGAAGAGGACAAGGATCTGGAAGAGGTGGCTTCCGTGGAACATGTTTTCACTGTGGACAAGAAGGTCATAGGGCATTTGAATGTCCTCAGTGCCAAGGCAGAACAGATAGGAGAAATGAAGGCCAGGTCAGAATTCCACATGTAGATGAAGATGCCAGATCATCAAATTCTGAAGATGCTGAAAGAGGAGAAACGTTGATTAACAGAAGAGTCCTGTTGAGTGGTGAGAATGAACCTGAGCAAAGGAGGAGCTTGTTTCGCACCAGGTGCAAGTGTGAAGGTAAATGTTGTGATGTGATTATCGATAGTGGAAGCACTGACATTTTGGTGTCAGAAGAGATGGTGACAAAGTTGAAGCTCAAGAGACAGAAACACCCACATCCATATCGAATTGCCTGGGTGCAGGATGACCAGAAGGTCATGGTCAGTGAACAGTGCCTGGTAAAGTTCAAGATTGGCGGATACCAAGATGAGGTATTGTGTGATATTATATCTATGGATGCATTTCATATGTTGTTAGGTAGACCATGGCAGTTTGACAGATGTGCTGTACATGATGGTCATGCGAATACCCATTCCCTGACAAAGGATGGAGTGCGGCATAAGCTAAAACCATTGAAGGAGACTGAAGAAAAGGTATGTGGTAATGCAAGGATAACTTTTGTTGATGGAAAAAATTTCCTAGATGGTATGAGGCATGAGCATGTATGTTTTGCTTTAATTCCAAAAGCTGGTAAAGAGGAAGTAGAAGATGTTCCTGTAGAAGTTGCAGATTTGTTGAATGAGTTTCAAGATATTGTATCCGATAACGTGCCTGATGGATTACCACCAGTCAGGAAGATCAGTCATCAGATGGACTTGATCCCAGGAGCGAGTTTGCCAAATAAGGCAGCACACAGAATGACACCTACAGAAAGTGAGGAGTTGAACAGACAAGTACATGAACTGCTACAGAAAGGACTGATCCGTGAGAGTCTGAGTCCCTGTGCTGTACCAGCGGTATTAGCACCAAAGAAGAATGGAGAGTGGAGGATGTGTACAGATTCTAGGGCAATAAACAAGATCACAATCAAGTACAGGTTTCCATTGCCACGAATGGATGATATTATGGACTGTTTGAGTGGAGCTGTGTATTTTTCAAAGATAGATCTGAAAAGTGGATATCATCAGATTCGGATCAGAGAAGGAGATGAATGGAAGACTCCCTTCAAGACAAAGGAAGGATTGTATGAGTGGTTAGTCATGCCTTTTGGGCTAACCAATGCACCGAGCACTTTCATGCGGCTCATGAACGAGGTTCTGAAATAATTTCTAGGTAATTTTGTCATTGTTTACCTAGATGATATTCTGATCTTTAGTAAGACATTGGAGGAGCATATGATGCATATTCGTATGGTATTTGAGAAGCTGAGAGAAGAGAAATTGTTGATTAATTTGAAGAAGTGCAGTTTTGTGAAGAAAGAGTTGGTTTATTTGGGGTTTGTAGTTTCAGGAGAAGGTCTAAAAATGGACCCAGAGAAGGTACAGGCTATCCTTGAATGGCCTACTCCAAGGAATGCTTCTGAGGTAAGATCTTTTCATGGTCTAGCTAGCTTTTACAGAAAGTTTATCAGAAATTTTAGCAGTATTTGTGGACCCTTGACTGAAACAATGAGAGGGGATAGAAAAGAGTTTAAGTGGACTAATGGGGCAGAAAAGAGTTTTCAATTGTTGAAATAAAAAGTTACAGAACAACCTGTTTTAGCACTTCCAGATTTTAATAAAGTGTTTCAAGTAGATTGTGATGCTAGTGGTACTGCAATAGGAGCTGTTATGAGCCAAGAAGGTAAACCTATTGCTTATTTCAGTGAGAAGTTGAATGATGCCAAGAGAAAATATTCTGTTTATGATCAGGAATTTTATGCTATAGTTCAGGCATTAAAGAAGTGGAGACATTATCTGCTTCCTAAGGAGTTTGTTTTGTATACTGATCATCAAGCTTTGCAATATTTGAATAGTCAAGGAAAATTGAATCAAAGGCATTTGAAATGGGATGAGTTTTTGCAGAGTTATACATTTGTTTTGAAACACAGAAGTGGAAAGTCTAATAGGGTTGCAGATGCTCTTAGCAGAAGGCAACTATTGCTGACAGAGATGCAGATTGAGGTGGTTGGGTTCAAGGAACTCAAGAATTTGTATCCAGAGGATCCTGATTTTGGTGAAGCTTGGAAAGCTTGTACAGAACCTGTTACTCTAGACAGGACGAAATGGTTGGATTTCATCATCCAGGATGATATGCTATTCAGAGGGAGTCAGTTGTGCATTCCACGAAGTTCTATGAGGGAGAATCTCATCAAGGAGAAGCATAGTGGAGGATTGGCTGGACACTTTGGTCGTCATAAAACCCTTGCTTTGGTTGGTGAGAATTATTATTGGCCACAATTGCAGCAAGATGTGAAGAAGTTTGTACAGAGTTGCAGAGTATGTCAGATGGCGAAAGGAGTGAAGCAGAATACAAGGTTGTATCAGCCATTATCTATACCAGAGAAGCCTTGGGAGGATATCAGTATGGACTTTGTTCTTGGTTTACCGAGGACACAGCGGGGATACGATTCAATTTTTGTGGTAGTTGACAGATTTTCAAAGATGGCACATTTCATTCCCTGCAAGAAGACTAATGATGCTGTTCATGTAGCAGAATTGTTTTTCAGAGAAGTAGTGAGACTTCATGATTTGCCAAAGACCATAGTTTCAGATCGGGACACTAAGTTTGTTGGATATTTCTGGCGTACATTGTGGAAGAAGTTAAAGACAGATTTGAAGTTCAGTTCATCACATCATCCACAGACTGATGGACAAACAGAGGTGGTGAATAGGAGTTTGGGAAATTTGCTGAGATGTTTGGTTGGAGATAAGCCAACAGGATGGGATTTGATTTTACCACAGGCAGAATTTGCATACAATAATTCTGTCAACAGGAGCACTGGTAAATCACCATTCCAGATTGTATATGGAAGTAGTCAAAGAAATGCATCTGAATTGAGGAAGATAGATAAAGGAGAAATAAGTAGTGCTGAAGCTGAGGATTTTGCAGAACACTTGAAGAACATCCATGAGGAGGTGAGATAGCATATTACCAAGATGAACGCACAGTATAAGGCTAACGTAGATGAGAAAAGGAGGTATAAGGAATTTCAAGTTGGTGATGAAGTCATGGTTCATTTGCGGAAGGAGCGGTTTCCAGTTGGTACATATAACAAGCTGAAAATGAAGAAGTTTGGACCATGTAGGATACTGAAGAAACATGATTCAGGAAACGCATATGAGGTAGAATTGCCTACTGAGCTAAATATTTCACCAGTGTTTAACATTTCAGACCTGACAGAATATCATGAAGGAGGTGTTGAAGATGAGATCACAGCAGCACAGTGGAGTATTCCAGCAACTAGTTCAGACACTAAGGAGATCGAAGATATACTGGACAGTCGTATATGCAGAAGCACAAGGAACAGGATATATGAAGAATATCTGGTCAAGTGGAAAGGACGACCTGTTGAAGATTCATCATGGCTGACAAAGGAGGAGATTAGCCGTCTTGGTTTTCCTCTGCACCCCTGAGTCGTGACAGGGTCACTTCTCAAATTACCCCGGGTGTCTGATGCAGGAGCATCCTGGGTGTAAGAGCAATCTTGCATCACCAAAAAAAATATTTCTATTTTTGTATTCAATAAGGGCTATTTTGTGCAGAGCTGCTGTTTATGGAAAGTTACTATTTTTGGTAATTTTTGTATGTGCTCAGAATGATCTGATTTCTTTCTTGGAGGTTCATTTTGGTCATATAAGTCTGCCAGTAAAGTTTCATTGCCAGATCAAGTGTATATTGGAAGATTTTCGGTATTGGCAGCAGGGTACAGAAACTTCAAACTCAGTTTTGAAGGCTTTAGAGGCCCCGGATGAGGTCGAATTTTAGGCTAAATGAAGCTTGATTGATTCAAGGGTTGTAGAGCTCCTCGCGCCCTTTCCGAAATGGGGTTACAATAGTCAATCGGGTCAACTGGTGATGACTTATGGTCTTCGGAAGTTGGGTCACCTGAAATGGCGAAAAATATTTTTTCTTCAAAATTTCTGTTCGGGTTTCAAAATTTATTTTGAGCCGACTATGATGTAATGAAATGTAAAATAAAAAAATAATTCTAAGTTTGGTCGGCCTTATTGGCTAAAATTCTGGAACCTTCCCAGGCGGTGGAAAATTGCCTATATAAGGAAGGCTGTAATATTGTCTTAGGCAGTTCAGAATAGTTCTGGGTAGTAGATCTGGGTATTGATTCGAGGCTTTGTCCTACAGAATATTGTAAGGGAATGCCCATGTGGCTTTGCATATTGTAATTCTGAAAGTTTTGTAATTCCACATTTGTGGAGATAATAAGAAGCCAATTTTCTGTTCTTGCATATTGTTGTTGTTTCTCTATTTCTGTTATGTGTTTGTGGTATTAAGGGGAGCACCCTTCATCAAGTGGTATCAGAGCAGGAGTTCTTGAGTGTGTAAACAGATCACCGACTGTGAGGCAGTTTGCACCAGGACCGTGGCTAGGGTTTCAGTGCGCATCGCGAAAATGCCTCCACGAAGGGAACGTGGCGGAAGAGCTGGTGTTGTCACACCTGAGGTTAGAGAGCTGCAGAGACAAGTGCGAGCATTGCAAGAAGAGATTCGCAGAGGAATGAATCTTAATGTCTGAGACGAAAGCGAGGATGAAGCCGAAGAAGAATATCAAGAAGGAGAAGTTGAAATTGTGAACCATGAGGAAGAAAGACTTTTTCGGGCGATTTCCAAGATTGGGAAAAGACCTAAGATTGAGGTTCCTACATTTTTTGGAAATCTTAACCTAGAGGAATTGATCGACTGGATCAATGAATGTGAGGAATATTTTGAGTATGAAGATGTTGAGGATCCTGATAGGGTCAAATTTGCGAGGGCCGGACTAAAAGGTCATGCGAAGATCTGGTGGCAAGAAATTCAATTGGAGCGAAATAGAAGAGGGAAAGATAAAATCACAAGATGGGATCGGATGGTGGATAAATTGAAGCGACAGTTCATTCCTGTTGATTATGAGCTTGATCTACTAAAGAAAATGCAAAGTTTGAAGCAAGCAGGAAGATCTGTTCAGGAGTATACAGAGGAGTTCTATCGACTTCTCATCAGAACAGGCCATGCAGAAGCTGATAAGGAGAAAGTTGCCCGATACCTTAATGGGTTAAGGCCAAGCATTCAGGAGGAGCTGAATCTGGTTCGAATGAACAGTATTGAGGAGGCATACCAGTTTGCCCTAAAAGTAGAGGAAAAGCTGAACAAGAAGTTTGAGAGCAGACAAAACGGAAGAGGTCGCGGTGGACGATCTGGTGGACGGTCATATGGTGGCCGAAATGAAGACCGAAAAAGAAGGATGAGGCTAGTAGCAGTCAGAATCAGCGAGGAAATAATTCCAATCGCTTCCAGGATCAGAATAATAGAGATCAAAGAGGAAGAGGAAGAGGATAAGGATCTGGAAGAGGTGGCTTCCGTGGAACATGTTTTCACTGTGGACAAGAAGGTCATAGGGCATTTGAATGTCCTCAGCGCCAAGGCAGAACAGACAGGAGAAATAAAGGCCAGGCCAGAATTGCACATGTAGATGAAGATGCCAGATCATCAAATTCTGAAGATGCTGAAAGATGAGAAACGTTGATTAACAGAAGAGTCCTGTTGAGTGGTGAGAATGAACCTGAGCAAAGGAGGAGCTTGTTTCGCACCAGGTGCAAGTGTGAAGGTAAATGTTGTGATGTGATTATCGATAGTGGAAGCACTGACAATTTGGTGTCAGAAGAGATGGTGACAAAGTTGAAGCTCAAGAGACAGAAACACCCACATCCATATCGAATTGCCTGGGTGCAGGATGACCACAAGGTCATGGTCAGTGAACAGTGCCTGGTAAAGTTCAAGATTGGCGGATACCAAGATGAGGTATTGTGTGATATTATATCTATGGATGCATGTCATATGTTGTTAGGTAGACCATGGCAGTTTGACAGATGTGCTGTACATGATGGTCATGCGAATACCCATTCCCTGACAAAGGATGGAGTGCGGCATAAGCTAAAACCATTGAAGGAGACTGAAGAAAAGGTATGTGGTAATGCAAGGATAACTTTTGTTGATGGAAAAAATTTCCTAGATGGTATGAGGCATGAGCATGTATGTTTTGCTTTAATTCCAAAAGCTGGTAAAGAGGAAGTAGAAGATGTTCCTGTAGAAGTTGCAGATTTGTTGAATGAGTTTCAAGATATTGTATCCGATAACGTGCCTGATGGATTACCACCAGTCAGGAAGATCAGTCATCAGATGGACTTGATCCCAAGAGCGAGTTTTCCAAATAAGGCAGCACACAGAATGACACCTACAGAAAGTGAAGAGTTGAACAGACAAGTACATGAACTGCTACAGAAAGGACTGATCCGTGAGAGTCTGAGTCCCTGTGCTCTACCAGCGGTATTAGCACCAAAGAAGAATGGAGAGTGGATGATGTGTAGAGATTTTAGGACAATAAACAAGATCACAATCAAGTACAGGTTTCCATTGCCACGAATGGATGATATTATGGACTGTTTGAGTGGAGCTGTGTATTTTTCAAAGATAGATCTGAAAAGTGGATATCATCAGATTCGGATCAGAGAAGGAGATGAATGGAAGACTGCCTTCAAGACAAAGGAAGGATTGTATGAGTGGTTAGTCATGCCTTTTGGGCTAACCAATGCACCGAGCACTTTCATGCGGCTCATGAACGAGGTTCTGAAAGAATTTCTATGTAAGTTTGTCATTGTTTACCTAGATGATATTCTGATTTTTAGTAAGACATTGGAGGAGCATATGATGCATATTCGTATGGTATTTGAGAAGCTGAGAGAAGAGAAATTGTTGATTAATTTGAAGAAGTGCAGTTTTGTGAAGAAAGAGTTGGTGTATTTGGGGTTTGTAGTTTCAGGAGAAGGTCTAAAAATGGACCCAAAGAAGGTACAGGCTATCCTTGAATGGCCTACTCCAAGGAATGCTTTTGAGGTAAGATCTTTTCATGTTCTAGCTAGCTTTTACAGAAAGTTTATCAGAAATTTTAGCAGTATTTGTGGACCCTTGACTGAAACAATGAGAGGGGATAGAAAAGAGTTTAAGTGGACTAATGGGGCAGAAAAGAGTTTTCAATTGTTGAAACAAAAAGTTACAGAACAAGCTGTTTTAGCACTTCCAGATTTTAATAAGGTGTTTCAAGTAGATTGTGATGCTAGTGGTACTGCAATAGGAGCTGTTATGAGCCAAGAAGGTAAACCTATTGCTTATTTCAGTGAGAAGTTGAATGATGCCAAGAGAAAATATTCTGTTTATGATCAGGAATTTTATGCTATAGTTCAGGCATTAAAGAAGTGGAGACATTATCTGCTTCCTAATGAGTTTGTTTTGTATACTGATCATCAAGCTTTGCAATATTTGAATAATCAAGGAAAATTGAATCAAAGGCATTTGAAATGGGTTGAGTTTTTGCAGAGTTATACATTTGTTTTGAAACACAGAAGTGGAAAGTCTAATAGGGTTGCAGATGCTCTTAGCAGAAGGCAACTATTGCTGACAGAGATGCAGATTGAGGTGGTTTGGTTCAAAGAACTCAAGAATTTGTATCTAGAGGATCCTGATTTTGGTGAAGCTTGGAAAGCTTGTACAGAACCTGTTACTCTAGACAGGACGAAATGGTTGGATTTCATCATCCAGGATGATATGCTATTCAGAGGGAGTCAGTTGTGCATTCCACGAAGTTCTATGAGGGAGAATCTCATCAAGGAGAAGCATAGTGGAGGATTGGCTGGACACTTTGGTCATGATAAAACCCTTGCTTTGGTTGGTGAGAATTATTATTGGCCACAATTGCAGCAAGATGTGAAGAAGTTTGTACAGAGTTGCAGAGTATGTCAGATGGCGAAAGGAGTGAAGCAGAATACAGGGTTGTATCAGCCATTACCTATACCAGAGAAGCCTTGGGAGGATATCAGTATGGACTTTGTTCTTGGTTTACCGAGGACACAGCGGGGATACGATTCAATTTTTGTGGTAGTTGACAGATTTTCAAAGATGGCACATTTCATTCCCTGCAAGAAGACTAATGATGTTGTTCATGTAGCAGAATTGTTTTTCAGAGAAGTAGTGAGACTTCATGGTTTGCCAAAGACCATAGTTTCAGATCGGGACACTAAGTTTGTTGGATATTTCTGGCGTACATTGTGGAAGAAGTTAAAGACAGATTTGAAGTTCAGTTCATCACATCATCCACAGACTGATGGACAAACAGAGGTGGTGAATAGGAGTTTGGGAAATTTGCTGAGATGTTTGGTTGGAGATAAGCCAACAGGATGGGATTTGATTTTACCACAGGAAGAATTTGCATACAATAATTCTGTCAACAGGAGCACTGGTAAATCACCATTCTAGATTATATATGGAAGTAGTCCAAGAAATGCATCTGAATTGAAGAAGATAGATAAAGGAGAAATAAGTAGTGATGAAGCTGAAGATTTTGCAGAACACTTGAAGAACATCCATGAGGAGGTGAGGAAGCATATTACCAAGATGAACGCACAGTATAAGGCTAACGCAGATGAGAAAAGGAGTTATAAGAAATTTCAAGTTGGTGATGAAGTCATGGTTCATTTGCGGAAGGAGCGGTTTCCAGTTCGTACATATAACAAGCTGAAAATGAAGAAGTTTGGACCATGTAGGATACTGAAGAAACATGATTCAGGAAACACATATGAGGTAGAATTGCCTACTGAGCTAAATATTTCACCAGTGTTTAACATTTCAGACCTGACAGAGTATCATGAAGGAGGTGTTGAAGATGAGATCACAGCAGCACAGTGGAGTATTCCAGCAACTAGTTCAGACACTAAGGAGATCGAAGATATACTGGACAGTCGTATTGGCAGAAGCACAAGGAACAGGATATATGAAGAATATCTGGTCAAGTGGAAAGGACGACTTGTTGAAGATTCATCATGGCTGACAAAGGAGGAGATTAGCCATCTTGGTTTTCCTCTGCACCCCTGAGTCGTGACAGGGTCACTTCTCAAATTACCCCGGGTGTCTGATGCAGGAGCATCCTGGGTGTAAGAGCAATCTTGCATCACCAAAAAAAATATTTCTATTTTTGTATTCAATAAGGGCTATTTTGTGCAGAGCTGCTGTTTATGGAAAGTTACTATTTTTGGTAATTTTTGTATGTGCTCAGAATGATCTGATTTCTTTCTTGGAGGTTCATTTTGGTCATATAAGTCTGCCAGTAAAGTTTCATTGCCAGATCAAGTGTATATTGGAAGATTTTCGGTATTGGCAGCAGGGTACAGAAACTTCGAACTCAGTTTTGAAGGCTTTAGAGGCCCCGGATGAGGTCGAATTTTGGGCTGAAGGAAGCTTGCTTGGTTCAGCGTTGTAGAGCTCCTCGCGCCCTTTCCGAAATGGGGTTACAATAGTCAATCGAGTCAACTGGTGATGACTTATGGTCTTCGGAAGTTGGGTCACCTGAAATGGCGAAAAATGATTTTTCTTCAAAATTTCTGTTCGGGTTTCAAAATTTATTTTGAGCCGACTATGATGTAATGAAATGTAAAATAAAAAAATAATTCTAAGTTTGGTCGGCCTTATTGGCTAAAATTCTGGAACCTTCCCAGGCGGTGGAAAATTGCCTATATAAGGAAGGCTGTAATATTGTCTTAGGCAGTTCAGAATAGTTCTGGGTAGTAGATCTGGGTATTGATTCGAGGCTTTGTCCTACAGAATATTGTAATTCTGAAAGTTTTGTAATTCCACATTTGTGGAGATAATAAGAAGCCAATTTTCTGTTCTTGCATATTGTTGTTATTTCTCTATTTCTGTTATGTGTTTGTGGTATTAAGGGGAGCACCCTTCATCAAGTGGTATCAGAGCAGGAGTTCTTGAGTGTGTAAACAGATCGCCGACTGTGAGGCAGTTTGCACCAGGACCGTGGCTAGGGTTTCAGCGCGCATCGCGAAAATGTCTCCACGAAGGGAACGTGGCGGAAGAGCTGGTGTTGTCACACTTGAGGTTAGAGAGCTGCAGAGACAAGTGCGAGCATTGCAAGAAGAGATTCGCAGAGGAATGAATCTTAATGTCAGAGATGAAAGCGAGGATGAAGCCGAAGAAGAATATCAAGAAGGAGAAGTTGAAATTGTGAACCATGAGGAAGAAACACTTTTTCTGGCGATTTCCAAGATTGGGAAAAGACCTAAGATTGAGGTTCCTACATTTTCTGGAAATCTTAACCCAGAGGAATTGATCGACTGGATCAATGAATGTGAGGAATATTTTGAGTATGAAGATGTTGAGGATCCTGATAGGGTCAAATTTGCGAAGGCCGGACTAAAAGGTCATGCGAAGATCTGGTGGCAAGAAATTCAATTGGAGCGAAATAGAAGAGGGAAAGATAAAATCACAAGATGGGATCGGATGGTGGATAAATTGAAGTGACAGTTCATTCCTGTTGATTATGAGCTTGATCTACTAAAGAAAATGCAAAGTTTGAAGCAAACAGGAAGATCTGTTCAGGAGTATACAGAGGAGTTCTATCGACTTCTCATCAGAACAGGCCATGCAGAAGGTGATAAGGAGAAAGTTGCCCGATACCTTAATGGGTTAAGGCCAAGCATTCAGGAGGAGCTGAATCTGGTTTGAATGAACAGTATTGAGGAGGCATACCAGTTTGCCCTAAAAGTAGAGGAAAAGCTGAACAAGAAGTTTGAGAGCAGATACAAACGGAAGAGGTCGCGGTGGACAATCTGGTGGACGGTCATATGGTGGCCGAAATGAAGATCCGAAAAAGAAGGATGAGGCTAGTAGCAGTCAGAATCAGCGAGGAAATAATTCCAATCGCTTCCAGGATCAGAATAATAGAGATCAAAGAGGAAGAGGAAGAGGACAAGGATCTGGAAGAGGTGGCTTCCGTGGAACATGTTTTCACTGTGGACAAGAAGGTCATAGGGCATTTGAATGTCCTCAGCGCCAAGGCAGAACAGACAGGAGAAATGAAGGCCAGGCCAGAATTGCACATGTAGATGAAGATGCCAGATCATCAAATTCTGAAGATGCTGAAAGAGGAGAAACGTTGATTAACAGAAGAGTCCTGTTGAGTGGTGAGAATGAATTTGAGCAAAGGAGGAGCTTGTTTCGCACCAGGTGCAAGTGTGAAGGTAAATGTTGTGATGTGATTATCGATAGTAGAAGCACTGACAATTTGGTGTCAGAAGAGATGGTGACAAAGTTGAAGCTCAAGAGACAGAAACACCCACATCCATATCGAATTGCCTGGGTGCAGGATGACCACAAGGTCATGGTCAGTGAACAGTGCTTGGTAAAGTTCAAGATTGGTGGATACCAAGATGAGGTATTGTGTGATATTATATCTATGGATGCATGTCATATGTTGTTAGGTAGACCATGACAGTTTGACAGATGTGCTGTACATGATGGTCATGCGAATACCCATTTCCTGACAAAGGATGGAGTGCGGCATAAGCTAAAACCATTGAAGGAGACTGAAGAAAAGGTATGTGGTAATGCAAGGATAACTTTTGTTGATGGAAAAAATTTCCTAGATGGTATGAGGCATGAGCATGTATGTTTTGCTTTAATTCCAAAAGCTGGTAAAGAGGAAGTAGAAGATGTTCCTGTAGAAGTTGCAGATTTGTTGAATGAGTTTCAAGATATTGTATCCGATAACGTGCCTGATGGATTACCACCAGTCATGAAGATCAGTCATCAGATGGACTTGATCCCAGGAGTGAGTTTGTCAAATAAGGCAGCACACAGAATGACACCTACAGAAAGTGAGGAGTTGAACAGACAAGTACATGAACTGCTACAGAAAGGACTGATCCATGAGAGTCTGAGTCCCTGTGCTGTACCAGCGGTATTAGCACCAAAGAAGAATGGAGAGTGGAAGATGTGTACAGATTCTAGGGCAATAAACAAGATCACAATCAAGTACAGGTTTCCATTGTCACGAATGGATGATATTATGGACTGTTTGAGTGGAGCTGTGTATTTTTCAAAGATAGATCTGAAAAGTGGATATCATCAGATTCGGATCAGAGAAGGAGATGAATGGAAGACTACCTTCAAGACAAAGGAAGGATTGTATGAGTGGTTAGTCATGCCTTTTGGGCTAACCAATGCACCGAGCACTTTCATGCGGCTCATGAACGAGGTTCTGAAAGAATTTCTAGGTAAGTTTGTCATTGTTTATCTAGATGATATTCTGATCTTTAGTAAGACATTGGAGGAGCATATGATGCATATTCGTATGGTATTTGAGAAGCTGAGAGAAGAGAAATTGTTGATTAATTTGAAGAAGTGCAGTTTTGTGAAGAAAGAGTTGGTGTATTTGGGGTTTGTAGTTTCAGGAGAAGGTCTAAAAATGGACCCAGAGAAGGTACAGGCTATCCTTGAATGGCCTACTCCAAGGAATGCTTCTGAGGTAAGATCTTTTCATGGTCTAGCTAGCTTTTACAGAAAGTTTATCAGAAATTTTAGCAGTATTTGTGGACCCTTGACTGAAACAATGAGAGGGGATAGAAAATAGTTTAAGTGGACTAATGGGGCAGAAAAGAGTTTTCAATTGTTGAAACAAAAAGTTACAGAGCAACCTGTTTTAGCACTTCCAGATTTTAATAAGGTGTTTCAAGTAGATTGTGATGCTAGTGGTACTGCAATAGGAGCTGTTATGAGCCAAGAAGGTAAACCTATTGCTTATTTCAGTGAGAAGTTGAATGATGCCAAGAGAAAATATTCTGTTTATGATCAGGAATTTTATGCTATAGTTCAGGCATTAAAGAAGTGGAGACATTATCTGCTTCCTAAGGAGTTTGTTTTGTATACTGATCATCAAGCTTTGCAATATTTGAATAGTCAAGAAAAATTGAATCAAAGACATTTGAAATGGGTTGAGTTTTTGCAGAGTTATACATTTGTTTTGAAACACAGAAGTGCAAAGTCTAATAGGGTTACAGATGCTCTTAGCAGAAGGCAACTATTGCTGACAGAGATGCAGATTGAGGTGGTTGGGTTCAAGGAACTCAAGAATTTGTATCCAGAGGATCCTGATTTTGGTGAAGCTTGGAAAGCTTGTACAGAACCTGTTACTCTAGACAGGATGAAATGGTTGGATTTCATCATCCAGGATGATATGCTATTCAGAGGGAGTCAGTTGTGCATTCTACGAAGTTCTATGAGGGAGAATCTCATCAAGGAGAAGCATAGTGGAGGATTGGCTAGACACTTTGGTCATGATAAAACCCTTGCTTTGGTTGGTGAGAATTATTATTGGCCACAATTGAAGCAAGATGTGAAGAAGTTTGTACAGAGTTGCAGAGTATGTCAGATGGCGAAAGGAGTGAAGCAGAATACAGGGTTGTATCAGCCATTACCTATACTAGAGAAGCATTGGGAGGATATCAGTATGGACTTTGTTCTTGGTTTACCGAGGACACAGCGGGGATACGATTCAATTTTTGTGGTAGTTGACAGATTTTCAAAGATGGCACATTTCATTCCCTGCAAGAAGACTAATGATGCTGTTCATGTAGCAGAATTGTTTTTCAGAGAAGTAGTGAGACTTCATGGTTTGCCAAAGACCATAGTTTCAGATCGGGACACTAAGTTTGTTGGATATTTCTGGCGTACATTGTGGAAGAAGTTAAAGACAGATTTGAAGTTCAGTTCATCACATCATCCACAGACTGATGGACAAACAGAGGTGGTGAATAGGAGTTTGGGAAATTTGCTGAGATGTTTGGTTGGAGATAAGCCAACAGGATGGGATTTGATTTTACCACAGGCAGAATTTGCATACAATAATTCTGTCAACAGGAGCACTGGTAAATCACCATTCCAGATTGTATATGGAAGTAGTCCAAGAAATGCATCTGAATTGAGGAAGATAGATAAAGGAGAAATAAGTAGTGCTGAAGCTGAGGATTTTGCAGAACACTTGAAGAACATCCATGAGGAGGTGAGGAAGCATATTACCAAGATGAACGCACAGTATAAGGCTAACGCAGATGAGAAAAGGAGGTATAAGGAATTTCAAGTTGGTGATGAAGTCATGGTTCATTTGCGGAAGGAGCGGTTTCCAGTTGGTACATATAACAAGCTGAAAATGAAGAAGTTTGGACCATGTAGGATACTGAAGAAACATGATTCAGGAAATGCATATGAGGTAGAATTGCCTACTGAGCTAAATATTTCACTAGTGTTTAACATTTCAGACCTGACAGAGTATCATGAAGGAGGTGTTGAAGATGAGATCACAGCAGCACAGTGGAGTATTCCAGCAACTAGTTCAGACACTAAGGAGATCGAAGATATACTGGACAGTCGTATTGGTAGAAGCACAAGGAACAGGATATATGAAGAATATCTGGTCAAGTGGAAAGGACGACCTGTTGAAGATTCATCATGGCTGACAAAGGAGGAGATTAGCCGTCTTGGTTTTCCTCTGCACCCCTGAGTCGTGACAGGGTCACTTCTCAAATTACCCCGGGTGTCTGATGCAGGAGCATCCTGGGTGTAAGAGCAATCTTGCATCACCAAAAAAAATATTTCTATTTTTGTATTCAATAAGGGCTATTTTGTGCAGAGCTGCTGTTTATGGAAAGTTACTATTTTTGGTAATTTTTGTATGTGCTCAGAATGATCTGATTTCTTTCTTGGAGGTTCATTTTGGTCATATAAGTCTGCCAGTAAAGTTTCATTGCCAGATCAAGTGTATATTGGAAGATATTGAAGATTTTCGGTATTGGCAGCAGGGTACAGAAATTTCGAACTCAGTTTTGAAGGCTTTAGAGGCCCCGGATGAGGTCGAATTTTGGGCTGACTAAAGCTTGCTTGGTGCAGGTGTTGTAGAGCTCCTCGCGCCCTTTCCGAAATGGGGTTACAATAGTCAATCGGGTCAACTGGTGATGACTTATGGTCTTCGGAAGTTGGGTCCCCTGAAATGGCGGAAAATGATTTTTCTTCAAAATTTCTGTTCGGGTTTCAAAATTTATTTTGAGCCGACTATGATGTAATGAAATGTAAAATAAAAAAATAATTCTAAGTTTCGTCGGCCTTATTGGCTAAAATTCTGGAACCTTCCCAGGCGGTGGAAAATTGCCTATATAAGGAAGGCTGTAATATTGTCTTAGGCAGTTCAGAATAGTTCTGGGTAGTAGATCTGGGTATTGATTCGAGGCTTTTTCCTACAGAATATTGTAAGGGAATGCCCATGTGGCTTTGCATATTGTAATTCTGAAAGTTTTGTAATTCCACATTTGTGGAGATAATAAGAAGCCAATTTTCTGTTCTTGCATATTGTTGTTGTTTCTCTATTTCTGTTATGTGTTTGTGGTATTAAGGGGAGCACCCTTCATCAAGTGGTATCAGAGCAGGAGTTCTTGAGTGTGTAAACAGATCGCCGACTGTGAGGCAGTTTGCACCAGGACCGTGGCTAGGGTTTCAGCGCGCATCGCAAAAATGCCTCCACGAAGTGAACGTGGCGGAAGAGCTGGTGTTGTAATACCTGAGGTTAGAGAGCTGCAGAGACAAGTGCGAGCATTGCAAGAAGAGATTCGCAGAGGAATGAATCTTAATGTCAGAGATGAAAGCCAGGATGAAGCCGAAGAAGAATATCAAGAAGGAGAACTTGAAATTGTGAACCATGAGGAAGAAAGACTTTTTCGGGCGATTTCCAAGATTGGGAAAAGACCTAAGATTGAGGTTCCTACATTTTCTGGAAATCTTAACCCAGAGGAATTGATCGACTGGATCAATGAATGTGAGGAATATTTTGAGTATGAAGATGTTGAAGATCCTGATAGGGTCAAATTTGCGAAGGCCGGATTAAAAGGTCATGCGAAGATCTGGTGGCAAGAAATTCAATTGGAGCGAAATAGAAGAGGGAAAGATAAAATCACAAGATGGGATCGGATGGTGGATAAATTGAAGCGACAGTTCATTCCTGTTGATTATGAGCTTGATCTACTAAAGAAAATGCAAAGTTTGAAGCAAGCAGGAAGATCTGTTCTGGAGTATACAGAGGAGTTCTATCGACTTCTCATCAGAACAGGCCATGCAGAAGCTGATAAGGAGAAAGTTGCCCGATACCTTAATGGGTTAAGGCCAAGCATTCAGGAGGAGCTGAATCTGGTTCGAATGAACAGTATTGAGGAGGCATACCAGTTTGCCCTAAAAGTAGAGGAAAAGCTGAAGAAGAAGTTTGAGAGCAGACAAAACGGAAGAGGTCGCGGTGGACGATCTGGTGGACGGTCATATGGTGGCCGAAATGAAGATCCGAAAAAGAAGGATGAGGCTAGTAGCAGTCAGAATCAGCGAGGAAATAATTCCAATCGCTTCCAGGATCAGAATAATAGAGATCAAAGAGGAAGAGGAAGAGGACAAGGATCTGGAAGAGGTGGCTTCCGTGGAACATGTTTTCACTGTGGACAAGAAGGTCATAGGGCATTTGAATGTCCTCAGCGCCAAGGCAGAACAGACAGGAGAAATGAAGGCCAGGCTAGAATTGCACATGTAGATGAAGATGCCAGATCATCAAATTCTGAAGATGCTGAAAGAGGAGAAATGTTGATTAACAGAAGAGTCCTGTTGAGTGGTGAGAATGAACCTGAGCAAAGGAGGAGTTTGTTTCGCACCAGGTGCAAGTGTGAAGGTAAATTTTGTGATGTGATTATCGATAGTGGAAGCACTGACAATTTGGTGTCAGAAGAGATGGTGACAAAGTTGAAGCTCAAGAGACAGAAACACCCACATCCATATCGAATTGCCTGGGTGCAGGATGACCACAAGGTCATGGTCAGTGAACAGTGCCTGGTAAAGTTCAAGATTGGCGGATACCAAGATGAGGTATTGTGTGATATTATATCTATGGATGCATGTCATATGTTGTTAGGTAGACCATGGCAGTTTGACAGATGTGCTGTACATGATGGTCATGTGAATACCCATTCCCTGACAAAGGATGGAGTGCGGCATAAGCTAAAACCATTGAAGGAGACTGAAGAAAAGGTATGTGGTAATGCAAGGATAACTTTTGTTGATGGAAAAAATTTCCTAGATGGTATGAGGCATGAGCATGTATGTTTTGCTTTAATTCCAAAAGCTGGTAAAGAGGAAGTAGAAGATGTTCCTGTAGAAGTTGCAGATTTGTTGAATGAGTTTCAAGATATTGTATCTAATAACGTGCCTGATGGATTACCACCAGTCAGGAAGATCAGTCATCAGATGGACTTGATCCCAGGAGCGAGTTTGCCAAATAATGCAGCACACAGAATGACACCTACAAAAAGTGAGGAGTTGAACAGACAAGTACATGAACTGCTACAGAAAGGACTGATCCGTGAGAGTCTGAGTCCCTGTGCTGTACCAGCGATATTAGCACCAAAGAAGAATGGAGAGTGGAGGATGTGTACAGATTCTAGGGCAATAAACAAGATCACAATCAAGTACAGGTTTCCATTGCCACGAATGGATGATATTATGGACTGTTTGAGTGGAGCTATGTATTTTTCAAAGATAGATCTGAAAAGTGGATATCATCAGATTCGGATCAGAAAAGGAGATGAATGGAAGACTGCCTTCAAGACAAAGGAAGGATTGTATGAGTGGTTAGTCATGCCTTTTGGGCTAACCAATGCACCGAGCACTTTCATGCGGCTCATGAACGAGGTTCTGAAATAATTTCTAGGTAAGTTTGTCATTGTTTACCTAGATGATATTCTGATCTTTAGTAAGACATTGGAGGAGCATATGATGCATATTCGTATGGTATTTGAGAAGCTGAGAGAAGAGAAATTGTTGATTAATTTGAAGAAGTGCAGTTTTGTGAAGAAAGAGTTGGTGTATTTGGGGTTTGTAGTTTCAGGAGAAGGTCTAAAAATGGACCCAGAGAAGGTACAGGCTATCCTTGAATGGCCTACTCCAAGGAATGCTTCTGAGGTAAGATCTTTTCATGGTCTAGCTAGCTTTTACAGAAAGTTTATCAAAAATTTTAGCAGTATTTGTGGACCCTTGACTGAAACAATGAGAGGGGATAGAAAAGAGTTTAAGTGGACTAATGGGGCAGAAAAGAGTTTTCAATTGTTGAAACAAAAAGTTACAGAGCAACCTGTTTTAGCACTTCCAGATTTTAATAAAGTGTTTCAAGTAGATTGTGATGCTAGTGGTACTGCAATAGGAGCTGTTATGAGCCAAGAAGGTAAACCTATTGCTTATTTCAGTGAGAAGTTGAATGATGCCAAGAGAAAATATTTTGTTTATGATCAGGAATTTTATGCTATAGTTCAGGCATTAAAGAAGTGGAGACATTATCTGCTTCCTAAGGAGTTTGTTTTGTATACTGATCATCAAGCTTTGCAATATTTGAATAGTCAAGGAAAATTGAATCAAAGGCATTTGAAATGGGTTGATTTTTTGCAGAGTTATACATTTGTTTTGAAACACAGAAGTGCAAAGTCTAATAGGGTTACAGATGCTCTTAGCAGAAGGCAACTATTGCTGACAGAGATGCAGATTGAGGTGGTTGGGTTCAAGGAACTCAAGAATTTGTATCCAGAGGATCCTGATTTTGGTGAAGTTTGGAAAGCTTGTACAGAACCTGTTACTCTAGACAGGACGAAATGGTTGGATTTCATCATCCAAGATGATATGCTATTCAGAGGGAGTCAGTTGTGCATTCCACGAAGTTCTATGAGGGAGAATCTCATCAAGGAGAAGCATAGTGGAGGATTGGCTGGACACTTTGGTCGTGATAAAACCCTTGCTTTGGTTGGTGAGAATTATTATTGGCCACAATTGCAGCAAGATGTGAAGAAGTTTGTACAGAGTTGCAGAGTATGTCAGATGGCGAAAGGAGTGAAGCAGAATACAGGGTTGTATCAGCCATTACCTATACCAGAGAAGCTTTGGGAGGATATCAGTATGGACTTTGTTCTTGGTTTACCGAGGACACAGCGGGGATACGATTCAATTTTTGTGGTAGTTGATAGATTTTCAAAGATGGCACATTTCATTCCCTGCAAGAAGACTAATGATGCTGTTCATGTAGCAGAATTGTTTTTCAGAGAAGTAGTGAGACTTCATGGTTTGCCAAAGACCATAGTTTCAGATCGGGACACTAAGTTTGTTGGATATTTCTGACGTACATTGTGGAAGAAGTTAAAGACAGATTTGAAGTTCAGTTCATCACATCATCCATAGACTGATGGACAAACAGAGGTGGTGAATAGGAGTTTGGGAAATTTGCTGAGATGTTTGGTTGGAGATAAGCCAACAGGATGGGATTTGATTTTACCACAGGCAGAATTTGCATACAATAATTCTGTCAACAGGATCACTGGTAAATCACCATTTCAGATTGTATATGGAAGTAGTCCAAGAAATGCATCTGAATTGAGGAAGATAGATAAAGGAGAAATAAGTAGTGCTGAAGCTGAGGATTTTGCAGAACACTTGAAGAACATCCATGAGGAGGTGAGGAAGCATATTACCAAGATGAACGCACAGTATAAGGCTAACGCAGATGAGAAAAGGAGGTATAAGGAATTTCAAGTTGGTGATGAAGTCATGGTTCATTTGCGGAAGGAGCGGTTTCCAGTTGGTACATATAACAAGCTGAAAATGAAGAAGTTTGGACCATGTAGGATACTGAAGAAACATGATTCAGGAAAAGCATATGAGGTAGAATTGCCTACTGAGCTAAATATTTCACCAGTGTTTAACATTTCAGACCTGACAGAGTATCATGAAGGAGGTGTTGAAGATGAGATCACAGCAGCACAGTGGAGTATTCCAGCAACTAGTTCAGACACTAAGGAGATCGAAGATATACTGGACAGTCGTATTGGCAGAAGCACAAGGAACAGGATATATGAAGAATATCTGGTCAAGTGGAAAGGACGACCTGTTGAAGATTCATCATGGTTGACAAAGGAGGAGATTAGCTGTCTTGGTTTTCCTCTGCACCCCTGAGTCGTGACAGGGTCACTTCTCAAATTACCCCGGGTGTCTGATGCAGGAGCATCCTGGGTGTAAGAGCAATCTTGCATCACCAAAAAAAATATTTCTAATTTTGTATTCAATAAGGGCTATTTTGTGCAGAGCTGCTGTTTATGGAAAGTTACTATTTTTGGTAATTTTTGTATGTGCTCAGAATGATCTGATTTCTTTCTTGGAGGTTCATTTTGGTCATATAAGTCTGCCAGTAAAGTTTCATTGCCAGATCAAGTGTATATTGGAAGATATTGAAGATTTTCGGTATTGGCAGCAGGGTACAGAAACTTCGAACTCAGTTTTGAAGGCTTTAGAGGCCCCGGATGAGGTCGAATTTTGGGCTGAATGAAGCTTGCTTGATTCAAGCATTGTAGAGCTCCTCGCGCCCTTTCCGAAATGGGGTTACAATAGTCAATCGGGTCAACTGGTGTTGACTTATGGTCTTCGGAAGTTGGGTCACCTGAAATGGCGGAAAATGATTTTTCTTCAAAATTTTTGTTCGGGTTTCAAAATTTATTTTGAGCCGACTATGATGTAATGAAATGTAAAATAAAAAAATAATTCTAAGTTTGGTCGGCCTTATTGGCTAAAATTCTGGAACCTTCCCAGGCGGTGGAAAATTGCCTATATAAGGAAGGCTGTAATATTGTTTTAGGCAGTTCAGAATAGTTCTGGGTAGTAGATCTGGGTATTGATTCGAGGCTTTGTCCTACAGAATATTGTAAGGGAATGCCCATGTGGCTTTTCATATTGTAATTCTGAAAGTTTTGTAATTCCACATTTGTGGAGATAATAAGAAGCCAATTTTCTGTTCTTGCATATTGTTGTTGTTTCTCTATTTCTGTTATGTGTTTGTGGTATTAAGGGGGGCACCCTTCATCATTTGTCTATAGGGTGTCTTAGTTACACCTTATTTATTTTGTCCATAGAATTTTTGTTATCATTCCAATCCTCTCTTATAGTGTATGGAAATCTTCTCAGCAAATGAAAAAACATATATGTGATCAGAGATGAAAATAAAAACTGTGAGTTCTTGGCTTTTCTGATCTTCTCAAGGTTCTATGTCAACTGAATTCTTAAGATTTCACACATGTATACCTGTACTTTCTCAACACCCATAAGATAAGCTGCATGTACCATGCCAGCTACCATATTATCTTCTCTAAAACTTGCACAAAACTTTGAAGTTAAAATTTTGCATACATATCTAACATCATCCAATACAATCTTACTAATAACAATTCCTCTTCCATTGTATGATGACTTGGTGTTGTCTAACACTGTTTTCTTCACATTTTTCTAATTAAATGGAATCACTCCAGATTTAGATAAGCCAATTACCTCATGAATAAGGTCTGCGATGATGTCAATGTCTCTATCATCTAACCAAAATTTACCATTGTGAATTCTTCTCAAAATGATCTTAGTCCATTCATCATCCTAAAATTCATAATGAAGTGTATACTTCATAATATTAATCTCACTCAAATGTTCAAACCCTTCTTTGTATGAAATCTCCTGTTTATAGATCTTATTGTATTCCATGATCAAGTTACCATCTCCTATGGTCTCACACTTACATTTTAGATAACTTCTTATGTCTTCCAAATGCAAAACTCTGTCTGGAACGAATGACAAGGCTAAACTAGGGTCTTCTTCCAAAGGCTCTATAGGTTCCTTTTTCATTCTAGCTCTGACTAAATCTTTGATGTGGTGAAAAAGTGATGCATCCATGATTCTATAAAAAAACACAACTACTTGATAGTGATTACTTAGCAAAATACCTTAGAATCACGATTTAGGGCTTTGCATATATCCGACAAGAAATCCTTCACCAAATCCTGCAAACTAGTCTTAATCTCCACTAATTAGCTCTCTTTATCACTTATAATTACTTGAATGATCAACTAATACCGATCATATGCTTTATCCTACAAATCTTTCAAGTTTCTGACACCACATTAAATTTCTTTGCCGCTTCATACCAAAAAGTTGTTCCTGTTTACCTGTAAAACTTTATTTTTCCATGTGCTCACATACATTTATATAAATTCATGCACTCTTAACCATAGCTTCATTTCATCATATACTAGCATATATTAACTTTGCAAGACTCAATTCATTCTATTCTAACTTCTAAACTATTCTATTGCTATACTCTAATAGATAATTCATGAAATAATTACTTAACTACTTTGAGATGAATTAGGAAATGATTCACACTTACTATCAAGTACTTCACCTGTCTGGTTTCCTGGTATATTGAATGTTCTTGATTGATTTGTGGCTTCAACAAATTCAACTTCTTCCAAGTTACTACAACATCCTCTCTAACTATTGTTTGTGCTCACATTTCTCCTTGTATAGTTTCTAGGATTAGTGTTTCTCGTATTGTTCATTTGCAAAATCTTGTTGTGTGACCAAAATTGTTGCATATCTGAAAAAATACTCCATTTTTTCCATGTCTCAATCTTGTCTGATGGATTTTTGATCTATAATTTCTGGCAATATGTCCAATCTTTTTGCATCTATAACACACAACTCCATTCCTTTTGTTCATGTCTCCAATAGGTCTCTTATCTGTAGGGTTAGTATCTCTAAGCATTCTACTACCATTGTTATCATTAGATCTAGATTTCTTACAATCAATAGCTCTATATCCAAAACCATGATAATTATAACAATATCTAGAAATAGGTTTAAATTTCTTACCCGTAAAATCTCTTTTCAAGTGTCCAAAAGAATTGCATGAAAAACATCTACCTTTGAATTATCTTCGCATATCTTTAGGTGGTTCATCTTCTTTAGGTGGATTAGGTATATCTTCAAATTTGTTATCTTCATCAAACTTATTTTCATCTTTGGTCTCAGAGTGTTCTAGATGTTGTTCTTTACATTCCTCAATCTTCTTAGGGAACTTTTCTTCAAGATATCCAAGACCAATTTTATCATAGGATGGTTTCTGATAAGACATTTGTTCATCAATCTTTTCACTACTGGAATATAGTTTATCAAGGTGTTGTTTAGACCAAGTTAATTCTCCTTTCACAATTGTATTGTACTTCTCAAGTTCCTCATACTACAAATTTTCTTTCTCAAGTTTAGATGTCACTTTACTAAGTTTAGACTTCAGATCTACGTTCTCAGATTTCAGATTTGATTCATCCTTGTTTCTTTCATATTTTAAGCTTAACTTCAGATCTACAATCTTCAACTCATATTAAAGGATCTCATTTTCTTTCTTTAGTTTTGAAACTTTATCACATTCCTTAACTTGAATTGTAGGTTCTTTCTTTCATTTTAGATCTTCCATCTTTTCTTTTAGTTTCTTAATGTAGTTTTTTGCATCATCATATTAATGTCAGAGTGTCTCTTTCTTCAGTAAGAATATCAATATGTTCAAGAGCTTCTTCAAGATTCTTCTGTAATTAATCCATATCCATAGAGATATTACTCAAGTTGTTAGGCTTTCTCCAAATAACTTTGTTCTGAGTAACTAAGCTCTGATACCAATTGTTAGAAATAGGAAATACTGAGACGGGGGGGGGGGGGGGGGGGGGTGAATTAGTATTTCACAAACTTTTACTTTTGCCCAATTATGGATATAACAAATTAACTTGAAGCTTGCATAACAAAGTAAAATAAGGAAACTGAATAACAAGCATATAAATAAAGTAAATGAACTCATAACACCATGTTTGTTCTTGAGGAAACCCTGGCCAAGGGAAAACCCTATGGGGATGATACCCACAATTGATCCATTAATCAAAACTATCTAGTTAAGGATGTTGACCCTGTTAGGAGTCTATTACATACATATAGTGTCTCTTTCCTGGTTAAAGGACTCTAGGCCTTATTAAAAGCCTCAACCCTATTAGGAGTTTCTATTACAAAATAGAATGATTACAAGATGAGCTCACTGCCCTAACATGCAATATACAATGATATCTTCAAATATAAAGGCAAAGTACATAACCTTATAATGCTACTGATTAGCTTTCCTACTCTGATCTAGCTTTCTAGGCTCTTCTCTTTCATATAAAGAGTTTACCTACTTTCCTTATTACAATATACAACTTCGCATCATACTTTTCTTATTACAATTTATTACAATTTATAACTTCCAGTCGACTTACAATACATAAACTCTTCTCAAAATATAAAACTAGTTCTTGCTGCCTTAGGGTTAACATCCAGGATGTTGTCCCTACTTACGTCATTATTTTGATAAACAAAATAATCCCTTAACTTAATATGATCACTTTTGTCTTTTTATATGTTCAGGTTGGCTTAACACTATCTCTGTAATTCTATAATATCTCCTTTTGTACATGTCGTAGAGACTTGCACTCTCATATGTGACTTTTATATACATAGAATTATCCATGTTCAAGTGTTCATGAATTGACCTTGCTTTTGTGAACATTTCTAATCAAAACTGTCTCCAATTAGACTGGTAAATACTATTGTACTTAGACAATTCTCTAGTGCGCTCATACAAGACTGCTTCCTTCTATTATGTGATCATCATAGTGAGTATATGTTTCCATAATCAAAACAATATGATATCGTACTTAGCCAAATTTCCAACAAGGAACCACTTCGTCCTCAATCTATTTACTCTTGTATTCCTTATTTCAAAGATGGGAACACCTCATTTCCCCCAAAATTTCCTCATGCTTAGGTTCCTCCATTTTCTCCGTATCCTCATTCTTATCCTCTTCTTTATCAATGTTTACAAAAGGGCCCATCCTTTACACCTTTCTATTTATTATTTGGCCTTTGAAAAGGTAGGATTGGTGGTACTATCTTTCCTTTTCTGAGGAGTGATATCAAGAAAGGCCTATTCAAGGGGAATTTCGTCACTAGGGGCTTTAGGGTTTTTAAAAAAAATTTACCCAGAAGGGTTAGGTTTATTAGGGAGAGGATTAGTTTTAACATGCTCAATTTTAACTACTCTTTTAGTCGCATTCACAATGTGGCTTTTTTTCTTGTTGAGGGTATGAGAGGAGGCAACTTCTAAAAGGGGATTTGTTACATTCACAGTGATAAAGGATATGCATTAAGCCTTGTTATAATGGAGGAGAGGCACCTTTCCTAATGCTACTAGAGGGAGGAATATAGAAATAAGGGCATATTAATGGACTATGTCCATTTCTCAAATGATTCAAGATAGGAAAGTGATACCCGTGGAGGGCAATATATTTTCCTTCCAAGGTAAATTTTTTTATAACAAAGAAGAAAACCAAAGAATACAGAGGCAAAGAAAACATAACATATCCATTATCATTAGCAATGACCACCAAATTATCCTTCATGTAGAGCTTATAGTCACTAGAGCTCTTCCTTGAAAACTTTGTCACCTTCATATTTTGAGCCCATATCCTATGCTATATGTTTAGGGTTCACACAAAATTTGATGCTCTTGATGAAAAATTTTCCTTGGTGCCAAGAATTAAAAAACTTCATGGAAATAATAGTATTGTAGTTCTTTGTAGCATGAAAATATAATGTGAAATCACCTCTACTAAAAATAACCCAAAGATCATTGTTCTACAAAATTTTCCTACAATCTCTTAGCTCAAAACTCTTTAGAGGGTCCCCATAATTTTAACCTCAGAGAGATTAAAATTTTTATCAGTTGAAATTAGAGGCCCACCCTTGCCAAATTTTGCAAGAAAAAAAGTCCTTTTTCTTCTTGTTACCAGAATGGTAGTGAAGTTTCTTGAACACCTAATGCTTTTTTCTTTGGAAAGAATATAAATGCCTAATGTGATATCCTACAATAATGACACCGTATTTATGATTTTTATAAAATATTTTACAATGATCCTTAAAATTATTGACAAGACATTTCCCTTTATGCAAAACTTTGCTTAGGTCATGGGATACAAATCTTCACACAAAACCATCAATAAAATAATTATCATTTTGATCTCCACCTTAATTTGTCTTGAAGTGCCAAGTTGGAATCCAACAAGAAACATCACATGAGTGGGAGTAATTAAGATAAGTGGTATATAATAAACCATTGGGTTTATTCACAAGCATAGAAGATATATCAATAAATCCTTTTCTCTTAATAAAATATAAATGAGGATCATTTTTCCTATCCTTGACATCACGTTTCATACTTTTCATCAGGTTATTAATAAGAAATAAGAAATAACACAATATAGAAATAAGATGTTCAAATGAAGCCTTTTCTCTTGTTGATTTCTGAAGTCTGGTTCCTTCTTTTATTATTCATACTAGTCATAATCCTTTCCCTCTTTTCCTTATAATACAATCGTAGCTGAATTCTCCATAAGATTACAATCCACATTAGATTTACCAACCAACTATTTATACTTCACTATACTGTATTATTAGAGTCATCCTAGAGAAAGCAACATACAAAGGTTAAAATTAAACTATAATCTTATCATGAACATAACTAATCCTTCTATCCTTCCTTTCATTGGAAATAACTTCTTTAATAACTTTAGGGAGCTTCTCAAACTTTATGTAATACCAATATTGATTGTTGGGGCCTAAATTAGCCATAAGGTCTTCAACACCATTTCCTTCTCTCAAGGTGTGATGGATCTCAAACTATCTGAAGGTAGAGATAGTTCTCTTACAGTCCTACAAGATACTTAATAAGTCATATGAGAAGCCATCATTCACTCTTATGTAATATATGATTATCTTAGAATCAAATTTGATGATAATGTTGTCATAGTTCATTTCTTGCAAGTTTTTAATTCCCTACTAAGAAACAATTGATTCCCCCCTATTGTTAGACTCAATTCCCATGTTTTAAAAAAAACCCTTTCATAAAAATTTCTTTCCAATTCCCATTGAATCCAACAATAGTAAAGTACCTAGGATTTCCTTTAGCACACCCATCAACATTTCATTTGACCTAGCCCACATTTGGGAAAGTCAATCTAGTGAGTTTCCTTCTCATAATATTATCCCAATTGATATTAAGGAGGTCTTTCTGAATTCTCTTTTTTAGTCAACCTTAGCCCCTGCAAAGTGTGGATAACTTTCCCTTTCCAAAAGGTTATAGCATTATATTCTCCGCTATCTATTTTTTTAATATTTGGAATAAGACATTGATGTTTATAGACTAATCTCTAAAATATTTATTATTTTTTTCTTTCCATTAGTTAATTTTACATCTAGATATACTTTTTATGAAAATGCTAAAGATATGAAATAGACAAAAGAAAATTTGATAAAATCTATTGCAAGTTTTCCATTAGTAAAGAGGCCATTTTTTTGGTGATCCATATGGGACATGGTTGGCTTTGAATATGATGGGAATGAAGTTGTTGTTTACATGATCAATGAATGAGTCCCCGAATTTACAGACATATAGGATTTTTGCATTACCATCAATGCCCAAACAAAGTGAAAGAAGAATCCAAAGAACCAATAAAACACACTAATCGGGATTGAAGTTTTTGATGTTTGATCTTGATGCAGGAGCATCCTGGGTGTAAGAGCAATCTTGCATCACCCAAAAATATTTTTGTTTTTATATTCAATAAGGGCTATTTTGTGCAGAGCTGCTATTTATGGAAAGTTACTATTTTTGGTAATTTTCGTATGTGCTCAGAATGATCTGATTTCTTTCTTGGAGGTTCATTTTGGTCATATAAGCCTGCCAGTAAAGTTTCATTGCCAGATCAAGTGTATATTGGAAGATATTGAAGATTTTCGGTATTGGCAGCAGGGTACAGAAATTTTGAACTCAGTTTTGAAGGCTTTAGAGGCCCCGGATGAGGTCAAAAATTTGGGCGACAGGCGCTTGCGCAAGTCAAGCCTGTAGAGCGCTTCGTGGCGTTTCTGAAATGGGGTTATAATAGCCGATCGGGTCAACTGGTGATGACTTATGGTCTTCGGAAGTTGGGCCACCCGAAATGGCAGAAAATAATTTTCTTCAAAATTTCTGTTTGGGTTTCAAAGGTTATCTTGAGCCGACTATGATGTAATAAAATGTAAAATAAAATAATTTTAAGTTTGGTCGGCCTTATTGGCTAAAATTCTGGAACCTTCCAGGTGGTGGAAAATTGCCTATATAAGGAAGGCTGTATTATTGTCTTAGGCAGTTCAAAATAGTTCTGGATAGTAGATCTGGGTAATAGTTCGAGGCTTTGTCCTACAGAATATTGTAAGGGAATGCCCATGTGGCTTTGCATATTGTAATTCTGAAAGTTTGTAATTCCACATTTGTGGAGATAATAAGAAGCCAATTTTTTGTTCTTGCATATTGTTTTTGTTTCTCTATTTCTGTTATGTGTTTGTGGTATTAAGGGGAGCACCCTTCATCAAGTGGTATCAGAGTAGGAGTTCTTGAGTGTGTAAACAGATCGCCGACTGTAAGGCAGTTTGTACCAGGACCGTGGCTAGGGTTTTAGCGCGCATCGTGAAAATGCCTCCACGAAGGGAACGTGGCGGAAGAGCTGGTGTTGTAATACCTGAGGTTAGAGAGCTGCAGAGACAAGTGCAAGCATTGCAAGAAGAGATTCGCAGAGGAATGAATCTTAATGTTAGAGATGAAAGCGAGGATGAAGCCCAAGAAGAATATCAAGAAGGAGAACTTGAAATTGTGAACCAGGAGGAAGAAAGACTTTTTCGAGCCATTTCTAAGATTGGAAAAAGACCTAAGATTGAGGTTCCTACATTTTCTGGAAATCTTAACCCAGAAGAATTGATCGACTGGATCAACGAATGTGAGGAATATTTTGAGTATGAAGATGTTGAGGATCCTGATAGGGTCAAATTTGGGAAGGCTAGACTGAAAGGTCATGCGAAGATATGGTGGCAAGAGATTCAGTTGCAACGAAATAGAAGGGGAAAGGAGAAAATCATGAGATGGGATCGGATGGTGGAAAAATTGAAGCGACAGTTCATTCCTGTTGATTATGAGCTTGACCTACTGAAGAAAATACAAAGTTTGAAGCAAGTAGGAAAATCTGTTCAGGAGTATACAGAGGAGTTCTATCGACTCCTCATCAGAACAGGCCATGCCGAAGCTGATAAGGAGAAAGTTGCCCGATACCTTAATGGGTTAAGGCCACACATTCAGGAGGAGTTGAATCTGGTTCGAATGAACAGTATTGAGGAGGCATACTAATTTGCCCTAAAAGTACAGGAAAAGCTGAACAAGAAATTTGAGAGCAGACAAAATGGAAGAGGGCGCGGTGGACGATCTGGTGGATGGTCATATGGTGGCCAAAATGAACATTCGAAAAAGAAGGATGAGGCCAGTAGTAGTCAAAATCAGCGAGGAAATAATTCCAATCGCTTCCAGGATCAGAATAATAGAGATCAGAGAGGAAGAGGAAGAGGACAAGGATCTGGAAGAGGTGGCTTCCGTGGAACATGTTTTCACTGTGGAGAAGAAGGTCATAGGGCATTTGAATGTCCTCAGTGCCAAGGCAGAACAGACAGGAGAAATGAAGGCCAGGCCAGAGTTGCACATGTAGATGAAGATGCCAGATCATCAAATTCTGAAGATGCTGAAAGAGGAGAAATGTTGATTAACAGAAGAGTCCTGTTGAGTGGTGAGAATGAACCTGAGCAAAGGAGGAGCCTGTTTCGCACCAGGTGTAAGTGTGAAGGTAAATGTTGTGATGTGATTATTGATAGTGGAAGCACTGACAATTTGGTGTCAGAAGAGATGGTGACAAAGTTGAAGCTCAAGAGATAGAAACACCCACATCCATATCGGATTGCCTGGGTACAAGATGACCACAAGGTCTTGGTCAATGAACAATGTCTGGTGAAGTTCAAGATTGGCAGATACCAAGATGAGGTATTGTGTGATATCATATCTATGGATGCATGTCATATGTTGTTGGGTAGACCATGGTAGTTTGACAGATGTGCTGTACACGATGGTCGTGCGAATACCTATTCCCTGACAAAGGATGGAGTGCGACATAAGCTAAAGCCATTGAAGGAGACCGAAGAAAAGGTATGCGGTAATGCAAGAATAACATTTGTTGATGGAAGGAAATTCCTAGATGGTATGAGGCATGAGCATGTATGTTTTGCTTTAATTCCAAAAGCTGGTAAAGAGGAAGTAGAAGATGTTCTTGTAGAAGTTGCAGATTTGTTGAATGAGTTTCAGGATATTGTATCCGATAACATGCCTGATGGATTACCACCAGTTAGGAAGATCAGTCATCAGATGGACTTGATCCTAGGAGCAAGTTTTCCGAATAAGGCAGCACACAGAATGACACCTACAGAAAGTGAGGAGTTGAACAGACAAGTACATGAACTGTTACAGAAAGGTTTGATCCATGAGAGTCTGAGTCCCTGTGCTGTACCAACGGTATTAGCACCAAATAAGAATAGAGAATGGAGGATGTGTACAGATTCTAGGGCAATAAACAAGATCACAATCAAGTACAAGTTTCCATTGCCACGAATGGATGATATTATGGACTGTTTGGGTGGAGCTGTGTATTTCTCAAAGATAGATCTGAAGAGTGGATATCATCAGATTCGGATCAGAGTAGGAGATGAATGGAAGACTAGCTTCAAAACAAAGGAAGGACTATATGAGTGGTTAGTCATGCCTTTTGGGCTAACCAATGCACCGAGCACTTTCATGCGGCTTATGAACGAGGTTCTGAAAGAATTTTTGGGTAAGTTTGTCATTGTTTACCTAGATGATATTTTGATTTTTAGCAAGACATTGGAGGAACATATGATGCATATTCGTATGGTGTTTGAGAAGTTGAGAGATGAGAAATTGTTGATTAACTTGAAAAAGTGAATTTTTGTGAAGAAAGAGTTAGTGTATTTGGGATTTGTAGTCTCAGCAGAAGGTCTAAAAATGGACCCAGAGAAGGTACAGGCTATCCTTGAATGGCCTACTCCAAGGAGTGCTACTGAAGTAAGATCTTTTCATGGTCTAGCTTACTTTTACAGAAAGTTTATCAGAAATTTTAGCAGTATTTGTGGACCCTTGACTGAAACAATGAGAGGGGATAGAAAAGAGTTTAAGTGGACTAACGGGGCAGAAAAGAGTTTTCAATTATTGAAACAAAAAATTACAGAACAACCAGTTTTAGCACTTCCATATTTTAATAAGGTGTTTCAAGTAGATTGTGATGCTAGTGGTACTGCAATAGGAGCTGTTATGAGCCAAGAAGGTAAACCTGTTGCTTATTTCATTGAGAAGTTAAATGATGCCAAGAGGAAATATTCTGTTTATGATCAGGAATTTTATGCTATAGTTCAGGCATTAAAGAAGTGGAGACATTATCTGCTTCCTAAGGAGTTTGTTTTGTATACTGATCATCAAGATTTGCAATATTTGAATAGTCAAGGAAAATTGAATCAAAGGCATTTGAAATGGGTTGAGTTTTTGCAGAGTTATACATTTATTTTGAAACACAAGAGTGGAAAGTCTAATAGAGTTGCAGATGCTCTTAGCAGAAGGCAACTATTGCTGACAGAAATGCAAATTGAAGTGGTTGGGTTCAAGGAACTCAAGAATTTGTATCCAGAGGATCCTGATTTTGGTGAAGCTTTGAAAGCTTGTACATAACTTGTTACTCTAGATAGGACGAAATGGTTGGATTTCATCATCCAGGATGATATGCTATTCAGAGGGAGTCAGTTGTGCATTCCACGAAGTTCTATGAGGGAGAATCTCATCAAGGAGAAGCATAGCGGAGGATTGGCTGGATATTTTGGTCGTGACAAAACCCTTGGTTTGGTTAGTGAGAATTATTATTGGCCACAGTTGCAACAAGATGTGAAGAAGTTTGTACAGAGTTGCAGAGTATGTTAGATGGTGAAAGGAGTGAAGCAGAATACGGGGTTGTATTAGCCATTACCTATACCAGAGAAGCCTTGGGAGGATATCAGCATGGACTTTGTTCTTGGTTTACTGAGGACACAGCGGGGACACGATTCAATTTTTGTGGTAGTTGACAGATTTTCAAAGATGACACATTTTATTCCCTGCAAGAAGACTAATGATGCTGTTCATGTAGCAGAATTATTTTTCAGAGAAGTAGTGAGACTTTATGGTTTGCCAAAGACCATAGTTTCAGATTGGGACACTAAGTTTGTTGGATATTTCTGGCGTACTTTGTGGAAAAAGTTAAAGACAGATTTGAAGTTTAGTTCATCACATCATCCACAGACTGATGGACAGACAGAGGTGGTGAATAGGAGTTTGGAAAATTTGCTGAGATGTTTGGTTGGAGATAAGCCAACAGGATGGGATATGATTTTACCACAGGCGGAATTTGCATATAATAATTATGTCAACAGGAGCACTGGTAAATCACTATTCCAGATTGTATATGGAAGTAGTCCAAGAAATGCATCTGAATTAAGGAAGATAGATAAAGGAGAAATAAGTAGTGCTGAAGCTGAGGATTTTGCAGAACACTTGAAGAACATCCATGAAGAGGTGAGGAAGCATATTACCAAGATGAACGCACAGTATAAGGCTAAGGCAGATGAGAAAAGGAGGCATAAGGAATTTCAGGTAGGTGATGAAGTCATGGTTCATTTGCGGAAGGAGCGGTTTCTAGTTGGTACATATAACAAGCTGAAAATGAAGAAGTTTGGGCCATGTAAGATACTGAAGAAACATGATTCAGAAAATGCATATGAGGTAGAATTGCCTACTGAGCTGAATATTTCACCAGTGTTTAACATTTCAGATTTGACAGAGTATCATAAAGGAGGTGTTGAAAATGAGATCACAGCAGCACAGTGGAGTATTCCAGCAACTAGTTCAGACACTAAGGAGATTGAAGACATACTGGACAGTCGTATTGGCAGAAGCACAAGGAACATGACATATGAAGAATATCTGGTCAAGTGGAAAGGATGACCTATTGAAGATTCATCATGGCTGACAAAGGAGGAGGTTAGCTGTCTTGGTTTTCCTCTGCACACCTGAGTCGTGACAGCGTCACTTCTCAAATTACCCGGGGTGTCTGATGCAGGACCATCCTGGGTGTAAGAGAAATCTTGCATCACCCAAAAATATTTCTATTTTTATATTCAATAAGAGCTATTTTGTGCAGAGCTGCTATTTATGGAAAGTTAGTATTTTTGGTAATTTTCGTATGTGCTCAGAATGATCTGATTTCTTTCTTGGAGGTTCACTTTTGTCATATAAGCCTGCCAGTAAAGTTTCATTGCCAGATCAAGTGTATATTGGAAGATATTGAAGATTTTCGGTATTGGCAGCAGGGTACAGAAACTTCGAACTCAGTTTTGAAGGCTTTAGAGGCCCCAGATGAGGTCTAAAATTTGGGTGACGAGCGCTTGTGCCGGTCAAGCCTGTAGAGCGCTTCGTGGCATTTCTGAAATCGGGTTATAATAGCTGATCGGGTCAACTGGTGATGACTTATGGTCTTCGAAAGTTGGGCCACCCGAAATGGCAGAAAATAATTTTCTTCAAAATTTCTGTTCGGGTTTCAAAGGTTATCTTGAGCCGACTATTGTAATACCCATCTAACCCTAATATAAGTTTTGTGTTTTTGAAAGAATTAAGATCCTTCGATGTTTTCTTACAGCTTAAGTTGTACATGATACTTGTTTGATCTATTCCTATAGTTGTTTATAATAATTTCATAAGCTAGTACTCAATGATTCTAATATCAGACATACTATCTAAAGGTATCATTTTTGTATATATTTATCTCCATGTATATATTGAGTACCTACAAGACCTTTATGAACATAGTTAGGATGTTATATGATATGTACTTGATAGATATATATAAGTGGTTATTTATATTTTCTTCTATTAAGGTTACTTTGGATGAATCTTGTATCTCACTTGATGATTTGATTATGTTGATTTATTATTAGTATTGATAAGAGACTAACACAATGCTTGAGATTCTAACCTTCCTTATGATGATGCTACATGCTTTGAGTGTATATATATACATGATGTGTTTTCATGATTCAGGACGAAGTCGTAGTTACTCACATAGCTGAGGTCCACACGATGTATCGATCCTGGTCATCTATCTGCAATGTTTTCTTTTATACGTATATCCGTGCATATGTATTTCTTCTTTGTGATGCAGGCTTGCAGGTACCGGGCATCGACTTCACCTGGCTTCACAGGTCTGAGCATGTCCTCAAATCCTCGATGGTTGTTGTTATGGAGATAGTACTAAGGCCCCTACATGAGTCTTCCTTTGTCATTATTCCAATTTGGGAATATTAGGGTTCCTTCTTTGTCAGTCAACCTTTGAGTCAAAAACCCAGATCCAACACACCCGGTTGGGCATGGTTGTAGTTAGTGCCTTGTGACCACTTGAATTCATTTGGTTGTATGATTTGTTTACTCATTTTATTTATTTCTCCTTCTTGGTATGATTCTTAGTTAATCTTTCTATGTTGTGTTTCAGGAGTTTGGCTTGACTTTCCTTGTTGACTTTGGTTGACCTTGTTTGATCTTATGGTTTTCTCGATATGTTTCATAGATGATTTGTATGGCCTCTTTGGATGATTAGATTTATTTTGAGGCATGTGATTTTATTCTACCTCAGTGTTATATCTTATAGCAATTATAAATAAGTAATAATATTGTGATCTATTACTTCATAATCTTATAGATTATAGTGTTTGGTATTTGGCATGTATCTATATAAATATAAATATATATATATATATATATATATGGAAATATATATATGGGTGCACACATATATGTATTTATATATAATTTATATGTGATTATATGTTAATTATTGTAGATATTGTTGATGGTGTATATTTTGGGATTAATGTAAAGTATAATATTATTAATAATTAAATATTAAATAATGCGAGGTATATTATTCTCAAATGTTAATTATTAATAATGAGGATAGGTTATATATATAGATATTGATGTAATTAATGATGGAATATGCATATATGTTAGGATAATATTACATATGTGTATGAATGAATACAAATAATCTTTTATTGTATATTTGAGTAATATAGTTGTATGATATTAAGTTATTTTATAACACCTTTTAGTTAAGAGTTAGTTGGGAGTTGGTTGCTTTCCTCACAACTTTTGGAAATCTATTTATATGCACTACTTTCTCATTTGAAGGGGGAAGATTTTGGGGGCTGAAGCATTGAGGAGAGGATGGCCTTACTTTTCATGGAGATTTTGGAGAGAAAACTTGGAGATGTGAGGGAGAGTTTGTAAGCATATGTCTTTAAGAATTTTTAGTTATCTTTGCTTTTGGGAGAGAGACATTTTTGTGAGAATTTCAATAGTTGAGAGAGGGATTCTTTGCTATGGAATTATTTCTTTCTTTCATGGAGATTTCTGAAAGTGGATAGGTTTTGAAGGATGCATCTCAAGTTTGGATTTGTCTTCTCTTTTGTTTCCTTCCTTCTTCGATTCAACCTTCGTAGGACATGAGGTATGGATTGAATATTTTAGTTACTTGATGTATCTGATAGATTATAGATCTATTTATATATTATCATTATTTATTATATCTGTACTTTTCATTTGTATGGTTATTTTAAAGTTTTGAGTTTTTGTTTGTAAGAATTGGCATGTGTTTTCCTAGGTTTTTAGCAACCCATTTTTGGAGATCTATTATTATAATAATTTAAATTGGATCTAGGGTTTGACTAAATTAATTTTCTAGAAGTAAAATTCACAGATCTCAAATGGGTATCTCTCTGATTTTATTTTTAGAGTCGAATTAATGCCTTATTTTTGACATTTTGGCAGACTATGCCTGTCCATTCTCGATTCCAAATTTTCTGTCAAATGTATTCGTATGCTACAGGCTGATATGATTATATAAAAGTCTAAATTTGATATAAAATATTCTCCTAAGTCTTATCTTTCATTTCCAATTGGTTTGGAGAATTTTTATTATGTTTTGTGAAAATTACAACCGTTTTAGTGAAGGCAGGTCTGAACCCTAACCAGAATTTTCTATTTTAAACTAGAAGTCATAACTTTCTTTCCCACCGTTGGATCTTCCTAAAAATAAAATTGAGAGTCCATAATTTTTTTTATCTAAATCTTCACCGAAGCGATTGCCTTTATTATTTATTTTTTGGAAGATATGGATGACTGTTCTATGATGACTATTCTTTGCATTTAATCCTTGCTTGAAATAATTCAGTTTATGAACATCATTAAGTTTTAAGGTTTCGTATGGTCACCAGAGGCTATTAGAATGTTTTTTTTTGGTTAATTGGATCTATGTATACTCTGAATATTTTTATAATATCACTTGGATGTCTTCTTATATGTTTGGAACATTCTGTATGCCATATTGGGTTTAGGGTTGTCAAGTGGACTAGGGACAACATATGTTTTCCTAAACTCAATCAAATGTTGTTATGGAATTGATATGAATTCTTGATAATGAATTTATTATGTTCTTATGATTTTTATATGTATGTTAGGGAACCTAAGTACACTAGGTGAGTGGCTCATAGTGAGGGGCCGGGGCCCTAAGTGGCTAGTACCAGGATAACCTACTATGAGTTATTTAATCAAGTGATAACCTTAATAAATGAATTGGGAATGGGAGATTATTGGAATGGGAAATTACACACTAATCAAGATTAATTGTGCCTCACCCATGCCTTTAGTGCTAGTAAAGACTAAGGATGGGAGTGGGAGAAGGTACCTATGCGTAGGTACGACTGAATGACCTTGTCTGTACGAGAGGCATTCAGTTCCGCATGTGCCTACTTGGGGGCCGGGGCCAAGAGTGGCTAGTACCAGGACAACCCAAGGGGTGAGGGCTATGCGATGACACTCACCTAGCTTGTAGCTTAGAGTCTCTACCAAATTTTATCATGCCTCTGGTAGTCCTTGTGGTCTTCTTGTCTTTTCTTTTGTGTTGTGACTTTGGGGAAATTTTATCACCACCTTAGGAATTTCTTAGTTGTTACCTCTTGTATGGGCCTTTGGTTCTATCTCCTAGCTCGGGGGAGTGGGCCTATTGGTTCCACGTGGTTGGGTGGTTAATATTTATATCGAGGTATTGATCGTGATTCTTTGGATGATCCTAGCACATATTCCTTTCCAGATCTGCAGTTGAAGATTTCTTATTGGATATTTTAATATGTTGAGATGTACTTATGTATTTGAATTCATGTAATTTTTAATCTCCTAAAAGGAGTCTTGTAGTATTGATGTAATCTCAATTCAAAGCAATGCATAAGGGAATGGGTAGTTCTAGGTAAAAGAAAGGGAAAATAATGTGGAATATTAGACATGTTACTAGCATTAAAAGAAAGTGTTTATGTTATTTCTCCTATCCTCTTATGTTGTCCATATGTAAAGGAAATAATCTTAAATATAGTTATATATAATGATGTATCACAAAAATAATGTATTCTCTCTTGATGAAAGGATCCAACGAAATTATTGAGAAATGATAGGTTAGTGATTGGAATTATTAACAATGAATGGTTATGAAACAATGCAATAAAATAGTAACTTGATTATAATGTTAATACTTGGTTCATGTTAATGAAATACTTAGGATAATGCCTACCTTAATGAATATTAATCTCTTACCTAAATTATTAGAGAAAAGTGATATAAAGGATAGTAGATGTAGATGAAATCAATATGAATTTATGGAATGAGTTGATAAAAGGAATAATAATGTTGGATGATTAACCTATGTTTAATAAAAGAAATAAGTTAGGGACATTTAACTTGGTGCATTAAAATGAATGTAGATCTTTTAAGCTCATGATTCTGTGAATATCTTATGCATGTAAATGGTTTATATGATGTTGCTTAGGTAGCGACGTTAGGGAACCTGGGAGGACTTAAGTTGTATAAATCTTACATTCAAGTAGTAGAAAATTATTTCTTCTTTTAGAAATATGAAGTGTAATGATGAATATTATTCTAGTTAAAATAAATAAATAAATTATAAAAAAAAAATTCACTACTTTCATTTTATAGAGGTTTTATGTCTTGTCCTCTTGGGTTGCCTGGCGGGGCGTTACATCTGGTATCAGAGCCCTAGGTTTCTACACTGGGAACTCTGGGTCTCATAGCTCACCTATGCATAACCTTGAGTATCTTAACTTTATCTCTTTTTGGATTATGTTGTTATGCTAAAACTTGAATCTTAGGAAACGAAGGCTACCTTTCGTGTTCTTATGTTGTGTTGTCTTACAAGGGCACACCCATTCCTCTATGATTGAGTTATATTTTAACAATTACTTATGTTTTTGCATAATGAGATCAATGATGTGTTAAGTGTATGTTTCTTATAATATTAATGGAATGGCGAAGAATTCTTGAGACTTGTGTTTGTTTTCTTGAAAGGTAATGGTATCCCTAGAAGGGTCAAAAGTTAAAGGATACTAAATGTTTTGAATCTTAATTATGGTCGTAGATAATATTACCCCCTAATCCTACCTATAATATAATGTTGTGCACTCTATCTTCTTACAAATACCTAGTTGAATTTTATCCTACTCAAGGTATCTTAGAAATAGATTTTTTTTGGATCCTTAAAAGAAAGAAATGATTGTGGTAGTACTTGATAGGATTAAAAGGGAAATAATTAGATTACATGGCTAATAATATGTACCTAGGAAAGAAGTGAAAAATAATAATAATAATAAATAAATAAATTAGGAACAAATAATTTACTGTCATATGCATTTCTCTCTCTCTTTCTCTCTCCCTTCTTAAGAAATAAGTTTTGCATGACTAAAATTGTTTAGACAAGGCAATAATATATTAGGAAAATTTGTAAATACTCAATTAGGAAACCCTTGGGTGAAGGACCTATGTCCCCAAGATTTTATCATAGGCTATAATTCACATTTTCATTTAGGAAGAGGAATTTTTGTCCCTATCTTGGTAAGAAATTATATCCTTTCTGCATATCTTATTAAATTGCACAAAAAAAGATTTAAGATAACATAATCAAGAAATTCTAGGGAAGAGTATGTGTGATGATGGATTATCTGTACTAATGATGGAAGTTGTTTTTTATTAAATATATGTCTTGCAAAATGCCTAGTGAATAGTTAGGATCCTAGATGGGTACTTTGGAAACAAATTCATGCCTTGTATACATTGTGATCAACACCATAGTAGTACGAAATTAACAACAATAAGTGATTGATCAACTATGAATAAGGAGTTGTGGTAAATAAATGCTATAGGAATGTACCTTACTCAATTTCTACTTAGAACTAATATTATCTCAAAATTATAAAGTGTATGAGGGTAATGTTTCAAATAGGTAAAAGGTAGAAATTAAAGTTATGTATAGTAGTTAATGTTATTAATTTAGGTGTTGTGGTTATGAAGATAGTAGTAGGACTCATATACTTCTTTATCTCTTAATGGATCTATGATCATTATGCAATAAAGAATTTGAAATAACTCTTAAGTAAATGCTATATGGAAACCTCCTGACATGCAAATTAGGGAAAAGTGCATAGATAAATAGTAAGCTTTAAGAAGGGATCCCAACTTAATGAATAATAGTGCAATAAATTGTAAATTGTTTAGATCTCCTCTAGGGTGTGAATGTGTTTTTGGAAATCAAGCACTACAACTATTGTGAAATATGACTTAGAATATGTATATTGTAAAATTTGTGTGTCCTATGTCATTGAAATTCTACTTAAAGCTTTGATGGAAAGGAATATTTCTTATAAAACTGCGTGTTAATGCAAATGGTAAGTTTCAAGTATCTAGATTGTTTTATTTTCATGATTACAAAAGTAAATAAAAAATTATTTGATGTATTCCCTTCATGATCATAACAAATATAAATATTATATACCTCTCTATGTTTGGTATTCATATCTTGTAAGGAACATGAATTTTGGACCTTATTTGTAATAAGGTCTCACAGGTTGTATTATGTAGGGTTAGATTATGTCTCAAAAGGGAAAATATATCATAAATTCTTTCTTTCTTTTTATACTGGTTACCATAGATAGGAACTTTGATATTGTGAAAGGAAGTGATAATCTCATTTGGTAAAACATGCAATTTCATAATATATTGATATTAGTGAGTAAACATGAATACCTTAGAGTTTCAACTTGATAACAATAATTTTTATGTAATTTCAAGTATCTTGTTAACAAACTTACTGCACAAAGTGATAGAATCACATAGGTAATTCTTTTGAAAGTCGTTACTAATTGAATTGAGTTAATCTACACTAAAGTTGTAATAAGATAGGATTTACCAAAACTCTTGATAGGAGAAGAATATGTGCAGTCATTAAATTAGGTTCTAGAACAGTAATAATATAATTCTGTTAAATAATGTGTGATATATAGTTCACATTCCTGACTTCCAGGAGTAAGTCGAATCTTAGTGGGGGAGGATGTAATACCCCTCTAACCCTAATATAAGTTTTGTGTTTTTGAAAGAATTAAGATCCTTCGATGTTTTCTTACAGCTTAAGTTATACATGATACTTGTTTGATCTATTCCTATAGTTGTTTATAATAATTTCATAAGCTAGTACTCAATGATTCTAATATCAGACATACTATCTAAAGGTATCATTTTTGTATATATTTATCTCCATGTATGTATTGAGTACCTACAAGACCTTTATGAACATAGTTAGGATGTTATATGATATGTACTTGATAGATATATATAAGTGGTTATTTATATTTTCTTCTATTAAGGTTACTTTGGATGAATCTTGTATCTCACTTGATGATTTGATTATGTTGATTTATTATTAGTATTGATAAGAGACTAACACAATGCTTGAGATTCTAACCTTCGTTATGATGATGCTACATGCTTTGAGTGTATATATATACATGATGTGTTTTCATGATTCAGGACGAAGTCGTAGTTACTCACATAGCTGAGGTCCACACGATGTATCGATCCTGGTCATCTATCTGCAATGTTTTCTTTTATACGTATATCCGTGCATATGTATTTCTTCTTTGTGATGCAGGCTTGCAGGTACCGGGCATCGACTTCACCTGGCTTCACAGGTCTGAGCATGCCCTCAAATCCTCGATGGTTGTTGTTATGGAGATAGTACTAAGGCCCCTACATGAGTCTTCCTTTGTCATTATTCCAATTTGGGAATATTAGGGTTCCTTCTTTGTCAGTCAACCTTTGGGTCAAAAACCCAGATCCAACGCACCCGGTTGGGCATGGTTGTAGTTAGTGCCTTGTGACCACTTGAATTCATTTGGTTGTATGATTTTTTTACTCATTTTATTTATTTCTCCTTCTTGGTATGATTCTTAGTTAATCTTTCTATGTTGTGTTTCAGGAGTTTGGCTTGACTTTCCTTGTTGACTTTGGTTGACCTTGTTTGATCTTATGGTTTTCTCGATATGTTTCATAGATGATTTGTATGGCCTCTTTGGATGATTAGATTTATTTTGAGGCATGTGATTTTATTCTACCTCAGTGTTATATCCTATAGCAATTATAAATAAGTAATAATATTGTGATCTATTACTTCATAATCTTATAGATTATAGTGTTTGGTATTTGGCATGTATCTATATAAATATAAATATATATATATATATATGGAAATATATATATGGGTGCACACATATATGTATTTATATATAATTTATATGTGATTATATGTTAATTATTGTAGATATTGTTGATGGCGTATATTTTGGGATTAATGTAAAGTATAATATTATTAATAATTAAATATTAAATAATGCGAGGTATATTATTCTCAAATGTTAATTATTAATAATGAGGATAGGTTATATATATAGATATTGATGTAATTAATGATGGCATATGCATATATGTTAGGATAATATTACATATGTGTATGAATGAATACAAATAATCTTTTATTGTATATTTG
The DNA here is from genome assembly GCA_027943335.1 of Chamaecyparis obtusa. NCBI lineage: Eukaryota > Viridiplantae > Streptophyta > Pinopsida > Cupressales > Cupressaceae > Chamaecyparis > Chamaecyparis obtusa. The sequence continues at coordinate 397,188 of BSBK01004414.1, forward strand.
AGTAATATAGTTGTATGATATTAAGTTATTTTATAACACCTTTTAGTTAAGAGTTAGTTGGGAGTTGGTTGCTTTCCTCACAACCTTTGAAAATCTATTTATATGCACTACTTTCTCATTTGAAGGGGGAAGATTTTGGGGGCTGAAGCATTGAGGAGAGGATGGCCTTACTTTTCATGGAGATTTTGGAGAGAAAACTTGGAGATGTGAGGGAGAGTTTGTAAGCATATGTCTTTAAGAATTTTTGGTTATCTTTGCTTTTGGGAGAGAGACATTTTTGTGAGAATTTCAATAGTTGAGAGAGGGATTCTTTGCTATGGAATTATTTCTTTCTTTCATGGAGATTTCTGAAAGTGGATAGGTTTTGAAGGATGCATCTCAAGTTTGGATTTGTCTTCTCTTTTGTTTCCTTCCTTCTTCGATTCAACCTTCGTAGGACATGAGGTATGGATTGAATATTTTAGTTACTTGATGTATCTGATAGATTATAGATCTATTTATATATTGTCATTATTTATTATATCTTTACTTTTCATTTGTATGGTTATTTTAAAGTTTTGAGTTTTTGTTTGTAAGAATTGGCATGTATTTTCCTAGGTTTTTAGCAACCCATTTTTGGAGATCTATTATTATAATAATTTAAATTGGATCTAGGGTTTGACTAAATTGATTTTCTAGAAGTAAAATTCACAGATCTCAAATGGGTATCTCTCTGATTTTATTTTTAGAGTCGAATTAATGCCTTATTTTTGACATTTTGGCAGACTATGCCTGTCCATTCTCGATTCCAAATTTTCTGTCAAATGTATTCGTATGCTACAGGCTGATATGATTATATAAAAGTCTAAATTTGATATAAAATATTCTCCTAAGTCTTATCTTTCATTTCCAATTGGTTTGGAGAATTTTTATTATGTTTTGTGAAAATTACAACCGTTTTAGTGAAGGCAGGTCTGAACCCTAACCAGAATTTTTTGTTTTAAACTAGAAGTCATAACTTTCTTTCCCACCGTTGGATCTTCCTAAAAATCAAATTGAGAGTCCATAATTTTTTTATCCAAATCTTCACCGAAGCGATTGCCTTTATTATTTATTTTGTGAAAGATATGGATGACTGTTCTATGATGACTATTATTTGCATTTAATCCTTGCTTGAAATAATTCAGTTTATGAACATCATTAAGTTTTAAGGTTTCGTATGGTCACCAGAGGCTATTAGAATGTTTTTTTTTGGTTAATTGGATCTATGTATACTCTGAATATTTTTATAATATCACTTGGATGTCTTCTTATATGTTTGGAACATTCTGTATGCCATATTGGGTTTAGGGTTGTCAAGTGGACTAGGGACAACATATGTTTTCCTAAACTCAATCAAATGTTGTTATGGAATTGATATGAATTCTTGATGATGAATTTATTATGTTCTTATGATTTTTATATGTATGTTAGGGAACCTAAGTACACTAGGTGAGTGGCTCATAGTGAGGGGCCGGGGCCCTAAGTGGCTAGTACCAGGATAACCTACTATGAGTTATTTAATCAAGTGATAACCTTAATAAATGAATTGGGAATGGGAGATTATTGGAATGGGAAATTACACACTAATAAAGATTAATTGTGCCTCACCCATGCCTTTAGTGCTAGTAAAGACTAAGGATGGGAGTGGGAGAAGGTACCTATGCGTAGGTACGACTGAATGACCTTGTCTGTACGAGAGGCATTCAGTTCCGCATGTGCCTACTTGGGGGCCGGGGCCAAGAGTGGCTAGTACCAGGACAACCCAAGGGGTGAGGGCTATGCGATGACACTCACCTAGCTTGTAGCTTAGAGTCTCTACCAAATTTTATCATGCCTCTGGTAGTCCTTGTGGTCTTCTTGTCTTTTCTTTTGTGTTGTGACTTTGGGGAAATTTTATCACCACCTTAGGAATTTCCTAGTTGTTACCTCTTGTATGGGCCTTTGGTTCTATCTCCTAGCTCGGGGGAGTGGGCCTATTGGTTCCACGTGGTTGGGTGGTTAATATTTATATCGAGGTATTGATCGTGATTCTTTGGATGATCCTAGCACATATTCCTTTCCAGATCTGCAGTTGAAGATTTCTTATTGGATATTTTAATATGTTGAGATGTACTTATGTATTTGAATTCATGTAATTTTTAATCTCCTAAAAGGAGTCTTGTAGTATTGATGTAATCTCAATTCAAAGCAATGCATAAGGGAATGGGTAGTTCTAGGTAAAAGAAAGGGAAAATAATGTGAAATATTAGACATGTTACTAGCATTAAAAGAAAGTGTTTATGTTATTTCTCCTATCCTCTTATGTTGTCCATATGTAAAGGAAATAATCTTAAATATAGTTATATATAATGATGTATCACAAAAATAATGTATTCTCTCTTGATGAAAGGATCCAACGAAATTATTGAGAAATGATAGGTTAGTGATTGGAATTATTAACAATGAATGGTTATGAAACAATGCAATAAAATAGTAACTTGATTATAATGTTAATACTTGGTTCATGTTAATGAAATACTTAGGATAATGCCTACCTTAATGAATATTAATCTCTTACCTAAATTATTAGAGAAAAGTGATATAAAGGATAGTAGATGTAGATGAAATCAATATGAATTTATGGAATGAGTTGATAAAAGGAATAATGATGTTGGATGATTAACCTATGTTTAATAAAAGAAATAAGTTAGGGACATTTAACTTGGTGCATTAAAATGAATGTAGATTTTTTAAGCTCATGATTCTGTGAATATCTTATGCATGTAAATGGTTTATATGATGTTGCTTAGGTAGCGACGTTAGGGAACCTGGGAGGACTTAAGTTGTATAAATCTTACATTCAAGTAGTAGAAAATTATTTCTTCTTTTAGAAATATGAAGTGTAATGATGAATATTATTCTAGTTAAAATAAATAAATAAATTATAAAAAAAAAATTCACTACTTTCATTTTATAGAGGTTTTATGTCTTGTCCTCTTGGGTTGCCTGGCGGGGCGTTACAACTATGAAGTAATAAAATGTAAAATAAAATAATTCTAAATTTGGTCAGCCTTATTGGCTAAAATTCTGGAACCTTCCAGGTGGTGGAAAATTGCCTATATAAGGAAGGCTGTATTATTATCTTAAGCAGTTCAAAATAGTTCTGGGTAGTAGATCTGGGTAATAGTTCGAGGCTTTGTCCTACAGAATATTGTAAGGGAATGCCCATGTGGCTTTGCATATTGTAATTCTGAAAGTTTGTAATTCTAAATTTGTGGAGATAATAAGAAGCCAATTTTTTGTTCTTGCATATTGTTGTTGTTTCTCTATTTTTGTTATGTGTTTGTGGTATTAAGGGGAGCACCCTTCATCAAGTGGTATCAGAGCAGGAGTTCTTGAGTGTGTAAATAGATCGCCGACTGTGAGGCAGTTTGCACCAGGACCGTGGCTCGGGTTTCAGCGCGCATCGCGAAAATGCCTCCACGAAGGGAACGTGGCGGAAGAGCTGGTGTTGTAATACCTGAGGTTAGAGAGCTGCAGAAACAAGTGCGAGCATTGCAAGAAGAGATTCGTAGAGGAATGAATCTTAATGTCAGAGATGAAAGCGAGGATGAAGCCGAAGAAGAATATCAAGAAGGAGAAGTTGAAATTGTAAACCAGGAGGAAGAAAGACTTTTTCGAGCCATTTCTAAGATTGGAAAAAGACCTAAGATTGAGGTTCCTACATTTTTTGGAAATCTTAACCCAGAAGAATTGATCGACTGGATCAACGAATGTAAGGAATATTTTGAGTATGAAGATGTTGAGGATCCTGATAGGGTCAAATTTGCGAAGGCCAGACTGAAAGGTCATGCGAAGATATGGTGGCAAGAGATTCAGTTGGAGCAAAATAGAAGGGGAAAGGAGAAAATCACGAGATGGGATCGGATGGTGGAAAAATTGAAGCGACAGTTCATTCCTGTTGATTATGAGCTTGACCTACTGAAGAAAATGCAAAGTTTGAAGAAAGCAGGAAAATCTATTCAGGAGTATACAGAGGAGTTCTATCGACTCCTCATCAGAACAGGCCATTCCGAAGCTGATAAGGAGAAAGTTGCCCGATACCTTAATGGGTTAAGGCCAAGCATTCAGGAGGAGTTGAATCTGGTTCGAATGAACAGTATTGAGGAGGCATACTAATTTGCCCTAAAAGTAGAGGAAAAGCTGAACAAGAAATTTGAGAGCAGACAAAACGGAAGAGGGCGCGGTGGACGATCTAGTGGACGGTCGTATGGTCACCGAAATGAAGATCCGAAAAAGAAGGATGAGGCCAGTAGTAGTCAAAATCAGCGAGGAAATAATTCCAATCACTTCCAGGATCAGAATAATAGAGATCAGAGAGGAAGAGGAAGAGGACAAAGATTTGAAAGAGGTGGCTTCCGTGGAACATGTTTTCACTGTGGAGAAGAAGGTCATAGGGCATTTGAATGTCTTCAGCGCCAAGGGAGAACAGACAGGAGAAATGAAGGCCAGGCCAGAGTTGCACATGTACATGAAGATGCCAGATCATCAAATTCTGAAGATGCTGAAAGAGGAGAAACGTTGATTAACAGAAGAGTCCTCTTGAGCGGTGAGAATGAACCTGAGCAAAGGAGGAGCTTGTTTCGCACCAGGACACAGCGGGGACATGATTCAATTTTTGTGGTAGTTGACAGATTTTTAAAGATGGCACATTTTATTCCCTGCAAGAAGACTAATGATGTTGTTCATGTAGCAGAATTGTTTTTCAGAGAAGTAGTGAGACTTCATGGTTTGCCAAAGACCATAGTTTCAGATCGGGACACTAAGTTTGTTGGATATTTCTGGCGTACATTGTGGAAGAAGTTGAAGACAGATTTGAAGTTTAGTTCATCACATCATTCATAGACTGATGGATAGACAGAGGTGGTGAATAGGAGTTTGGGAAATTTGCTGAGATGTTTGGTTGGAGATAAGCCAATGGGATGGGATTTGATTTTACCACAGGCGGAATTTGCATACAATAATTCTGTCAACAGGAGCACTGGTAAATCACCATTCCAGATTGTATATGGAAGTAGTCCAAGAAATGCATCTGAATTGAGGAAGATAGATAAAGGAGAAATAAGTAGTGCTGAAGCTGAAGATTTTGCAGAACACTTGAAGAACATCCATGAGGAGGTGAGGAAGTATATTACCAAGATGAACGCACAGTATAAGGCTAAGGCAGATGAGAAAAGGAGGCATAAGGAATTTCAGGTACGTGATGAAGTAATGGTTCATTTGCGGAAGGAGCGGTTTCCAGTTGGTACATATAACAAGCTAAAAATGAAGAAGTTTGGGCCATGTAAGATACTGAAGAAACATGATTCAGGAAATGCATATGAGGTAGAATTGCCTACTGAGCTGAATATTTCACCAGTGTTTAACATTTCAGATTTGACAGAGTATCATGAAGGAGGTGTTGAAAATGAGATCACAGCAGCATAGTGGAGTATTCCAGCAACTAGTTCAGACACTAAGGAGATTGAAGACATACTAGACAGTCGTGTTGGCAGAAGCACAAGGAACATGACATATGAAGAATATTTGGTCAAGTGGAAAGGACGACCTGTTGAAGATTCATCATGGCTAACAAAGGAGGAGGTTAGCCGTCTTGGTTTTCCTCTGCACACCTGAGTCGTGACAGGGTCACTTCTCAAATTATCCTGGGTGTCTAATGCAGGAGCATCCTCGGTGTAAGAGCAACCTTGCATCACCTAAAAATATTTCTCTTTTTATATTCAATAAGGGCTATTTTGTGTAGAGCTTCTATTTATGGAAAGTTACTATTTTTGATAATTTTCGTATGTGCTCAGAATGATCTGATTTCTTTCTTGGAGGTTCATTTTGGTCATATAAGCCTGCCAGTAAAGTTTCATTGCCAGATCAAGTGTATATTGGAAGATATTGAAGATTTTCGGTATTGGCAGCAGGGTACAGAAACTTTGAACTCAATTTTGAAGGCTTTAGAGGCCCCGGATGAGGTCGAAAATTTGAGTGACGGGTGCTCACGTTAGTCAAGCTTGTAGAGCGCTTCGTGGCGTTTCCGAAATGGGTTTATAATAGCCGATCGGGTCAACTGGTGATGACTTATGGTCTTCGAAAGTTGGGCCACCCGAAATGGCAGAAAATAATTTTCTTCAAAATTTCTGTTCGGATTTCAAAGGTTATCTTGAGCCGACTATGATGTAATAAAATGTAAAATAAAATAATTCTAAGTTTGGTCGGCCTTATTGGCTAAAATTCTGGAACCTTCCAGGCGGTAGAAAATTGCCTATATAAGGAAGGCTGTATTATTGTCTTAAGCAGTTCAGAATAGTTCTGGGTAGTAGATCTGGGTAACAGTTCGAGGCTTTTTCCTACAAAATATTTTAAGGGAATGCCCATGTGGCTTTGCATATTGTAATTCTGAAAGTTTGTAATTCCACATTTGTGGAGATAATAAGAAGCCAATTTTCTGTTCTTGCATATTGTTGTTGTTTCTCTATTTTTGTTATGTGTTTGTGGTATTAAGGGGAGCACCTTTCATCAAGTGGTATCAGAGCAGGAGTTCTTGAGTGTGTAAACAGATCATCGACTCTGAGGCAGTTTGCACTAGGAGCGTGGCTAGGGTTTCAGCGCGCATCACGAAAATGCCTCCACGAAAGGAACGTGGCGGAAGAGCTGGTGTTGTAATACCTGAGGTTAGAGAGCTGCAGAGACAAGTGCGAGCATTGCAAGAAGAGATTCGCAGAGGAATGAATATTAATGTCAGAGATGAAAGAGAGGATGAAGCCGAAGAAGAATATCAAGAAGGAGAAGTCGAAATTGTGAACCAGGAGGAAGAAAGACTTTTTCGGGCCATTTCTAAGATTGGAAAAAGACCTAAGATTGAGGTTCCTACATTTTTTGAAAATCTTAACTCAGAAGAATTGATCGACTGGATCAACGAATGTAAGGAATATTTTGAGTATGAAGATGTTGAGGATCCTGATAGGGTCAAATTTGTGAAGGCCAGACTGAAAGGTCATGCGAAGATATGGTGGCAAGAGATTCAGTTGGAGTTAAATAGAAGGGGAAAGGAGAATATCACGAGATGGGATCGGATGGTGGAAAAATTGAAGCGACAGTTCATTCCTGTTGATTATGAGCTTGACCTACTGAAGAAAATACAAAGTTTGAAGCAAGCAGAAAAATCTGTTCAGGAGTATACAGAGGAGTTCTATCGACTCCTCATCAGAACAGGCCATGCCGAAGCTGATAAGGAGAAAGTTGCCCGATACCTTAATGGGTTAAGGCCAAGCATTCAGGAGGAGTTGAATCTAGTTCGAATGAACAGTATTGAGGAGGCATACCAATTTGCCCTAAAAGTACAGGAAAAGCTGAACAAGAAATTCGAGAGCAGACAAAATGGAAGAGGGCGTGGTGGACGATCTGGTGGATGGTCATATGGTGGCCGAAATGAACATCCGAAAAAGAAGGATGAGACCAGTAGTAGTCAAAATCAACGAGAAAATAATTCCAATCGCTTCCAGGATCAGAATAATAGAGATCAGAGAGGAAGACGAAGAGGACAAGGATCTGGAAGAGGTGGCTTCCGTGGAACATGTTTTCACTGTGGAGAAGAAGGTCATAGGGCATTTGAATGTCCTCAGTGCCAAGGCAGAATAGATAGGAGAAATGAAGGTCAGGCCAGAGTTGCACATGTAGATGAAGATGCCAGATCATCAAATTCTGAAGATGCTGAAAGAGGAGAAACGTTGATTAACAGAAGAGTCCTGTTGAGTGGTGAGAATGAACCTGAGCAAAGGAGGAGCCTCTTTCGCACCAGGTGCAAGTGTGAAGGTAAGTGTTGTGATGTGATTATTGATAGTGGAAGCACTGACAATTTGGTGTCAGAAGAGATGGTGACAAAGTTGAAGCTCGAGAGACAGAAACACCCACATCTATATCAGATTGCCTGGGTACAAGATGACCACAAGGTCATGGTCAATGAATAATGTCTGGTGAAGTTCAAGATTGGCAGATACCAAGATGAGGTATTGTGTGATATCATATCTATGGATGCATGTCATATGTTGTTGGGTAGACCATGGCAGTTTGACAGATGTGTTGTACATGATGGTCGTGCGAATACCTATTCCCTGACAAAGGATGGAGTGCGACATAAGCTAAAGCCATTGAAGGAGACCGAAGAAAAGGTATGTGGTAATGCAAGAATAACATTTGTTGATGGAAGGAAATTCCTAGATGGTATGAGGCATGAGCATGTATGTTTTGCTTTAATTCCAAAAGCTGGTAAAGATGAAGTAGAAGATGTTCCTGTAGAAGTTGCAGATTTGTTGAATGAGTTTCAGGATATTGTATCCGATAACGTGCCTGATGGATTACCACCAGTCAGGAAGATCAGTCATCAGATGGACTTGATCCCAGGAGCGAGTTTGCCGAATAAGGCAGCACATAGAATGACACCTGCAAAAAGTGAGGAGTTGAACAGACAAGTACATGAACTGTTACAGAAAGGTTTGATCCGTGAGAGTCTGAGTCCCTGTGCTGTACCAGCGGTATTAGCACCAAAGAAGAATAGAGAATGGAGGATGTGTACAGATTCTAGGGCAATAAACAAGATCACAATCAAGTACAGGTTTCCATTGCCATGAATGGATGATATTATGGACTGTTTGGGTGGAGCTGTGTATTTCTCAAAGATAGATCTGAAGAGTGGATATCATTAGATTCGGATCAGAGAAGGAGATGAATGGAAGACTGCCTTCAAAACAAAGGAAGGACTATATGAGTGGTTAGTCATGCCTTTTGAGCTAACCAATGCACCGAGCACTTTCATGCGGCTTATGAACGAGGTTCTGAAAGAATTTTTGGGTAAGTTTGTCATTGTTTACCTAGATGATATTTTGATTTTTAGCAAGACATTGGAGGAACATATGATGCATATTCGTATGGTGTTTGAGAAGTTGAGAGATGAGAAATTGTTGATTAACTTGAAGAAGTGCAGTTTTGTGAAGAAAGAGTTAGTGTATTTGGGATTTGTAGTCTCAGCAGAAGGTCTAAAAATGGATCCAGAGAAGGTACAGGCTATCCTTGAATGGCCTACTCCAAGGACTGCTACTGAGGTAAGATCTTTTCATGCTCTAGCTAACTTTTACAGAAAGTTTATCAGAAATTTTAGCAGTATTTGTGGACCCTTGACTGAAACAATGAGAGGGGATAGAAAAGAGTTTAAGTGGACTAACGGGGCAGAAAAGAGTTTTCAATTGTTGAAACAAAAAGTTACAGAACAACCAGTTTTAACACTTCCAGATTTTAATAAGGTGTTTCAAGTAGATTGTGATGCTAGTGGTACTGCAATAGGAGCTGTTATGAGCCAAGAAGGTAAACTTGTTGCTTATTTCAGTGAGAAGTTAAATGATGCCAAGAGGAAATATTCTGTTTATGATCAAGAATTTTATGCTATAGTTCAGGCATTAAAGAAGTGGAGACATTATCTGCTTCCTAAAGAGTTTGTTTTGTATACTGATCATCAAGCTTTGCAATATTTGAATAGTCAAGGAAAATTGAATCAAAGGCATTTGAAATGGGTTGAGTTTTTGCAGAGTTATACATTTGTTTTGAAATACAGGAGTGGAAAGTCTAATAGGGTTGCAGATGCTCTTAGCAGAAGGCAACTATTGCTGACAGAAATGCAGATTGAAGTGGTTGGGTTCAAGGAACTCAAGAATTTATATCCAGAGGATCCTGATTTTGGTGAAGCTTGGAAAGCTTTTACAGAACCTGTTACTCTAGACAGGACGAAATGGTTGGATTTCATCATCTAGGATGATATGCTATTCAGAGGGAGTCAGTTGTGCATTCCACGAATTTCTATGAGGGAGAATCTCATCAAGGAGAAGCATAGCGGAGGATTGGCTGGACATTTTAGTCGTGACAAAACCTTTGGTTTGGTTAGTGAGAATTATTATTGGCCACAGTTGCAACAAGATGTGAAGAAGTTTGTACAGAGTTGCAGAGTATGTCAGATGGGGAAAAGAGTGAAGCAGAATACGGGGTTGTATCAGCCATTACCTATACCAGAGAAGCCTTGGGAGGATATCAGCATGGACTTTGTTCTTGGTTTACCGAGGACACAGCGGGGACACGATTCAATTTTTGTGGTAGTTGACAGATTTTCAAAGATGGCACATTTTATTCCCTGCAAGAAGACTAATGATGTTGTTCATGTAGCAGAATTGTTTTTCAGAGAAGTAGTGAGACTTCATGGTTTGCCAAAGACCATAGTTTCAGATCGGGACACTAAGTTTGTTAGATATTTTTGGCATACATTGTGGAAGAAGTTGAAGACAGATTTGAAGTTTATTTCATCACATCATCCACAGACTGATGGACAGATAGAGGTGGTGAATAGGAGTTTGAAAAATTTGCTGAGATGTTTGGTTGGAGATAAGCCAACAGAATGGGATATGATTTTACCACAGGCAAAATTTGCATAGAATAATTCTGTCAACAGGAGCACTGGTAAATCACCATTCCAGATTGTATATGGAAGTAGTCCAAGAAATGCATCTGAATTGAGGAAGATAGATAAAGGAGAAATAAGTAGTGCTGAAGCTGAAGATTTTGCAGAACACTTGAAGAACATCCATGAGGAGGTGAGGAAGCATATTACCAAGATGAACGCACAGTATAAGGCTAAGGCAGATGAGAAAAGGAGGCATAAGGAATTTCAGGTAGGTGATCAAGTCATGGTTCATTTGCGGAAGGAGCGGTTTCCAGTTGGTACATATAACAAGCTGAAAATGAAGAAGTTTGGGCCATGTAAGATACTGAAGAAACATGATTCAGGAAATGCATATGAGGTAGAATTGCCTACTGAGCTGAATATTTCACCAGTATTTAACATTTTAGATTTGACAGAGTATCATGAAGGAGGTGTTGAAAATGAGATCACAGCAGCACAGTGGAGTATTCTAGCAACTAGTTCAGACACTAAGGAGATTGAAGACATACTGGACAGTCGTGTTGGCAGAAGCACAAGGAACATGACATATGAAGAATATCTGGTCAAGTGGAAAGGATGACCTGTTGAAGATTCATCATGGCTGACAAAAGAGGAGGTTAGCCGTCTTAGTTTTCCTCTGCACACCTGAGTCGTGACAGGGTCACTTCTCAAATTACCCTGGGTGTCTGATGCAGGAGCATCCTGGGTGTAAGAGCAATCTTGCATCACCCAAAAATATTTCTATTTTTATATTCAATAAGGGCTATTTTGTGCAGAGCTGCTATTTATGGAAAGTTACTATTTTTGGTAATTTTTGTATGTGCTCAGAATGATCTGATTTCTTTCTTGGAGGTTCATTTTGGTCATATAAGCCTGCCAGTAAAGTTTCATTGCCAAATCAAGTGTATATTGGAAGATATTGAAGATTTTCGGCATTGGCAGCAGGGTACAGAAACTTTGAACTCAGTTTTGAAGGCTTTAGATGCCCTGGATGAGGTCAAAAATTTGAGTGACGGGCGCTTCTACCGGTCAAGCTTGTAGAGCGCTTCGTGGCATTTTTTAAATGGGGTTATAATAGCCGATCGGGTCAACTGGTGATGACTTATGGTCTTTGAAAGTTGGGCCACCCGAAATGGCAGAAAGTAATTTTCTTCAAAATTTCTGTTCGGGTTTCAAAGGTTATCTTGAGCCGACTATGATGTAATAAAATGTAAAATAAAATAATTCTAAGTTTGGTCAGCCTTATTGGCTAAAATTTTGGAACCTTCCAAGCGGTGGAAAATTGCCTATATAAAGAAGGCTGTATTATTGTCTTAAGCAGTTCATAATAGTTCTGGGTAGTAGATCTGGGTAATAGTTCAAGGCTTTGTCCTACAGAATATTGTAAGGGAATGCCCATATGGCTTTGCATATTGTAATTCTGAAAGTTTGTAATTCTGAAACCGCTCCTTCCACAAATGAACCATGACTTCATCACCTACCTCAAATTCCTTATGCCTCATTTTCTCATCTGTCTTAGCCTTATACTGTGCGTTCATCTTGGTAATATGCTTCCTCACCTCCTCATGGATGTTCTTCAAGTGTTCTGCAAAATCCTCAGCTTCAGCACTACTTATTTCTCCTTTATCTATCTTCCTCAGTTCAGATGCATTTCTTGGACTACTTCTATATACAATCTGGAATGGTGATTTACCAATGCTCCTGTTGACAGAATTATTATATGCAAATTTCGCCTGTGGTAAAATCAAATCCCATCCTGTTGGCTTATCTCCAACCAAAGATCTCAGCAAATTTCCCAAATTCCTATTCACCACCTCTGTCTGTCCATCAGTCTGTGGATGATGTGATAAACTAAACTTCAAATCTGTCTTCAACTTCTTCCACAATGTACGCCAAAAATATCTAACAAACTTAGTGTCCCGATCTGAAACTATGGTCTTTGGCAAACCATGAAGTCTCACTACTTCTCTGAAAAACAATTCTGCTACATGAACAACATCATTAGTCTTCTTGCAGGGAATAAAATGTGTCATTTTTAAAAATCTGTCAACTACCACAAAAATTGAATCGCGTCCTCGCTGTGTCATCGGTAAACCAAGAACAAAGTCCATGCTGATATCTTCCTAAGGCTTCTCTGGTATAGGTAATGGCTGATACAACCCCGTATTCTGCTTCACTCCTTTCACCATCTGACATACTATGCAACTCTGTACAAACTTCTTCACATCTTGTTGCAACTGTGGCCCATAATAATTCTCACTAACCAAACCAAGGTTTTGTCATGACCAAAATGTCCAGCCAATCCTCCGCTATGCTTCTCCTTGATGAGATTCTTCCTCATAGAACTTCGTGGAATGTACAACTGACTCCCTTTGAATAGCATATCATTCTGGATGATGAAATCCAACCATTTCATCCTATCTAGAGTAACAGGTTCTGTACAAGCTTTCTAAGCTTCACCAAAATCAGGATCCTCTGGATACAAATTCTTGAGTTCCTTGAACCCAACCACTTCAATCTGCATTTCTGTCAGCAATAGTTGCCTTCTTCTAAGAGCATCTACAAGCTTATTAGACTTTCCACTCTTGTGTTTCAAAATAAATGTATAACTCTGCAAAAACTCAACCCATTTCAAATGCCTTTGATTCAATTTTCCTTGACTATTCAAATATTACAAATCTTGATGATCAGTATACAAAACAAACTCCTTAGGAAGCAGATAATGTCTCCACTTCTTTAATGCCTGAACTATAGCATAAAATTCCTGATCATAAACAGAATATTTCCTCTTGGCATCATTTAACTTCTCACTGAAATAAGCAACAAGTTTACCTTCTTGGCTCATAACAGTTCCTATTGAAGTACCACTAGCATCACAATCTACTTGAAACACCTTATTAAAATCTGGAAGTGCTAAAACTGGTTGTTCTGTAATTTTTTGTTTCAACAATTGAAAACTCTTTTCTGCCCCGTTAGTCCACTTAAACTCTTTTCTATCCCCTCTCATTGTTTCAGTCAAGGGTCCACAAATACTGCTAAAATTTATGATAAACTTTCTGTAAAAGCTAGCTAGACCATGAAAAGATCTTACCTCAGTAGCACTCCTTGGAGTAGGCCATTGAAGGATAGCCTGTACCTTCTCTGGGTCCATTTTTAGACCTTCTACTGAGACTACAAATCCCAAATACACTAACTCTTTCTTCACAAAACTACACTTATTCAAGTTAATCAACAATTTCTCATCTCTCAACTTCTCAAACACCATATGAATATGCATCATATGTTCCTCCAATGTCTTGCTAAAAATCAAAATATCAGCTAGGTAAACAATGACAAACTTAACCAAAAATTCTTTCAGAACCTCGTTCATAAGCCGCATGAAAGTGCTCGGTGCATTGGTTAGCCCAAAAGGCATGACTAACCACTCATATAGTCCTTCCTTTGTTTTGAAGGCAGTTTTCCATTCATCTCCTTCTCTGATCCGAATTTGATGATATCCGCTCTTCAGATCTATCTTTGAGAAATACACAGCTCCACCCAAACAGTCCATAATATCATCCATTCCAGTCCATAGAGGATCCTGATTTTGGTGAAGCTTGGAAAGCTTGTACAGAACCTGTTACTCTAAACAGGATGAAATAGTTGGATTTCATCATCCAGGATGATATGCTATTCAGAGGGAGTCAGTTGTACTTTTTACAAAGTTCTATGAGTTAGAATCTCATCAAGGAGAAGCATAGCGGAGGATTGGCTGGATATTTTGGTCGTGACAAAACCCTTGGTTTGGTTAGTGAGAATTATTATTGGCCACAGTTGCAACAAGATGTGAAAAAGTTTGTACAGAGTTGCAGAGTATGTTAGATGGTGAAAGGAGTGAAGCAGAATACGGGGTTGTATCAGCCATTACCTATACCAGAGAAGCCTTGGGAGGATATCAGCATGGACTTTGTTCTTGGTTTACCGAGGACACAGCAGGGACACGATTCAATTTTTGTGGTAGTTGACAGATTTTCAAAGATGGCACATTTTATTCCATGCAAGAAGACTAATGATGTTGTTCATGTAGCAGAATTGTTTTTCAAAGAAGTAGTGAGACTTCATGGTTTGCCAAAGACCATAGTTTCAGATCGGGACACTAAGTTTGTTGGATATTTCTGGCGTACATTGTGGAAGAAGTTGAAGACAGATTTGAAGTTTAGTTCATCACATCATCCATAGACTAATGGACAGACAGAGGTGGTGAATAGGAGTTTGGGAAATTTGCTGAGATGTTTGGTTGGAGATAAGCCAACAGGATGGGATTTGATTTTACCATAGGCAGAATTTGCATAGAATAATTCTGTCAACAGGAGCACTGGTAAATCACCATTCTAGATTGTATATGGAAGTAGTCCAAGAAATGCATCTGAATTGAGGAAGATAGATAAAGGAGAAATAAGTAGTGCTGAAGCTGAGGATTTTGCAGAACACTTGAAGAACATCCATGAGGAGGTGAGGAAGGATATTACCAAGATGAACGCATAGTATAAGGCTAAGGTAGATGAGAAAAGGAAGCATAAGGAATTTCAGGTAGGTGATGAAGTCATGGTTCATTTGCGGAAGGAGCGGTTTCCAGTTGGTACATATAACAAGCTGAAAATGAAGAAGTTTGGGCCATGTAAGATACTGAAGAAACATGATTAAGGAAATGCATATGAGGTAGAATTGCCTACTGAGCTGAATATTTCACCAGTGTTTAACATTTCAGATTTGACAGAGTATCATGAAGGAGGTGTTGAAAATGAGATCACAGCAACACAGTGGAGTATTCCAGCAACTAGTTCAGACACTAAGGAGATTGAAGACATACTGGACAGTCGTGTTGGCCAAAGCACAAGGAACATGACATATGAAGAATATTTGGTCAAGTGGAAAGGATGACCTGTTGAAGATTCATCATGGCTGACAAAGGAGGAGGTTAGCCGTCTTGGTTTTCTCTGTACACCTGAGTCGTGACAGGGTCACTTCTCAAATTACCCTGGGTGTTTGATGCAGGAGCATCCTAGGTGTAAGAGCAATCTTGCATCACCCAAAAATATTTCTATTTTTATATTCAATAAGGGCTATTTTGTGCAGAGCTGCTATTTATGGAAAGTTACTATTTTTGGTAATTTTCGTATGTGCTCAAAATGATCTAATTTCTTTCTTGGAGGTTCATTTTGGTCATATAAGCCTACCAGTAAAGTTTCATTGCCAGATCAAGTGTATATTGGAAGATATTGAAGATTTTCGGTATTGGCAGCAGGGTACAGAAACTTTGAACTCAGTTTTGAAGGCTTTAGAGGCCCCAGATGAGGTCAAAAATTTGGGCGACGAGCGCTTGCGCTGGTCAAGCCTGTAGAGCGCTTCGTGGCATTTCCGAAATGGGGTTATAATAGCCGATCGGGTCAACTGGTGATGACTTATGGTCTTCGGAAGTTGGGCCACCCGAAATGGCAGAAAATAATTTTCTTCAAAATTTCTGTTCGGGTTTCAAAGGTTATCTTGAGCCGACTATGATGTAATAAAATGTAAAATAAAATAATTCTAAGTTTGGTCGGCCTTATTGGCTAAAATTCTGGAACCTTCCAGGCGGTGGAAAATTGCCTATATAAGGAAGGCTGTATTATTGTCTTAGGCAGTTCAGAATAGTTCTGGGTAGTAGATCTGGGTAATAGTTCAAGGCTTTGTCCTACAGAATATTGTAAGGGAATGCCCATGTGGCTTTGCATATTGTAATTCTGAAAGTTTGTAATTCCACATTTGTGGAGATAATAAGAAGCCAATTTTCTGTTCTTGCATATTGTTGTTGTTTCTCTATTTCTGTTATGTGTTTGTGGTATTAAGGGGAGCGCCCTTCATCAGATCTATAGTGTTGAATTATATTGACACTTTATTTTTATTTAAATAAACTTTTCTAATGTTTCCTTCCTTTTAAATTTTGTTATAGGAGATAATGAATTTATTTCAATGTCCTCATAAATAAGTCTGATGAAAAGTAATGGTATAGACACATGTTTAATAAATTAAACATAGTAGTTGAATATATGACAAATCATTTTTTAATGTCAAGGTGTTGCATAGTGCATGTAGGACTAGTGGTGGAATTTAATAGTGAGTGTAGGAATTTGGAGGAAAGAGAGGAGAAGAGTAGACCTTGTGACCTCATGTTTTACCACATGAAGATCTTGCCAATTAAACTAGGCCTTCATCTCTCTCATCAAAATTATTAATATATAATTTCAAACTAAAGATATTAAAAAAATCTAATCTACCATTTCATAATAAAAAAATATTTGGTAAATATATTTTAAAGGAAAATAATAATAGATAATAATAATAATTTTCATTCAATTAAAATATTTATTTTGTAAACTTCTATTTTTAATTATTGTTGAATAATGATAGGAAGCTTAATATCTAAATATAAAAAGTCAAATGTGAATAATCATTTTTTAAAAATTAGAATAAAAATTTTGTATTAGAAAAAAATGTAGATATATAATAAATTTTAAATGTCTTTATATGTAATAAATAAATTTTAGGTAAAATAAAATAATCTTAAGATAAATAATCTATCTCCAGTTAATATCTCTAGACATTTTTTATATAGATGTATTTAAGATATCTCTACTAGTCATAAGTTGATTTATATTATACTTGAGTATATGTTTTGGATTAAAGAAAAAATGGGTTTTGAAGGGGCCCCACAAACCTTTACAAAAAAAAAGAAGATAAATCTTTAAAGAGCCCAAAACACAATAGACAACAAAAACCACAGCTGTCGAGCAAAAAAGTTAGCAGCACCACCGAACAAAGCCAATACAGAAGCCAACGCAACCCCACAAATAAAACCAGCTCCCAATAAAAAACTGAGCACCACCTAAATCATATTCTTGATAATTTCTCTGACCTCTTCACCAATATCATCTTCTTAATTGTCTCATGAAGAACTAAGACATCATTGGAACCAAAAGTTTCATTCTTCTTTAGGCTCACCCTAGTATGCTTTCCCGGTCTAGAGGGCATGGTTTATTTATCATCAAAATCCTTCTCCAGATCTCATGGGCTTCTAAATAGCCAGCTTTCTCAGTACTTTTTATCCTCTTTCTAGAATAGTTGGTTGCACATAGACATGAATTTATGGTTTTTAACCATATGAACTTATGGTTTTTATGTATATGTTATGTATATGTGTGAACATAAGATGAAAATGTGGATACTCTTAAAGACATAATATCTTCTTGAATTCATGGATAGGAATGGTAAATACAGTAGCTATACATGTTAATGAATGTTTCCTTGCCTACACTATGTTTTGGGTAGTTACTTCCTGTAGCCATAGGATTTGCAAGAGTGTTAATTAAGGCCTACACCTTTTCCTAATATTAATGATGTGGATATATATATATATATATATATATATATATATATATATATATATATATATATATATATATATATATATATATATATATATATATATATATATATATATATATATATATATATATATATATGTATATATATATGGTTGGATGTGTGTGCATTGATTGTTTTGCAGGTGTTGACTGTGGACATTTAAAGACCAACATAGTGGCACTGGAGTAATCAAAGCCAACCGTGGATTGTAGAATCTTCGCAAGCAAAGAAAGTTGATAGATGTTTTCTGTTACATGCGGGTGCAAATTTAGTTTCCTTAATGCACTACATTTCTGGGATTATTCATGGTCAATAATGTTTCTATTTTGAACTTTATGAGCTGTAACTGATCCTCATTTATGAAGGGATCATAGACTTAGGAGATAGTTGTAGCTTTCTTTTAAATAATCGACTCTTGTGACTTTGTTGGAGTTAGTCAAACAAACTAATTTTATAATAGAACTCTTGCATATTGTTTTCAATCAAGTGTAATAATTTTGTTATGAATGAATGGAATGTTCTATTCAAGTTTGTATCTTTCATCTTGATTGTAAGTTCTCATTCACTCATTCAAGGGGGCCCACTTGATGAGTGAATTGATCTGTTGGTGTAGAGTTCATTTTCCTGTTATTTCTAAGTAGTTAGAACTATGTTGTTCCTATAGTTACTAATAATAGAATTAGTAGCCTGTTCCTGCAGCATAGTCAGTTGGAGTAGTTCCTAGCCGCAATTCCCTACTTTAATTAGAATACATTTGTTTACCAGTTTTAGTATAGTTTCCTGAAGCATAAGCATTTGAATTATATAGATAGTCTTAGAATGAGAAGGTTTGAAGCATATACTTTTCAAATGCCATTCCAAGTTTACGTCCCTGGTCGATAATTAAATGAGACCAAGTAATCCATTTAGAAATCATTTGGGGTGTCCAATCCTGAAATAGGCAGTCCATTGCTCTAGGTTTCTGATACCATTATTGAGCCAAGCATTTTTGGCATCGTTGTCGAGGATGGTGTTAATTCAAACTTATTCTTGTAGTTTCATTCTTAGTTTTAAACTAGCACTTATTCTTAAGTAAGCATTTTTATGCATAGAAGGAGAGATCACCTTGGGAGATTTCTTCCCCATGATTACCAAGAGGGCCCATTTGATCTATTTAACCCTCAAGTTGAAGAACCCCAAAGTGAGAATGAAGAAGAAGAACCCTTTGAAAATATATTTGTTGATGCTCAGGAACACATATCCTCTTCATCATCTAACGAATCAGTACATTTGAATGACCTATTTGTTGAACCTGAATACCAAGACAACCTACTTGCTCTTATTATCTATCAGCCTCCACCACCAGGTCCTCCTCCCATAATGGCTACTCAAGCTCCATTTCCTTTTCCTATACCTCAACAACAAGGTAACCATAATTTGAAGACCATACCTATTGTTGCGCTCCCTAAATTCTATGGCCTCCTTATAGAAGACCTTGAGACCTTCCTCTTTGAGTTTGACATCCTTTGCCAGAGTTATGACTATACCACTAATGCCCACAAGTTGAATTTTTTTCCATAAATTCTGAAAGAGGCTGCCTTGAGATTGTTCATGGGGTTGGGCACTAATGTTGTAGCAGACTAGAATGCCATGCACACTATGTTTCTTTTAAAGTATAAAGAATACTATAGGGGTCAAGATTTGAAAGGTGATGACATTTTTAAAATGTCTCAAAAGGAGGATGAAACCTTGGAAGATTATGTAGCAAAATTCATGTTCAACCTGCAGCATAATACACAACACCAGCTAAATGAGGCATCTCAGAAACACCTTTTCTTAAAGGGTGTGAATGATGGAAGTATTGAGGCTCTAGACCTGATGGCAGGAGGAGATATCACACAAAAAGGTTGGGCTGACATAAAGAACATATGTCTAAATTATTCAAGGGCCACTGTGAAGAAGGGTAGGGGAGTTAGAGACCTACCACATAAGTCCAATGGTGGTTCAAGAGTATCCAAAATGGAGCTATCTAACTTGCTATCTGACTTCAAGAAGGACATCATTAATGATATCGCCACTTGGCTAGATAGTATGCAAGTGAGGAGGAAGAAGGAAGAGTTAGATGTTGTGCTGGCTGAGTTTTGTTCTCATTGCAGAGAAAAGAGAAGAAACTGTAAATGCAAAATGGTTGCATCTGTGGACATCAATTCAATGCCCACTAAGTTTAAAGCCACATATGAGGAGAGCAGAGAAGTTTTCTATGTTGATCAAAGGCGTCCATGGGCTCATAGACAAGGTATGCCTCCAGACCCACTGAATAATTTTGGTTATAATAATAATAATAGTCAATGGCCAAACCATAACCCCCAAAATTCTACTTCTCAAGGTCACAATTGGAATTATAACTGGTCCAACCAACATCCACACTATAACCAAGCCTATCTGCAATAGCCACCATTTAACCCATACCAACAGTAGTATAACTCCTATCAATCACCACAGTAGAATAGCCAATGGCCACCTCATGGTAACTAGCAACCACAACCTCAGTGGGGACCCAATCAATCTAATTAGCAACTAGCAATAATGCCTCCACCTCAGCAGCAAGCTATTATTCAGCCACCTCCTGTAGCCAACATCAACCCATAAAATCCAACTGAACTCCCTGCTCAACCAACTCCCAATCCTAATAATAAGCAGTAAGCATATTCCTTGCAAGTAAATGATATCCATCTCAGATTAGGAACTATATTGCCTGCACCCAAGGAACCAATAATAACCAAATTTGTTGATGTTGAGGACATATTTGTGAACCAGCCTTTTGATATTCCACCTATTGTTTAAACTATGCCATTGCCTAAAAATCCTCCTTATTTGCAACTATTGTCTCAGGTTGTTCCACCAAAAGAAAATCCTATAGCAACTAATTTGATTGATCAGCTCAAACAAATGATAGTGAAAATTCCCTTGTTGGATGCCCTTAAAGAAATTCTAGTCTATACCAAAGAAATTAAGGAAGCCTGTATTAAACAACCTGGAAGGAAGAAGAAAGACCCTGATATTGTCCATGTCTTAGGCCAGCTCTCTGATCTCATGCTGAGCAAGGTTGTAATGCCTAAGTATTCTAACCTAGAAAGTCTAGTAGTTACCATCTATATTAATGGGACCAAAATTGAAAATGTCCTAATTGACTTGGGAGCATCAATCAATGTCATGACTAGAGAAGTTTTGCTAAAGCTTAGTATCATTGGTTTGTGGGACACACCTACAATCTTCCAGTTAGCTAATAATTCCATAGTTAAACTAGATGGTATGGTTGAAGATATTGTTGTTACTTTGGACTCATTAGATTACCCTTTGGATTTCATAGTCCTATCACCCAAAGCCACCTTAGGAGGATATCCATTAATATTAGGACGGCCTTGGCTAGCCACAACTGATGCTTGCATTGCATGCCAGTCAGGAAAAATGACCATATCAGATGGGATAAATACCAAGAAGTTAACTCTGTATTATCCAAAAAATCTCCAAAGTGAACTTGATCAGGTTGTGTGGCCAGAACTAGGTGATGCTGACCTTGAAGAAAATGTTGTACAAAAACTTATGGTCATTGAGAGAAATCCATTCATGGTATCACAAGAAGAAGGTGATATACTGGCAGCAATCCTTACCAATCAATATGGTTCTGAGGAATCATCTTGTGATGATCCTAATTTTTCCCTTCAAATAATCATGTCTAAGAAAACCACATCTCAGCTTCCTGCAGCACCTAATTATCTCCACACATTGCTACCCCATGAGATAAAGTCTCCATCTACAGCGGAAGTCTAGATGCTAGAAAAAGTTAAAAGAGTTGAAATTGCTTCAGGAAAGGAGCTGAATGTTAATAAGAACCTAACTGAAACTCAAATGTTTAGTCTTCTAAAGCTTTTACAAGATAGCCCGCAAGCCTTTGCATCGGACTATACTGATATGAAAGGACTAGATCCAAAACTTTGTACTCACAGAATCTATATAAGCCCTGAATACAAACCAATGAAGCAAGCTCAAAGGAGAATTAACCCTTCTTTGATAGACATAGTAAAGTTTGAGTTGCAAAATCTTCTTAGTGTAGGTTTCATTTATCCTATCTTTGATAGCCAGTGGATTTCTCCTCCTGTAATTGTTCCAAAGAAGGGGGGAAAGTGGAGAGTCTGTGTTGACTATAGAGAACTGAACAAAGCCACTAAGAAAGATCACTTCCCACTACCTTTCATTGACTAGGTACTTGACAATCTTTCTTGCAAAAAGTATTTTTCATTTCTAGATGGCTTTAGTGGGTATAATCATGTTCAAATATCACTAGAAGACTAGGATAAGACAACATTTACTTGTCCCTAGGGAACATTTTCTTATTCAGTCTTTCCATTTGGGTTATGCAACACACCTACTACTTTCTAGAGAGTAGTGCTCGGTATTTTCTTTGACATTGCTGCTAACTATGTTGAAATTTATATGGATGACTTTACCACTCATGGGACCACATTTGAAGAAGCACAAGCTAACTTGGAGAAGGTTCTTAAGAGATGTCAAGATTACAACCTCTCTCTTAACAATGAAAAGTGTTATATGATGATGAAAGAGGGAGTTGTCATGGGGCACTACCTCTCATCTTTTGGAATTCAGGTTGACCCCGCAAAAATTGTAGTTATCAACACACTTCCCACTCCAGTCAAGTAGAAGGATGTAAGGATTTTCCTTGGCCATGCTGGTTACTACAGGAGATTCATAAAATATTTTAGCCAACTTGCAGCACCATTATACAACTTGTTGAAGAAATAAGCTGAATTTGAATGGACAAAGGAATGTGAAGCATCATTCCAAAAATTGAAAGATGTTCTAACAAAAACACCTATTCTTAGAGGACCCAGTTGGAAGCTTCCATTCCACATCCACACAAATGCATATGACTATGTCATTGGAGCAGTCCTTGGACAAAAGGAAGGTACTATTGAACATGTAATTTTCTATATCAGTAAAAATCTGCAAGGAGCAAAATTAAATTATACTGTTACTGAAAAAGAGTTGTTAGCAGTTGTCTCTACACTAAACAAATTTAGGCACTACATCACAAGTTATGAAGTATTTGTTTATATTGATCATTCATCTATCAAGTACTTAATGAATAAACCTTCCATTAGTGTTAGATTAGCATGCTGGTTACTCCTCATGTAGGAATTTGATGTAAAGATAATAGACAAACCAGGAAAGGCTAATGTAGTGGCCAATTTCTTGTCACGATTGCAAGTACCAGATGATCCTGTAGCAATTGATGATAGCTTCCCTAATGAGCACTTATTTTCTATTGATTCTTTTAATCCATGGTATGCAGACTTAGCCAACTACCTTTTTGCAGGAAGAACACCACCTCACTTCTCTCCTAAACAACATTGCCTATTGGTTGAGAAGAGTTTTAACTTCTCTTGGATATCAAGCTTCATGTTTTATATAGGACCAGACCAGGTCACCAGGCGATGTGTTCGTGAGGATGAAACCTATGACATTTTGTGGGCATGTCATGATGAACCATGCGGTGGACATTTTGTAGCAAAGAGGACAACCTATAAAATTTTGACAACTCAATACTACTGGCCCACTTTGCATAAAGATGTAACCAAGCATACCTGACATTGTGATAGGTGCCAGCATATGGGGCATCCCACAAAGTCTGATGAAATTACCCTGTAGCCTTAGGTAGTTGTCACACCCTTTGACAAGTGGGGTATTGACTTCATTGGACCCATTGAACCCTCTTCTCATGGGAAGTCCTAGATCGTAGTATGTACTGACTATGCCACAAAATGGGTTGAAGCCAAAGCTGAGGCATGCCAGAATCACAAATTTTTTGAGTTCCTCTATGAATGCATATTCACCAGATTTGGGATACCAAGGGAAATTGTCACAGATTAGGGAGCACAATTCACCTCTCATCTTATCACAGAGTTGATGCAGGATTATATGGCGTGTCATGGGAAATCTTCACCTTATCATCCTCAGGCCAATGGTCAGGTTGAAATCACAAATCGGGAAATAGAATCTATTATAACCAAAATAGTGGCTATCCACAAAAAGGACTGGGCTACACACCTTCCTAAAGCCATATAGGCATACCACACCACATGGAAAACCACCACAAGGTTTACTCCTTTTGATTTGGTGTATGGAAAATTAGCTTTCGTGCTGATTGAGTTCCAACATAAAACACTTCACACAACCTTAGAATTGGATATTGATCTCACCAAAGCTCAAGAAGACCGGTTGCTAAAATTAAATAGATTGGATGAATACAGGAAGTATGCCCTCCACAATATGAAATTGATTCAGCAGCAAAGAAAAAAATGGCATGAAAAGTTCATTTGTGATAAGCAATTTTTTGTGGGAGATTGGGCACTATTGTATGATTCAAGATACCAGCACACACCTAGGAAATTTCATACCAGATGGCTTGGACCTTACGAGATAATATTAGTATTTGACAATGGAGCCGTCTAGCTTTCAACCATTGATCCTATTAGATTTAGGTTACTTGTCCACGGGCATCACCTAAAACTTTACAACAAACCTGTTAGCTATGATGAGTTCCTGAAGTAGTTCCAGAGCACAAAAGAAGCAAGTGATCCTGTAGCTGAAGAGGTTGGGTCTCCTACCCATCCTTCCATCGATTCTTGATTCCATTCAAGAATACCATAATAAACATTTCACATTTCATGGAATGATTTCTCCATAATAATTTTCATCTCACCTTCTCTCTCTTCCACCCATTCACCCCATCCCATCACTTCATTCATGTAGGTGCATTTTTTCAAACAACTCTTCCTACAGCGCTTCCAGGTTCGTGCCACATATACTCGTACATATATTATTTTTATTCATTAATTTTTAGGATTTTGTGTCATTTTAATTTTCTACTCTTGCATAACCTATCTTGGTGGGACCCATGCCATTACTTAGTTGGGGGGGGGAAACTATTCTATTTTCAAAATTTCAAATTAGCATGTAAAATTAAAATTTTCTTGTCCTTGAGAAATGTCTACAACATGACTTGTTGATCTGTCCTTCTATGATTGCATCATCACATTTCAAGTGAATTAAAGATATTAAAGGCTAAACTTAATTTCTAATGATATGCTGTGATGTGTTTGGGGTGGTAGCCTTGGCACCCATGAGCTATTATGAGATATTATGCAAACAATATATCATTAGATTTCATGCAAAGATCTTTAATTCTATGAAACAAGTTGCAGTTAGTACGCCATCTTTTCTTCTACAACACCTTGTTTCATCATGCATTGAGGTCTGTGTTTTACCATTGTCGAGCTTTGAGGAATTAGCATGTTCTGTGAATTCAAAATTCTTTGAGAGTAGCAATGGGGGCTGACCTTTAACGACATGAGCCAATGGATCACAGGGTTTTTTTAAATGATGCATCCACTTGTGAAATGTTTAGAAGAAGAGGATGGCTAGATTATTTCCTAAGCCTTAGGGGGTTTGATGAGGAAGTCGCCCTGCAATTTTTATCCACCTTGAAGGATGGATTTGCAGAGTTCAAGGGATTAAAGATTGAATTCATAAAAGATGTAGTAGCTGAAGTGACTGGTTTTCCTCAAGAAGGTGAGCATTGGGTGAAAGACTTTGACCTGCATTCAATGAGGGCCCAGTTCACTTTGCACGATGATCCCCAGTTAGATGTCGATGAGAAGCAAGGTACTTGGTGATTATCTTTGCCTCTATAATTCATTCAACTAGCTTCATTTGTTATCTAGTACTTCACCTATGAGGGATGCTACAAGTACTTGCATGCTTTGCATTTCAAAATTCTCATTCATCTTCAGCGTGACAATAGACTAGTAAATCTTCCTAGTTTCCTATTTAACATTGTGAAAAAGCAAGCTTTATTAGTCCAGTCAGGAAGCAACCAGTCTATTTTGCATCATTTCTTGATAAAACTAATTGTAGAAAGAGAATTAAATAGACAAAAGGTTGGGACATCAGAAGAATTTCTACAAATGAATGAGGTTGAACCTAGAGTGGTCAGCCCTAGAGGTCACGGTGTTGGTCGGAGAGAGAAAACATCCTCTAGGGTTCGTAAAATTGTTCAAAGAATTGAAATTGATCCTAAAGCCTCCCTTTCCATTTCTAGGTCGCCTAAGAAAAGAACCTTCAATGTTGAAGCCTCTACTTCTTGAAGGAAGAAAAGCACAAAGAAAGAAGCTTCCAGTATCCCTGAAGTATCACCGTTAGTAAGGACCAAATCTGCATCTAGGGAGGATAAGTGTAAAACAAAGGAGATAGAAGAAGAAATATTAGAGTCGCAGCCTAGTGATAATACTGACAATGTTGAAGAAAACTTACATTCCCCTAGGGAAGGAAATTTTGAAAACCCTCCTGAAGTAGTTGCAGAGGAAGTAGCCACTAAAAGAAGGAAATAGAAGAGTCCTCCGAGCTCATCCATACACCCTAGGAGGAGAAGTAGAAGGATTTTTGAATAATATGTTGAAGCTTCTATTCCTGTTGCTAGGATTGAGTCTTCTAAATCCATAGAGAATGAATCTATTGAAAATGAGTCTTTAGAAAAGTCCTCTTCTGAGGAAATATTTCATCAAACTATAGCTAGTAACACTATATTAGAAGATCAGAGTCCACCAATAGAAGTTGACCCTGGAGTTAACTACATACTTATTGATAGTGAGGAGGACTCTGAGGACACAAAGGAATTTGTAAATAATTCTATCAAGCTAGATTTTAGTTTGGATTCTGAGGAAACCCCTAACTTTGGGATGAAAATTATTGAGGAAGTTCCCAAGCAAAGTAATCAGGATGGGTTAGAAATGCTGGCTAAGGTAGCAGCTGATGCTACTGAGGAAATAAATATAGTAAAAACAATTGTTTTATGGAAAGGAGAGTCCTCTACACCAAAGAAAATAATAAAAATTCCTCACTTTCCATCTGGATGGGTGGATGTACTCAATCAGGAACCTTTACCCCCACTAGATTTGTCTACACCCTTGGTTGCATGGACAAACAAATATCACAATCAACACATAACACAAGAGATTTAATGTGGAAACCCTATGAAGGCAAAAACCACCTGTGACTGGCAACCCAAAAATGTTCACTCTTCTAAAGTGAGGTCGGTGAAGACCCAACCTTGTTAAAGGTTACAAACACACTGTTAAGTGTTACCTTGTCAGAGGATTTTATACTAGAATTTATCATCCAACCAACAGTCACTCTAGGGTTGATAGGATAACAATGTTCACTTTATGAATGAAACATAAAAAGACTTTTTAAGTCCACTTAGTTAAGAGATTTGACTATGTACAATGGTTAAATATGTAATAGTATATGATCTACCTTGAAAAAACATCAATTACAGTTTACAAATCAATATTTAGCTCATACAAATCTTTCTAGGCAATATATCACTTCAGATTCAACACTATATCAACTTACTGTCTGTCGATAATTACTCTTTGTAGCTTGGTAATTAATCTACAGTTCAGTTCTCATTAACTAGTATGATCAGAATGCATGAAAACTTGTTCACACGATAATTCTATAGTATCTTCTTCCTCCATCCTTGTTTCAACAATGAAACCAATGACTCTTATATAGATGAGTAAATCATTTTCCTTTTTGTCCATCAGATTTTGCCGCTTAATCTCATTCATTGATTTTTCTGCTTTAACCTTCTTCAGCTGATGTGTTAGTAACACATTTCAATCTGCTCCATTAGATCTTAATTGAATTATGTTAGCCGTCGATCTTCATAAAAAACCTTGTGTTACCTAGATTTCATACACGTTCCAACTCATCAATTTATCAGCTAAACTAATCATTTAATTCCTTTCTATTCTTCTAAGTTAACAAAGAAATGTGTCAGTGAACACTGCGCTCGGTATACACTACGCTCCCTCAGTGTATATTGGAATACTTAATTTACCGACAACACTACTTTGTGTCTTTCAGCTCTATTCTTCATCATAGATGAATGCAACATAATAAAGTCAATATCATCAAGTCATAGACTCATCAACAAGTTACTCATTGTATTCCTTATCCTCATCTGACAAATACATCTTCCTCATGTAGATACTTTTGTTCTTCATCTCTTTCACCTTTCTTCAGATGTTTCGGTATAGTAACTTACAAGATAAGTACTGTCAAGACAGTTGACATCAATGACAACATAATACTGATTTAATCATCTTACATATCTAATTAGCAACTCCTTAGTGATCTTTAATCATAGATTCTTCATTCAGGTTCTAAATCAGTTGTAGTTCATCAATCTCTCCCTTTGGCATTGATGACAACTCAAGTAATATGAAGTGTACCATACACATACCAAACATGTATTCTATAACTCTGTGAACAAATGTTGTGTAATCTCTCCCTAGCTTAATATGTTTAATCACTATGTTACTAAACAACATTATAAAATACAGCTTTGTCATTCTATAGATATGATCTTTTTAGCTCTCAGGTTCCTGCTTCTATTCTCTGTAACTAATCTTTAATGTTCTATTTCTTTCATATTGTCTCTCCCTTAGGTAGTTCTCATCGGTGCATGTTTAACTTTTCTTTCATATTATTTATCTCTCCCTTTGACAACAATGCCAAAGAAACAAATAAATAATCAACTATGTAGTAGCTAAGTAACTCTCTATTGTCCAATACAGTCTCTGTGTACTGATATCCCAATCTATTTTAGTTCTTGAAACTTAATCACAACCTTGAACATTATCCAAAGTGTGAACTATACTGCATCAACATGTGTGATCTTTTGATAAGGTTAAGCTGATGCAACATCCAGATCACATTAGTGACCGATAGACAAGGGACGGACCCCAAGTCTAGTCCTCAAGTATTCAAATGTGTCCTTCGGTAGAGGCTTTGTAAAGATATCTGCAAGATGTTCTTTAGATGTAACAAATTATAACTTCACTTTCTTCTCTTGCACTTGTTCTCTTAAGTAGTGGTACTTAATTGATATATGCTTTCTCTTAGAGTGCATCACTAGATTCATTGAAATATTAATAGCAATGGTGTTGTCACAGTATATAATCACCGGGTCAGTGATTACCTCATTCATTCCTTCCAACACTTGCTTAATATATGCAATGTTTGAGCAATTAGTAGCAGCAACAACATACTCTGCTTCAGCTATAGGTTGAGAAATACAAGCCTGCTTTTTACTTGTCCAAGTTACAAGTCTTTCACCAAAGAAGAATGCTCCTCCGGTGGTGCTTTTTCTGTCATCCACATTTCTAGCCCAATCAGCATCAGTATAGACCTTCAGTTCAAACTTACCTTCCTTAGGATACCATAATCCATAATCCTCTATCCTTTTTAGGTATCTTAAGATTCTTTTAGTAGAAATCATGTGTGATTCTCTATGGTTAGCAAAAAATCTAGCAACAATTCCCACAACATGTGTTATATCTGGTCTACTGTGAACTACATACATTAGCTTACCAATCATGGATCGGTAAAGTGTCTGGTTTACCTCTGTAGTTTCATCTTCTTTTGTCAGTTTACATCTAGTAGCCATCAGTGTTCCCACAGGTTTAGCATCTTCTATGCCAAATGTCTTCAACACTTCCTTTATGTATTTAGATTGTGAGATAAATATCCCATCACTCTGTTGAATCACTTGTAGTCCTAGAAAGAATTTAATCTCTCTGAATATAGACATCTCAAACTCTTTTCTCATCTCATCAGCAAAATATTTACATACATGATCTTGACCTCCAAAGATAATATCATCAACAAATATCTCAACAATAATAATAGTGTCATCAGTATCACCTTTCATGTACAAATTGATGTTCTCACTAGTTCTAACAAATCCAATACTTAACAAGTAAGTATGTAGCCTTTCATACTAGGCTCTTGGTGCTTGCTTCAAACCATATAAAGCTTTATGTAATCTACATACCATGTCTTTGTTTTATGGATCAATTAATCCTTCACATTGTTCTATGTAGACCTCTTCTTCAAGTATACCATTCATAAATGCTGACTTCACATCCATTTGATAAACTATAAATTTCTTGTGTGCAGCATATGCAAGTAGCACTCTAACTCCTTCCAATCTAGCAATAGGTGCAAATGTCTCACC
Source organism: Chamaecyparis obtusa (assembly GCA_027943335.1). Lineage (NCBI taxonomy): Eukaryota > Viridiplantae > Streptophyta > Pinopsida > Cupressales > Cupressaceae > Chamaecyparis > Chamaecyparis obtusa. Next base: position 427,301 of record BSBK01004414.1, read on the forward strand.
ATAATCAATGCCTTCTTCCTATGCATATCCCTTGCATACCAATCTAGCTTTATTTATTATCACCTCACCATTTTCATTCACTTTGTTCCTGAATATCCACTTAGTACCAATAACATTCTTATCTTTAGGGTGGGGTACTAAGGACCAATTTTTTTAATTCTCTATTTGTTATATTTCCTCTTTCATTGCATTAACCCATTCTTCATTCTCTAATGCAACTTTCACATTTTTTGGTTCAAATTCACAAACTAGACATGTACCTTGTCTAGCTTTACTTCTTGTCTACATGGCAGCTTGTCTGTCTCCAATAATTTGTTTCTCAGGATTACGTCTTCTGAAAAAACTAGCTAGTACTTAGTTTCTTCTTTCTTGTTCATCCTATTCAAATTCATGTGCTTGCTCAGTAGCTCCATCTTCTTCATTGGTTTCCCTTTCCTGTTCCTTGGGTTTATTTTCCTGCTAACCAGTTATCATAGGTTGTGACTTCGATAGATAATTAGGATGTTCAATTTAAGTGAATCTACCATAGTCTTCTAGTTCCTTTCTACTTTCCTATGTGTTCTTGTCATCAAACTCATCATCACAGACATTAGTACTTTCAATTATCTTATTTGTAACCTTATTCAGACATTTATATGCTTTACTCTTAGTAGAATATCCTAAGAATATTCCTTCATCACCTTTTGAATCAAATTTTCCATTTCTCTCATCTTTCAGAATAAAACATTTGCTTCCAAAAATCTTGAAATAACTTACAGTAGGTTTGTGTCCAAACCATAGCTCATAGGGTGTCTGATTGGTGTCCTTTTTCAATTGTACTCGGTTAAGAACATATACAGCTATACTGATAGCTTCCGTCCAGTATGTTTGAGAAATATTCTTTTGCAGCATTAGTGTTCTTGCACAGTCAATTATTGACCTGTTCCTTCTTTTAGCAATCCCATTCTGTTGAGGTGTTCTCGGTGCAGAGACCTGTCTTTTGATACCATGCTCATTACAGAAATTAGTAAATTCATCAAAGATAAATTCACCTCCTCTATCATATCTTAATCATTTTAATTATTTTCCAGTCTCTTTTTCTACCTTTGCCTTATACCACTTAAACATCTTAAATGCTTCAGATTTTTCTTTTAAGAACATAACTGTCATCAGTTTAGTATAGTCATCAACAAAAATAATAAAGTATCTATCACCATAATAACTCTGATTTCTCATAGGACCACATAGGTCGGTATGAACCAACTCAAGTATCTTCTCTATTGAGTAGTCTTTTCTTTTAAAACTAGACTTACTCATCTTACCTTTCTGATATTCATGACACATAGCATGATCAGGTTTTGACAAGTTAGGCAACCCTATAAGTCTTTTCTTCTTACTAATCTTGATCATGTTATCAAAGTTCACATCGCATAACCTTTTATGCCACAACCATGCACCTTCATCCTTCATTAATAAAAAAGAAAACTAATCAATATCAAGATAAAATAGATTACCTCTGGATTGTGTGCCGGTTCTGACAAGTCTTCCTCCATCATCATAGATTTTTACCTTTTTGCTCTCAAAAGCAAGTCGGTGGCCTGAATTATTTAGCTGTGCCAGACTTAACAAATTATAGTTCAGTCCATCTACCCAATATGCATTTTCACATTTTATTCTATCATTAATCATTAGTGAACCTTTACATCTTACCATACAGGGTGCATCATTTCCCATCCTAGCAGATCCTCCATCGTATTCATCAAGTAGGTCAAATTTCTCTACATCACTAATCATATGATGTGTACAGCCACTGTCTATGATCCATGTATCATTTCTTCTTACTTTAGAGATCAGTGTTGTTTCTTCATGTTTCTCTTCTTCCTATGAGTCATCTTTCATAGCAACAAATACTACTTCTATATCATCATCAGTATCAGATTCAGATTCAATATCTTCGGCTATGTAACATACCTTTTTCCCTTTGTCATAACTATCTCAGTTATCTCTATTTTTTTGTTGGTAGCATTTGTTGACTCTTCTCCCATAGCTTCGTTCAGGTCGATCTTTGGATCTATCATCATCTTTCTTATTCAAACATCTAGCAGTGATGTGGCTAACTTCTTTAAAATTAAAGCATGCCAAAGGTACCTTACCTCTATACCTTCCTTTACCTTTGGGTAACCTTCTTGCCATAAGAGCTTCAAGCTCATCAAGTTCATCATCGGTATCACTATCACTATCATTATTCTTATTATTCCTGCTACTAGATTTACCAATCTTAAAAGAAGACATGAAAGCAGATTTAACGGATGGTACAACACTATTGTCAAAGTTATTCAATTCAAAAGTTGTAAGCTTAGTGATCAGTGTGTCAAGAGTAAGGCTGGATGTAGCTCTTGTTTCATGAATTGCTGAGATCCTGATTGCATAAATTGGCAGTAAAGTTATGAGAATCTTGCTTATCACTATTTCATCCTCAATAATTCCATCTGATGCTCTAATAGAATGTACTACCTCTTTTAGTCTATTTGAGTATTGCACAATGTTCTCACCATCTTTCATCTTCATATCGTCAAATCAACCTCTTAGGCTTTATGCTCTAGCTCTTTTAACATTCAAGTCTCCACTGTATATTAGATTTAGTTTATCACACATGGCTTTCATAGTAGTGCATCCCTTAATGTCTTCCAATTCAGCATTGGTAGAGGTAGCAACAAGTTACATCATAGTAATATTTTGTTCATGCCTATCTTTCAATTGATCAAGTGTTAGGGGACCTGGTGTCGATTCAATGTAGCCATTCTACATCAGTTCTAGTGCACAATTCCCAATTCTAGATATGTGCAACTTCATCTAGCTTTACCATACTGTGAAGTTCTCTTTGTTCAACTTTGGCACTTCCCTCTTATACATCTTGAGATCTTTTTGTTGGAGTCCTTAAAACTTTGTTCTAAGAAACCACAGCTCTAGTACCAATTGTTAGAATAACCGAGAGGGGGGTGAATTAGTTATCCAATGTCCCAATTCAAAATGTATAATCCAAAACAAATTATTCAACTTCTACTACTCGGTAAACATAAATTACTTTCACTATTTATGTTTTTACAGATTATCAGTCTAAAACTTATAGTAGTTACCGATCAGATCTAACATGTAATATGCAAAGTATGATAACAAACAAATATCACAATCAACACATAACACAAGAGATTTAACCTGGAAACCCTGTGAAGGCAAAAACTACCTAGGACCAGCAACCCAAAAATGTTCACTCTTCTCAAGTGAGGTTGGTGAAGACCCAACCCTATTAAAGGTTATAAACACACTGCTAGGTGTGACCTTGTTAGATAATTTTAGACTAGAAGTTATCATCCAACCAGTAGTCACTCTGGGGTTGATAGGATAACAATGTTCACTCTATGAGTGAAACATAAAAAGACTTTCTTAGTCCACTCAGTTAAGAGATTTGACTGTGTACAATGGTTAAATATGTAACAATAGATGATCTACCTTGAAACAACTTCAATTGCAGTTGATAGATCAATATTTAGCTCATACAAATCTTTTTGATCAATATATCACTTCAGATTTAACACTATATCAACTTACTGTCTATCGGTAATTACTCTTTGTAGCTTGGTAATTCTTCTGCAGTTTGGTTCTCATTAACTAGTATGATTAGAATGCATGAAAACTTGTTCACATGATAATTATATAGTATCTTCTTCCTTCGGCCTTGTTTCAGCAATGAAACCAATGTCTCTTATATAGACGAGTAAATAATTTTCCTTTTTGTCCATCAAATTTTGCCACTTAATCTCATTCATTGATTTTTCCACTTTAACCTTCTTCGGCTACTATGTTAGTAACACATTTCAATCGGATCCATTAGATCTTCCTTGAATTATGTTAGTTGTTGATCTTCATAACAAACCTTATTTGTTACCTAGATTTCATACACTTTCCAGCTCATCAATTTATCAGCTAAACTAATCATTTAATTCCTTTATGTTTTTCTCGGTTAACAAAGAAATGCATTGGTGAACACAAGCTCGATTAACACTATGCTCTCTATACACTACACTCTGTTGGTGTATACTGGAATGCTTAATTTACCGACAACACTGCTTTGTGTCTTTCATCTCCATTCTTCATCATAGATGAATGCAACATAATAAAGTCAATATCATCAAGTCATAGACTCATCAACAAGTTACTCAGTGTATTCCTTATCATCATCTAAAAAATACATCTTCCTCATGTAGATACTTCTACTCTTCATCTCTTTCACCTTTCTTTAGATGTTTCAGTACAGTAACTTACAAGATAAGTATTGTCAAGCTAGTTGACATCAATGACAACATAATATTAATTTAATCATCTTACATATCTAATTGGCAACTCCTTAGTGATCTTTAATCATAGATTCTTCATTCAGGCTCTAAATCAGTTGTAGTTCATCATCAGTGCCTCCAAGAAAAGATGGATAAGGATGTCACATGATCTAAAGTCAAATGAACCTCACTCACCACATAATTTGACCCTTACTACAAGAAGAGTTCCATGGTACATTATGTTGGGAAGGACACTCCTTAATCACTGGTTTCCATTGAGGTTTTAGCCTCCACTCTTCCTATAGCCATTTCTAGTGATGAATGACAATGCAATGGATTATGATATGGCCAGTGAAGTTCCGTGATGGGAAAAACTCAAAGAGACTCACAGATACTTTGACTATGTTCATGATGAGTCTGGGAAAAGAACAACTAGTGACTTGAGGGTCTATGCTAGGATTCGGAATTTCATGGTTGCTGGAGACCAGCAATAGTTCAGTTGGGGGGAATGATGGGCTTCTAAATAGCCATCTTTCTTAGTACTTTTATCCTCTTTCTAGAATAGTTGGTTGCACATAGACATGAATTTATGGTTTTTAAGCATACGAACTTATGGTTTTTATGTATATGTTATGTATATGTGTGAACATAAGATGAAAATGTGGATACTCTTAAAGACATAATATCTACTTGAATTCATGGACATGAATGGTAAATACAATAGCTATACATGTTAATGAATGTTTCCTTGCCTAAGTTATGTTTTGGGTAGTTACCTCCTGTAGCCATAGGATTTTCAAGAGTGTTTATTAAGGCTTACACCTCTTCCTAATATTAATGATGTGGATATATATGTATATGGTTGGATGTGTGTGCATTGATTGTTTTGCAAGTGTTGACTGTGGACATTTAAAGACCAACATAGTGGCGTTGGAGTAATCAAACCCAACTGTGGATTGGAGAATCTTTGCAAGAAAAGCGAGTTGATAGATGTTTTTTATTACATGCGGGCATAGATTTAGTTTCCTTAATGTGCTATATTTCTAGGATTATTCATGGTCAATAATGTTTTTTTTTTGAACTTTATGAGTTGTAATCGATCCTCATTTATGAAGTGATTGTAGACTTAGGAGATAGTTGTAGCTTTCTTTTAAATAATTGACTCTTGTGAATCTGTTGGAGTTAGTCGAACAAACTAGTTTTATAATAGAACACTTGCATACTATTTTCAATCAAGTGTAATCATTTTGTTATGAATGAATAGAATTTTCAGTTCAAGTTTGTATCTTTCATCTTGATTGTAAGTTCTCATTCACTCATTCAAGGGGGCCCACTTGATGAGTGAATTGTTCTGTTAGCGTAGAGTTCATTTTCCTATTATTTCTAAGTAGTTAGAACTCTATTGAACCTACAGCTACTAATAATAGAATTAGTAGCATGTTCCTGTAGTACAGTTAGTTGGAGTAGTTCCTAGCTGTAATTCCCTACTTTAATTAGAATACATTTGTTTACCAGTTTTAGTATAGTTTCTTGAAGCATAAGCATTTGAATTCTATAGATAGTCTTAGAATGAGAAGGTTTTACTTTGCAAATGCCATTCCAAGTTTATGTCCCTAGTCGATAATTAAATGAGACCAAGTAATCCATTTAGAAATCATTTGGGGTGTCCAATCCTAAAATAGGCAGTCCATTGCACTAGGTTTCGGATACCATTATTTGGCCAAGCAAGATCCACAATGGATTTTGAGGAGTCATTCCCTTCAAGATATCTAGCAAAGGCTTCCATTTTGTTGGCCAAGAGCACCAGACCCTCCTAGTAACCCAGGTGGGTTTTTCCTCAATGTTTCAGCATTGTTATCCACCTTATTCACTAGATCAGTGACCTTTTGCTCTAAATTGACTAACCTACCCATTTTGTTGTTGCCCTCATCATCCATATTTTCAATCCTTTCTTTCAGAATCTTATTCGTGACCACCAAACTCTTAATTTTCTAGAAGACCTAGCTATCATACTTCAGAGTGTCTTTGGGAAAAAAAATAGCTAGCTAAATTTTAGAGTCATCAAAAGCATCAAGGTACTTTCCATTAAGATCCACTGAGGTAGGGGAGCGCTTCCACGATGATGGGTTGTCATTCTCCATAAAGTCCTTGTAGCTAACTAGAGGTTCATTTTAAAAACCTTCACCCAAATTTCTAGCATTGGGATGGGAGGGAGAATCCTTAGCCTCATGTAGTTTTGAGGCTTTATTTTTCTAATCCTCGCCCTCATTAAAGAGATTGGGCAATCCATGCTCGATTCTAAATACCCTATCCTAAACATCCTTGAGTATATGTTATATGAGAAAAAAATGGAATATATTTCTAATGAATTATTAATGTTTTTAATTATCGTAAAAATATGTAAAAATATATCCCACAAAAATATAACAACATAAAAAAAGAGTAAAAATTAGGAAAGTGAGAAATGAATAAAGTAACATTCTTAAGAACCTCAAACACCTCCACCTCTAGCATGATCAACTCCTATGCATTCATATTTAGGTCCTTATTCTCTAGAGGGGTACTCTTAGCTTTCCTCTTTAAATTTCCCTTGGTCCTCTTGCCCAGACTTGAAGCCTCTTTATCTTTGTCCTAGTCCAATTAAATAACTTGCTTCTCAAGTTTCCCCTTCTCCAAATTCTACACCAACCTATTCATAGACTCTGGGGTGATCTTGATACTCTTGTGGCTTTGATCCAACATAGTCTATAGGATGTCTTTTATACTTTTAACCTTTTCCTCCAGATGAGAAATATCTCTCTCATTATATTTTTTCAAATTTTCCAGGGAATCCATAGTCTTCTTGAGACAATCAATAATAGGGTTCTTTTTCTTTGTCATCCATAAAATTTTCCCCATAGAAACACTATTCCTAGTAGTAACCCAAGAAACTAAACTTTGAAGGACTTCAATATTTCTATCAAGAGATCTATATTTTAGATTCAAATCATTAATTTCATGAAAAATCCATTTAAAGAGGGTAGAGGAAGAAATAGTGGTATCCCTCACCATGCCCAACATATCAAATAATTCTTACATGATCAGGTTTGAAATGACAGGAATCAAATCTAAGCTCCAAAGAAGACTCAACTTTATCCCACTTTGAGTGACCACCCACTAGGAATGAGTCATGCTAGAAATAAGGTAGGGATCCACTTGGATTTCTACTTCAAGATCCTTATCATTTCCTTCTTCCAAAATTTTATCATTACCTTTATCAAACCCATGCTATTTGGTTTCGGTTGTAGTGCTAACACCAATAGGGGAGGGAAAGGAAATATTCTTATTACTCTGACCTTTTACAAAGGGCTTCTCCTTACGCATCCTATATATTATTTCCTTCTTGTTAGATTTGGGGGTAGAATTAGACTCTGTTGAGGGGACTTAGTCTTCCTCCTCAAAGTCCATATCTTTAGTTCTCCCATTACTACCAAATTTAGCTCTAGATTTTGTGGTTTTTAAGCCTTAGGGAAGGGCTCATAATCTTCTTCATGATACTCTTTATCATTATCCTCTTCTAAACAAATTTTTGACACCCCAATAGTGGTTTCCTCATCCTTAGAGATTTAAATAGGGTTATAAGTGGTGGTAAGGGATTTTTAATGACCATAGATAAGCACCAACAAGCCCTTGTGAAGAATAGGATTTTTAACACATTTTTTCATTTCATCTTTAAAGCTAGTTTTAAGACAAGACCATAAGTAAAAAGCGATGTAAACCCTAACATTATGAAAAAATGATTTAACAACACAAAGTGGTGCCAAAAGGCATGACAAAAACAACCACCCAAGGTAATATAATCCATGAGAACCTTAAGGACCTGGCACCATACCTTTTTCAAATTAGATGTCTCAAAGGTTGACTTCTTTCCCCTATTCTCTAGCTTCTCTCGTTCCTCTTTTATTTTAGGAAATATTTGAATATCCAGGTTTGAATACTTGTGGTCCCTGTAGAACTTCATACCATTTGTAGGAAATCCAATCACCTCAGCCACAACACACTCATCAATACAAACTATCATGTCAAAAAAAATGATGCTTCCATCCTTCCAGCCCCTCACAAACTGCATAGTTATGTTGGAGTCCTAGCCATGGAGATACTCTAGGTATGGAGTAAGGCATCCATCCTTTAGGATATTCCACACCTTTCTATTGGTCTTAATTATTTCACAATCAATGGGCTTGACCTTCCTTCAATTACCCCCTATTTATTTTATTGCATAAATCTAAGGCATAACAAATACACAACCTAGAAATTTGAAAATGCAACACAAAACCACCCACAACCGATGTGAGGCTTTATTTTAATAATGAACCCTAGATCTTTCTGGATGACCAATATCTTTATTAATTTAATCTTGTGAAATAATTAGGCTTTCACCTTACTTATCACAAATAGTCATCGTCATTAAAATTACTTCTTCCACCTCTCATGTTATTTGACCTATCAAGCCACAATAACGCGCTTATCTCAAAATTGATAGTATATTTCTTGCGCCACATCAATTTCTTCATGTTGATGGCCCCCTTACTAGAAAATTAGTTAGTGATGAATTATAAGAGTCTAATTTATGCTGACAAATTATTAATGGTATATCATGTGGTAGAGATTGGTAGTTTTATAATCAATACTACACTATAGATTCAAGGGTTGAAATGGAAAAAGTATATGAGTCTAATTTATGCTAATTTAGAAGCATGATCTCATCCTAATAATATTTTTTCTCTTCTTAGTATAATTGAATTATTGGAACCTCTATTTATTTGAAAAAATCTAAGTTAACGTAAATAATCATGATACTTGTAGTGGTGTACATTATATCCTCTTACAATTTCACAATTATTTTGGGCATAGTTTGGTGGTTATTCATCAGTTCCCATGATTCATGACTAAATATTGATGAACTACAACTGATTGAGAACCTAATTCATGAACTACAAGTGATTAGAGATCATGGAGCACTGAAATGTTATGTAGGATAATTGAGTCAATCATTTTGTTGTCATTGATGTCAATTAGTTTTGATAGTACTTATCATGGTAGTTGAAAATATCTAGACATCTATAAATAGGAGAGAAAAAATGAAGAATTGAGATATTTACATGGAGGAAGATGGATATGACAGATGAGGATAAGGAATAATTTTGGTAACTTATTGATGAGTCTATGACTTCATATTGTTGACTTGATTATGTTGCATTAATCTATTATGAAGATAGATGAAAAATGTTACGAAGTAGTGTGGTCGGTTAATGAAGCATTCCAGTATACAGCAAGCGACAATATCAACCAAGCTTGTGTTCACCAACACATTTCTTTGTTAACTGAGTATGGACAAAAGAACTAAATGATTAGTTTAGCCGACATAAATTAATGAGCTGTAAAGTGTATGATTACGAGGTGGAAAGATAAAGTCTCTTATGAGATCTACAACTAACAAAATTTGAAGAAGATCTAAAGGATGGAATTGAAATGAGTCATTGACACAACTACCAAGGAAATTTTAAGTGGCAAAATCAATGAAGGAGATTAAGTGGCAAAATCTGATGGATGAAAACAAAATAGTTTACTTGTCTATTTAAGAGACTAGGGGTTCATAGTAACATGGATGCCAGATGAAGGAGACTGCAAATATATCGCGTGAACAAGCTTCATGCATGCCTGATCATATTGGTTGAAGATGAACTAAACTACAGAACAGTACCAAGCATTGGACAGCTTTACCGAGGGACAATAAGTTATTGACTGTTGATGAACTAAATAGATATATTTATCAGAGGATTTGTATGGACTTAGAATAGATTTGAACACTTGCAAATCAAGTTTTATTCTAATTAGATCACCTATTGTTTCAGTTTAACCATTGTAACAGATAAAATCTCTTAATTGAGTGGACTTGAAAGTCTTATATGTCATTCACAGAATGTACATTGTTATCCTGTCAACCCCATAGTGAATGTTGGTTGGACGATAACTGTTATTGTTAAATCCTCTAACAAGGTCACACCTTATAGTGTGTTTTGTAATCTTTAATAGGGTTGGCTCTTCACCGAGCTCACTTCAGAAGAGTGAAAATATTTTGGGTTACCGGTCCCAAGTCATTTTTCCCTTTGCAGGGTTTCCATGTTAAATCCTTTTGTTATGTGTTTATGTGTTGATTGTTTGGTTATCATACTTTACGTGTTTCATATTTGATTTGGTCAGTAATCACTATGAGCATTTAACTGGTAATCAGTAATTACACAGACAAATAGTATTTTATGTTTACCAAGCTGCAAAATTAGTTGAATTTGTTTTAAGTGATACATTTTGTATTTGGGACTGTGGATAACTAATTCAGCCCCCTCTCAGTTATTCTAACAATTGGTATTAGAGCATCTTGATTGCTTGGAACAGAGTTTTAAGGACTTCATTATAAAGATCACAAAATGTATAAGAGGGAAGTGCCAAAGCTGAATAAGGATAACTTTAAAATATGGAAAAGCCAAATGAGACTTCATATATCTAGGATTTGGAATTTTGCCCTCACCATATTGGATAATGGCTAATTAGCACTACCTACAGGACCTTTGACTCTTAATCAATTGAGAGATAGACATGAGCATAATGTTAGTATGATGGAGATTGTTGCTGCTCTATCAGATGCCAAGTTTGAAGATGTCAAGGACTACCTTACCTCAAAGGAAATGTGGGATAAACTTATTCAAGTTTATAGTGGTGATGTAAATGTCTGAAGAGCCAGAGTTGAAAGTTTAAGAGGAATATTTGATGATATGAAAATGAAAGAAGGAGAAAACATAGTGCAGTATACAAACTGAATAAAGGAGGTAGTTAATGCTATCAAAGGATCTGGTGGTGTCATTAATGAAGATACAGTGGTAAGAAAAATTCTAAGGACTTTATTTCCTATTTATACAATCAAAATATTTTCAATACATGAAAATAGGACAACACCTAATAGTACTCTCACTCTTGATAATATGATTGGTAAGCTAACAACTTTTGAACTGAATAACTATGATAATAGTGTTGTATCGCCTATTGAGTCTACTTTCATGACTTCTCTAAAGATTGATAAGTCTATTAGTAAAAGTAATATTGATGACAATGTCAGTAATACTGATGATGATCTTGATGATCTTGAAGCTCTTATGGCCAGGAGATTACCTAAAGGTAAAGGTAGATATAGGGGTAAATTACCTTTAGCGTGTTTTAACTTTAAAGAAGTTGGTCATATTGTTGGTAGATGCCCGAACAAGAAAGAAGATGACAGAAACAAGGATCAATATGGTGAAGGAATCTATGGGAGGAGAAACAATAGAAGTTACTAACACTACAACAGAGATAACCGAGACAATAATGATAAAGGAAAAAAGGTATGTTACATTGCTGAAGGGAATGATACCGAGACCGACATAGATGATGATGTTGAAGTAGTTTTTGTTGTGATGAAGGATGATTCTAAGGAAGAAGAAAGGTATGTAGAGACAACACTCATTTCTAAAGTAAATAAAAATGGTACATGGATCATTGATAGTGGTTGTGCCCATCACATGATTGGTGATGAAGAAAAATTTGATCATCTTGAGCAATATAATGGAGGATCTGTAAAAATGGGTAATGATACACCATGTATGGTTAGAGGAAAGGGGTCTTTACTGATAAATGATAAAATCAAATGTGATAATGCATATTGGGTAGAAGGACTAAATTATAACTTCCTAAGTGTGGCACAACTTTACAACTCAGGTCACAGAGTAGCTTTGAGAGAAAGAAGGTAAAGATATTTGATGATGGAGGAAAAGTTGTTGGAACAAGAGCACAAACTAAAGGTAAATTGTTTTATCTTGACAATGATAAGTCTTCATGTTAAATGATGAAAAATGAGGATGCATGGCTATGGCATAAAAGGTTATGTCATGTAAACTTTGATAACATGATTAAAATCAGTAGAAAGAATAAGGTTAGAGGTCTGCCTAGCCTAGCAAAGCCTAATCATGTTATGTGTCATGAATGTCAAAAGGGTAAAATAACAAAATCTAGTTTTAAGAGTAAAGACTATTCAACATAGAGGTTTTTGGAGCTAGTTCACACCAACCTGTGGTCCCATGAGAACACATAGCTATTATGGAGATAGATATTTCATTATGTTTGCTGATGATTACACTAGATTAATAACTGTAATGTTTTTAAAAGAGAAATCAGAGGCATTTAAGATGTTTAAATGGTATAAAGCAAAGGTAGAGAAAGAAATAGAGAAGGAACTAAAATGCTTGAGATTTGACAGAGGTGGTGAAATTATTTATGATGAATTTACTAACTATTGTAATGAGCATGGTAAAAAAAGATAGGTGTCTGCACCGAGAACACCTCAGGAGAATGGTATTGCTGAAAGGAGGAATAGATCAATTGTTGATTATGCAAGGACACTGATGTTGCAAAATAATGTTGCTCAGACATACTAGAGAGAACTAGTCAGCACAGTTGTTTATGTTCTAAACCAAGTACAATTGAAGGACACAAACAAAACACCCTATGAGTTATGGTTTGGTCACAAACTAACTGTAAGTTACTTCAAAATTTTTGGTAGCAAATGTTTTATTCTGAAAGATGAAAGAAATGGAAAGTTTGACTCTAAATGGGATGAAGGGATATTTCTTGGATATTCCACTAAAATTAAAGCTTACATGTGTCTGAACAAAGTTACTAATAAAATGATTGAAAGTACTAATGTCAGGGTTGATGAATTTGATACTAAGAAAAATGAAGAAAGTACTAGGGACCTAGAAGACTACGATAGATTCACTTACATTGAATAACTAGAGTACCTATCGAAGCCATAGACTATGTCAACCGAACATCAGGAAAACAACACCACGGAATAGAAAAGAGAAACCGACGATCAGGAAGGAGCTACCAAGCAAGAAAATGAACCTAAACAGGATGAACAATAAAGAAGAGATCAAGTACTGGCTAGATTTGTTAGAAGACATCATCCTGAGAACCAAATCATTGGTGACAAGCAAGTTGGCATGATGACAAGAAGTAAGTTAAGACAAGGTACATGCCTAGTTTGTGAGTTTGAACCAAAAAATATTAAGGTTGCATTGGAGAATGAAGAATGGGTAAATGCAATGAATGAGGAGATAGAATAGATAGAGAAAAACATGACATGGACCTTAGTACCTAGACCAAAAGATAAGAATGTTATCGGTACTAAATGGATTTTCAGGAATAAGCTGAATAAGAATGGAGAGGTTACAAGGAACAAAGCTAGACTTGTATGCAAGGGATATGCATAGGAGGAAGGTATAGATTATGGTGAGAATTTTGCACCTGTTGCTAGACTAGAAGGAGTCTGAATGTTACTTGCATATGCAACACATAAGAAGTTTAAAGTTTATCAAATGGATGTTAAGTCTTATTTTCTAAAAGGGATACTAGAAGAGGAGGTCTACATCAAACAACCATAAGGGTTTGTTGATCTAGACAAGAAAGATATGGTATGTAGACTACATAAAGCTTTATATGGTTTAAATCAAGCACCTAGAGCCTGGTATGAAAGGCTGCATACTTATTTGTTAAGTATTGGTTTTGTTAGAACAAGTGAAAACAATAATTTTTATATAAAAGGAGAGTCCGACGACACTATTTTGATTGCTAAAATATTTGTGGATGATATTATTTTTGGAGGAAAAGATCGCATCTATAAATCATTTGCTGATAAGATGCAAAGATAATTTGAAATGTCTATGTTTGGAGAGATTAAGTTTTTTCTAGGCTTGCAGGTTATTCAGCAGAATGATGGAATATTCATCACACAATCAAAGTATATAAAAGAAGTATTGAGAACATTTGGCATGGTAGATACTAAACTAGTTGGAACACCTATGGTCATAGGCTTCAAACTAACTAAAGATGATGAATCCACAGAGGTGAACCAGACATTGTACCGATCTATGATTGGTAAGTTGATGTATGTAGTGCATAGTAGACCAGATATTGCACATGTTGTGGGAATTGTTGCTAGATTTTCTAAAAATCCTAAAGAGTTACACATGGTTGAAACAAAATCAATCTTAAGATACCTAAATAAAATAGAGGACTGTGGATTATGGTATCCTAAGGAAGGGAAGTTTGAACTAAGAGTCTACACCGACGCAGATTGGGATGGAAATATAGATGATAGAAAGAGTACCACCAGAGGAGCATTTTTCTTTGGTGAAAGACTTGTTACTTGGACAAGTAAGAAAAAACTTTGTATTTCTCAGTCTACTACCGAAGCAGAGTATGTTGCTACTACTACAAACTGTTCAAACATTTCTTACATCAAGCAAGTGTTGGAAGGGATGAATGAGGTAATCACTTAGCCAATGATTATATATTGTGATAACACAAGTGCAATAAACATTTCTAAGAGTAATGCACTCAAAGACCAAGAACATTTCTATTAAGTATCACTACTTAAGAGAACAAGTACAGGAGAAGCAAGTTAAAATGGAATATGTTACATCAAAAGAGAAACTTGCTGACATATTTTACCAAGCCTCTACCGAAGGAAAATTTTGAATACTTGAGGACTAGAGTTGGGTTTTTCCCCCTATCTACTAGTCACTAATGTGATCTGGAGGTTGCATCAGCCTAATCTTATCAGAAGATCATTCATGTTGATGCAGCATAGTTCACACTTTGGATTCTTTCTAAGGTTGTGAAAGATTTCAGGAACAACTATTTTCATATCAGTATACCAAGATACATTGTATGCACCAGACAACAGAGAGTCACATGGCTAATGCAAAGTTGTATGTTTATGTGTTTCTTTGGCACTATTGTCAAAGGGAGAAATAAACAATATGATAACTGAGGAGATTACTGGAACATCTATCTAAGGGAGAGACAATTTGAGAAAGTCAGGGAGATTTTTGAAGATTTGTTGCTAAGAACAGAAGGAACCTGAGAATTGGAAAGATCATATCTACAAAGGAAAGTCTACATTTGCAATGCTATCATGTAACGTAGTGATTAAACATATTAAGCTAGGGAGAGCTTACTAAGCTACAACATTTGCTTATAGAGTTTTAGAATACATCTTTGGTATGTGTATGGTATATTTCATATTTCTTGAGTTGTCATCAATGCCAAAGGGAGAGATTGATGAAATAAACCTAATTAAGAACCTGATTGATGAACTACAAGTGATTAGAGATCATTGAGCACTGAATTCTTATGTAGGATAATTGAATCAATCATTTTGTTGTCATTGATGTCAACTAGTTTTGACAGTACTTATCATGGTAGTTGCAAATATCTAGACATTTGTAAAGAGGAGAGAAAATATGAAGAGCCGAGATATCTACATGGAGGAAGATGGATATGACATATGAGGATAAGGAATAATTTTGGTAACTTATTGATGAGTCTATGACTTCATATTGTTTACTTGATTATGTTGCATTAATTTGTTATGAAGATAGAAGAAAAATGTTACAAAGTAGTGTGGTCAATTAATGAAGCATTCTAGTATACATCGAGTGACAATATCAATCGAGCTTGTGTTCACCAATGCATTTCTTTGTTAACTGAGTATGGACAAAAGAACTAAATGATTAGTTTAGCCGACAGAAATTGATGAGTTGTAAAGTGTATGATTACGAGGTGGAAAGATAAAGTTTGTTATGAGATCTATGGCTAACAAAATTTGAAGATGATCTAAAGGATGGAATTGAAATGAGTCATTGACACAACTGTCGAGGAAAGTTTAAGTGAAAAAATCATCGAAGGAGATTAAGCAAAAAAATATGATGGATGAAAAGAAAATGGTTTACTTCTCTATTTAAGAGACTAGGGTTTCACAGTAACAGGGATGTCGGAAGAAGGAGACTCCACATATATCATGTGAGAAAGCTTCATGCATGCCTGATCATACTGGTTGAAGAAGAACTAAACTACAAAATAATACCGAGTGTTAGAGAGCTTTACCGAGGGACAGTAAGTTATTGAATTTTCATGAACTGAATAGAAATATTGATCAGAGGATTTTTATGGACTTAGAATATATCTGAACATCTGCAAATCAAGTTGTATTGTAATCAGATCACCTACTATTTTAGTTTAACCATTGTAATAGATAAAATCTCTTAACCGAGTGGACTTGAATGCCTTATATGTGATTCATAGAATGTACATTGTTATCCTGTCAACCCCATGGTGAATTCTGATTGGATGATAACTGTTAGTGTTAAATCCTCTAACAAGGTCACACCTTATAGTGTGTTTTGTAACCTTAACAAGGTTCTCTCTTCACCGAGCTCACTTCATCAGAGTGAAAATATTTTGGGTTACCAGTCCCAGGTGGTTTTTCCCTTTGCAGGGTTTCCATGTTAAATCCTTGTGTTATGTATTTATGTGGTGATTGTTTGGTTATCATACTTTACATGTTGCATATTTGATTTGGTTAGTAATCACTATGAGCATTTTATTGGTAATCGGTAATTACACAAACAATTAGTATTTTAGGTTTGCCGAGCTGCAAAATTAGTTGAATTTGTTTTAAGTAATACATTTTGTATTTGGGACTGTGGATAACTAATTCACCCCCCTCTTAGTTATCCTAACAAATACATGAATAGTACCCAGTGAGAGAGTATATTACTTGTTCTAATCCTCCAAAATATATAACATGTAGAATTTTATTATTCTTAGTAGAGATGTTATACTTTCATACTTATCATGGGTTATAAAATCTAGAGACAAGGAAATTTTATGGGAAGATTCATTGGATGGTACACCTCCTCTTTTTGAAAAGAATACAATTGTATACTCCAAGAGGTTTTCAAGTTGGTGAGAGAAATATGATCAAGACCAACTTGTGCATGCATGTCAAAGATATTCTCCAACACAAAAATTTTTGGTGTTGCAACAAGTTGTTCCACTTTGACAATGTGTTTCTCAAAAATCTTTAGGTATGGAAGGAGTTCTGTCTGTAACTCTATGACCTAATTGGTGATCTTCTCTTCTTATTTCTTGAGATCTTCTATCAACCGCCAGAGTTCCTGAACTCAGTGAATGTGCTTTGAAAAATCTTGTGGCTCGATTGTAGCTGCATTTGCACTGGTCTTGATTTCATCTTCCAGACCTTTGATCTTTTCACTGATCTCAACAGTGAAGGTTTCTATAGTGCATAGCTTCAGTAAGAATTGACAAATTAACTGGGTTATAGATTTTGTTTCAGTGATTACCTCAGATAATTTGACCTTCTTTATTGCCACTTCTTGGCTAATTATTTTTGACAGTTTGTCCTAAATCTTGGATTCTGCCCTTTCTTCAATTTGTTTTTCAACATCAATAGCCAGGGCATTTATCTTCTCGCTAAGTATAGCAAGTTGATCTATAATAGGAGTATCTTCATCAATGCTCACTTCAGATCCCTAACATCTATTAATATTTCTTTGTGTTTTGTTTCTTGCTTCAACTTTTCTTATGCTGCCTTTCTTGTACATAGTTCCCCATATTTGCTTAATTCCTCAGGGCTAAGGGTCCTTGGGTCACACTCAAGTATTATTATAACTTCGTTGAGAGTGACCGGCCCTTTTTCTTTCTTTTTCTTCTTCTTCTCTAGTGCAAGGGGTGACTTCTTCACAATGGTGATAGTAACTTTGTCTTCTTCCTTTGGAGTATCCTTCCTGGTTGACACACTCTCTTCCTTCCTCTATTCCTCAGTAACCTGAGTATTGGTAGCCTCGGATGTGGTGTCAGGTGGGGTCACCTCGATTTCCTTAGGCTCATCTTATGCCTTTGTCTCTATAATAGTTTCCTTTGTTCCTTTAGACTTATGTGTCTCTACAGGTGTTTTAGTGTCTTGTTCTCCTGTGGTGTCTTTATGTTGCTTGGAGTCTGAGCCATTGGGTTGTTCCTGTGAAAGAATTTCTACTGCTTCTGCAAGTACAGGAAGCTCACCCAGTAATGATGTAAATTCACAATCAGTGACTTGAGCTTCATCTTGAGTGTTTTATGGTGCAATATTTACATCCTCATCATCCTTGTCATTAGGATCACCATTTGTGATGTCCTCAATGAGTACATCATCATCGATTTTCTTCTTCATTTGGATCTCTACTAGATCTGGTGTATCCTATGAAATATTTATGTCTTCTTTTTCTTCAATGATATCAATTACCTCGGTAATTGATATACAGGAGTCCTTTGACTTCTTAGCTTGTTCTTTGGCTTTAAAAATTGATCTCCATAGGGCATCACCAGTCTCCTCTACATCCACCATGTTCTCATCTAGTATCATCATGTCTCAGTTCTTTATAGTAAATCTTTCTTGATGATTAACCATGAGTTCATCAATTTTTGCTAAGCTTAGATGTCGGGCTACCTAAACTAGAGATCTTTCTCTCTTTCTTTTCTCGGTGTCTAGTGCATTAGTCCATTTTTTATTTATTCTATCATCCAACTCCTTTGGTAATGTTAGTGAAAATTCTAATGGAACTCTTTTAAACTTTATCATCATTTGGATGAATGCCTCTTCAATCTTTGTTTGATCCTCATTTGACATTTTGTCAAATCTGCTAAGTTCCAGATTAGCAAGGTCGCCATTCTCAATTATATCTTCAATGATTTCATCTATTGACCTTACCTTGTTGCTGACCACTTTGAATTGACTGATTTCATCTTCAATTTCGGTATCCTCACAGTCTTCTTTACCTCTTATCAGTCTTCTCCTTTTCTTCGGTGCCTTAGCTTCAACCTTGGATCCTTTCTTTGCATATGTCTTTTTCGGTGTAGCTACTTTTTGTTTTATTACCTTCTCTACTTCCTTCTTCTCAGGAGGTGAAGCTACAGTTGATGATCTTGTCCATGCACCTGTCTGTATTGGTAACTACCTCTTCTTTGGAGCTTTAGGAGGAGGAATCAATGTAGCTTCTTTTTATCCATCAGATTCAGTTTCCTCACTGTCATATGCCTTGTCATCCAACATTAACTTCCCTTCAGTTTCCTGTTCAACCGGTGTCTCTTCAGATGAGTGAGAGACATCTCCAAATTTAGTTGTTAAGTTTTTCTTCATCTTCTTTGCCTTCCTACACATTTTGTTAATGGCCAATCCTATCGAGATTCTTGACTTAGCTTCTTCATAGGTTCCAAACCTAGTGGCCTTGGGGTCTATCAATAGTGGTAGTAGTGCCTCAATAGATTTTAATGCAAAATAATAGTTCATTTCATAGCCCATAGGTGCTAACCATTTGGTTCTAGGTTCAACCGCTCTTATCATGGAATGATCTGTGTCTACTAGAAAACAAATATCTATCTCAAATTTCTTAACTAATTCCCATGGAATTCTACTTCTTTGATTCATCCTGGTTTGAAATTCTTTAAATTACTCATTGAAATGTTTATTCAAACCATCTCCTAACTTGTTCATTCTCTCAGTAATCTATATAGTTATCAGTTTATGTGTTATCCGACTCACTTTACCGATGCCAGGGAGATACTTCTATATATAGAAAAATAAAGAAACAAGGAGTTAACCAAACTTACATGTGTTTGACTTCTTTGACCTTATATTCTTCATGTTTTCCTATAATTGGTTCAGCAATATCTCTGCAAGATCAATCTGGTGATCTTTCTTCACAATTTTGTATGCCATATCTACTGCGCTACAAGGTATACTATTTAGTCTGCTCGATTGAAATATTTTTTACCTGATCACATGTGACGCAAATTTTATTGTTGGGTCTTTAATTGATGAAATTTTCAATGCTCGACCATCCCATGCAGCTCCAATGTTCTTCTCAACATCAGGTCGGGTAGAGCTTCGAAAAGCCTTTACCTTGTCAGTTGTAGGGTAGCCAGTAACCCTACTGATCATTTTCTTATTGACCTCTACTAGTTTATCCAACCAGAATTTCCCATCATGATACTGAATTAATACAATCCTTATCTAGTCCATTTTGATTGATTGTGGAAAGTGTATGGTGCACGATAACCCTGATTTCTCAATCTATTCATATCTTGTCTTTAGTTTTCCATCGGTGCCACACAATCATTGATAAGCCACAATAGTCTCAAAATCTCCTACTTCTCCAATTTTGTAGTGAATAAATGACCGTACATCTTTTGTTAATAAAACCCTATCTAGGATGCTTGAAAAAGCACCCATTGAATCCATTTGTGATGCAACCTTGGGGTGTTGTTTGTACTTAGGTTCATCAAAATTTGCTCTAACAATTAGATTTACTTCTTCCTCAACACTGTTTGATTTGCTTGCGGATGATGTAGATGCCATAAATTGATTTAGGGTTTTGGAAAGCAACAGGTAAATAAAGTGTTCGGTAGCAAATGTACTTACTCAGAATCATCGAAGAGTGATGTCGGTTTGATCTATAGTAGCCTTGAATCTTTCTGAAAGTCCTTTTAGCTCGAACTCTTTTCTATGAAATCTTCACTCTTTGAGATCGCAAAGTAAAAATGAACTCTATTTCTCATGTAATTATAGACTTTTTGATATTCCCACTCAAATTTTTGTGCATTAAATGTTTGACCTACCTTTTAGTTCATAACAACTGTCAGCACGGTAACAACTATAAACTTTTATATGCTCGGTCAACACACAATCTCTTCATTGGTTGATACTAATATTTGATTAACCTTAAATAGTGATTACTGACGGGTATCCAACTCTTGGTCTAACTTTTACCGACTATAACTTTGTTAGCTCAAAACATGTAAACCGTAGTGCATCTTCATATATGCAGATTTGGTATGTGCTCAACATATATAAGGAACTGTATGTAAAATGTGATCATTTGAAATGTCAGTCCCATACATACCTATATCAACTTAAGTGGAGGTACCGATGTCACCCAATCCAATGGATGAGGTTTCACTAACAACATTACTTGATTAAGCATTCTCATTAGATGTCTTTCTCCACATAGTGTTCCTTATCTTCATGATATCTGCAATAATGTTTCCACTCTCAAATACATGATTTTCTTCTGGTGCTCGGTCTGTGCAATATTTTATTAAGTGACCGACCTTATGACAGTGCATACATGCCATTCCAGTGCTTGTCTAGCTTTTTGATTGTCTAGCCCATCTTTTCTTGTTACAATTTGCTGCAATGTGTCCATATCTACCACATGCTACATAGTTAGCCCATGTGTTATAATCCCAAACATAAGATTTACCTTGTCTCTTTGATTGATACGGCTTGTGTTGTGTTTTCTTCTTAGGAGTCCATACTTGTTTCATCTTAGCCTTACACTCTCATGCAGTGTGTCCATGTTTATTACAAGTATAGCATATTTTCTCCACAATAGTATTGTTAGCAATATCATTCTATTTAGCTCTACATTCATAAGCTTGATGTCCAAACTTTCCATAGTAATAATAGTATCCCTTGAAGTTAGGAGTGACAGGAGGTTTACCTTGTGCTTTGCTTCTACACACATTAGATGTATATCCTAGTTTTCCCCAGTGATAACATGTCAACACTTTAGGTCTTTGACTTTGATTGTTGTTGACTTTTTTAGCTTGATGTGATGATTCTCCTTCACCGGTATAGCCTAGACCATATTTACTCCAAAATCTTCTTTGATTAAATAGAAAGTCATCAATCTTCTTAGAACTATCCTTAGCCAATTTCTTCATTTCATTGTGTTGCTGCTGATTTTTCACTTCATTTCTTAGCTTCTCATTCTCCTCTCCGAGTCTTACAACTTCTTCAAGATTTCTTGACAATTCTCCATTTACTTGGTTTACTTCTTGATTCACAATCATCATCTGATTAGATACTTGAAAATGGAAATCAACGAGTCTCTGCATTTCAATTTATTTTTCTTGAAGTTGTTCAGACATTTGTCTTCGGTCATCAATAGCTAGATTCCTTTCTTGTCTAGCATTGTTCACTATCTCTACCATTCTCACCATCTGAGATTCTTGACCGATTTGCAATGCTTTCACTTGTTCAATTAAATGTTGATTCTTTTCAGACAAATCAAAGATTATGCTTTCAGATCCATCAGAAATGCTTCCAAAACTAGATCCATTATGATCAAATATATCATCAATTGCTTCTTCATGATAACCGATCTCATTTTGCAAAATAGCCATGTTATTCCTTTCAACCATTAATTTCTTCAATCCTTCCTTGGCTTGCTTGTACTATTCAATAAACATCTGCATCTGAATTTTTTGATTCTCAATAGTCTTTTCTAGCTTATACCTCTCCATGACTTAGATCTTTACCCTTCAATGGTTAAACTATTCAATAAGAGAACTGAGCTCTGATACCAATTGTTGGAATTAGGAGAGATAGGTACTAAGAGGGGAGGGGTGAATCAGTGCCCACAAAAACTTTAACTTAATAACCTTTCAGATCTACAACAGCAAACAGTGATAACCTTCCAAAATAACTTGCATCTGACACATGTATCATTCATCCATTCAACTTATGAAAGTAAATAACATGAAATAAACAATATGACAATCACATAACACAAGTATTTTGGTAACGCAGAAACCCTTGTTAGAAGGTAAAAACTGCGGTGGGGATGACACCCACAAATTCTTCACTACTATAGATAGAAAAGGTTTGCCTATTAGGGATACAAGTTTGGATCACTTCTGGTGATCTTACCCTGGTGATCTAGTGTAACCGTTTGCATAGAAGAATGTGCCATTCCTGATTGCTATGCTATTTCCTGTGATCATCGATAAACACTGTATAAAATGCTTGGTGTATACTGGTGCTCAGTATCGGTGTCTACTGGTGCTCAATAAACTGTCTGATGCTCGGTGTATAAGCTTAACCGACTGGTCTCTTTTTTTTTATAGCTACCGACTAGCTTAGTTTAAGTAACCAACTGATATTGTAGATAACCTTTGATACTAATGACAACCTTTAATGCTCAATAGAGATAACAGTCTAGGCTTATACAATTAGACATAAATATTTTTCTTCCTTGTTCACATCTTAAGATATAAAGATGATGACTAAATGGCCTTAGATAACTCTAATGTTCAAGGGTAGCCTTTTATTAAATTCTCCACAAATATCGGTGAAAGATAACATCAAATGACTTCCACCAGAACTTAACCATTATAAAATGAAATTTGATGGTTCATTGAGTAAAAATTATAGAGATTCAAAATCCGTCTATTTAATCAGGGATTATTTAGTAAATTTTATTATAGAATTTGAAACCAAGCTACCTTCAGGTTCAAATATTCTAGAAGAATTACAATCTTTTCTTAGTGATGTTAGGATTTCACTTGCCTATAATGTTGATAACATTTATATATAAGGTGAATACAAATTGATAATTAATTTTGATAACAAATAAGGTTTCCAATTATAAATTAAACTATGTTTTCTTTGAAGTTTAGAAAATCTTACTGAAGTTCACAAATTTCAAAGTTGGTCATTATTTTAGAGAGGTTAATTAGTTGGCATATTTATTGGAAAATATTACAATGCAATTAAAAAGGAAAAAAAATTTTCTCAATGTTAGATTTTCTTTTTGTAACATAATTTTCCAAAGTCACGCATAGTTTTTAAAAGATCATCTTGTAGAAGAAGTAGAAATAGAAAATGGTTCTACTTTATCTAAGACTAAGCCTAGAGTTTTCACTAATTATTGTGTTTTTAGGTTTTGTATGTTCTTTTTTATATGTTACTCTTTATTAAAATAAGATAAGTAGAATATTTTTGATGTAGGTCTAAATATATATCAAACTCGTCACTAGATTCACTTCTTCATTTGGAAAGGAATCTTTTTGAAGCTTGCATGAGAATGAGTACAATAATTTCCTAATGCACTTGCAAGGATTTTAATTTAATTCACAACATCTCAGGGCTTTAGATTGTTTTCAAGTTCCAAATTCCACTGATATTCTATCTCTCCACAAAGGAGGACTCAAACTTGAAGGAGATAGAATTCAAGGTGACCAAATTCAAGTCAATTCCACCTATTCCACCTATGTCTAGGTCTGATTTATGAATTATAATTTGTGAGTCATCTCATCCTTAAGAGAATAAATTAAATGGAAAGATGTTTTCAAATGAAAGAAAAAGTTTCAATATATCTTAATAGTGCTTGTGTGCTTTGTTATGAGAAGTATTACATACTTTCTATAATGAAGTCTGCCTATGTATTTTCTTTGGAAATTTATATTTTAATTTATTATATTTTTGCAAGACCATATGATACTATATCATCCAATATAGTGTTATGTATTGCAATTGTATGTATATGCCTAGTGATTTTCATATGTATTTTTGGTACTTTTTAAATACAAGTACTTTTTTGCTTCTATTAGAATTAGTTTCTCTTCAAGCTCTATTACTTCTATAAGGTTGATTGTACTTTTGGATTCTGTATAGTAGCTATAAAGTGTCTATAAGTTATATAAATTTATTTTACATATGTATTTACTTCTTCATATTAATATAAGATCAGACTATATGCCTTTTATCCAAAAGAAAAAATATATTATCCTACATGAAAAAAGAATTGAACTAAACAAAATATAATACTCTAGTTTATGATAATTTAGAAGTATGATCTCATTCTAATAATGTTTTTATCTTCTTTATTGAGTTGAATTATTAGCACCCATACAAAACCTATTTAGTTGATAAAATCTAAGTTAAGTAAACAAATGATGATACAAGAAGTATTTTGAGTTGTATCTTTATACAACTGTACAACTATTTTTGCCTTAATTTGGCAGGGGTCTCTCAATGTCACTGATTCTTAATTAGTTTAGATTAATTTCCATTTCCAAAACTAGAAGCTAAACACTATCTTGAGCTTATTGATCTTTATTTTTTCTTACAATTATATGAGTATCACACCTAGCATCACCGACACCAAAGACTAACCTTAATTTAGTCCAAGTCTTCTATACAAAGATGTTATATTATTTATATCATATCAATCAAAATATTGAAATGAAAAAACATACGAGGAGTTGATCATTATCTATAGAATAATACTAGAGAGAGTGAGAGATCCTATAAGCCTCCAAAGCTATTCAATAAAACAATTACCTAGAGCATGTATTTGAAGTATAATAAACACTTAGAATTATTTATTTATAATAATATATAAATATAATGTCAGTTTAAGTTATGGATAAATGATGAGCTTAATTGATTTTTGTTTTGAATAAAATTACTAATTTATCTACATAATTTGGGGTTCTATCTTATGATTAATGTGATTGGTAATAATAGAGATAGATTTAGGTTTCTTTGTGAATCATTGATAATTCTACACCTTGACTATGAATAAATATTTGATGCTACTATTCAAATGATAAATAGAAAATGTAAAGAAACTTGAAACTTGAAAATGGTAAGCACGAGTTTAGTGTCTCATTAGAAAGTTAGTAGGTAACCAAGACTAAAGCCTAGTTACCGCTATAATGAATTGTCCTTCTTAAACTAGGTCAATTGATTGCATATATTTGTAAAGATAGAAATAATATTATCAAAACCTGTATCAAATTCAATAAATTTTTAGGTTTGAATTTACTTTATTATCTACCAAACTCCTATGAAAATCAAAATGATAGGTATGGAAATTGTATCTATAATAATAATAATAATATAAATTTAAATACTTGAGGATGGTGGCATGATAAAAGATATCATTTACCTCAATGATATTAAATATTCTAGAATAACTTGACGTGAATGTAAAAATCTATGTTTTTGTAAATGTTGATTCTATTTATTTGGAATTTGATTGTAAAGTGTGTTGTCTCCAAAACATCCTCTTGAGAAATACTTAAGTGTAATGTTTTATTTTTTTCTCTAGATTTGATCTAAGTTTAGTGCACTTTCTTAGACTTCTTAATGAGTTACAATAACTCATTGGCAATCCCTCTCATATATTTCATAGTTATTTCACTTAGTATGTTTCTTGATCATAATAATTTAAAATAATTTTATGTCAATTTTAGAATAGTCTCCCACTATCTTCAAAATCCAAAGAATGCATATATTTTTAAAACCAAAAAGAGGTAGGGAAAATATGTCCTATTAGTAGGCCATTTTTCATATGTAACTTCTCTTCTTAAGTAGATATTCCTCAAGTCCTGATTAGATATGGGCCTCCCCACTACATGGCTAAAATTGGATTATTAAAATAAATGAAAGACTTTTAGAATCATAAACTGATCATTAAATATTCATCATATTATTTTATCTTAAAATAGTTTGTCCTAAATATATAACTTAGACATCAGACATTAAAAAATTTAATAAACTCTATAAAATAGGATTGTGACACTTTCCATATTGATTAGTGATTTCTATGCGTTAAAAGATATAAAACATAAACATGAAAAATAAGATTCCTCTAATAAGGGTAGAATTGTCAATAATGCCAATTATATCAACATCTGATAAGACTACACTACAGATTTATTAGAAGGATAACATTCCTTAAAAAAGTCAATTCTTTTGTGCACAAATGTAACATGTATGAGTAAAATACTATACGATGACCATGTTCCACATCCAAATAAAATTTTCCTTTCTATATGATATAGTATTTTCATTCTATCTCATAATCCTTGCCTATAGAAGAATCCCCTTCAAAATCATGATTAAACTATCCATTTCATGCCAAATCACGATGTACTCCATCAATAGCAATATATCCCCTCAATTCTATTTATTAATACTATTAAAAAATGGAAAGCTATTCCCACTCCACCTCATGATCATATTCCAACTCAATATGTTCTTCCATCTCCATCTCAATATCCTTACATCTTTCTTAATACCTATCATGATCTGATCATACTTATTTGAGTAATGTGTATCAAATAAAAACCTAAATTTTTATCCAAACTCACTCATCTAGAAGTATCATGTATCCTTAAGTTGATCATTCTCAAAGACATGAAGATCAAGATACTAAATAAAAACTTCATTTGATTCAATCAGGATTCAATTGTGTGATTTACATTGATATCTGAAAGGATTTATAAAGCCTTATTTTAATGTGAATAACCACCTACAAGAATGTAACTTCCCAACTAATAATTATAATCTAATACTTATTAACCTAAACTACAAACTATCCTATTTTAATGTAATATTCCAAAATTCCCCTCCTATTAGATTAATCCTAACAAGAGTGGAATATTGCAAGGGTTTTGAACCCAACCCTTCTAGAGACTCTGATGAGTTATGTTCACCAATCCTCCTTTCTCGCTCAAGAAATGCCAAACTGACTGCAATAGTGAATCTTATGACTTCCTTGGTTATCCAAGAGATATTGACTATCCACATTAATGGATCACCCGACAATAGAACCTGAAACTATCTACACAACATGAATGGTCTCACCTCCTATACATAATGAGATAAATTTCCTCCAAAATTCTTAATTTCCTCTTAGTGTGTCTAATGCCTCATCTAGTTTTCCACATGATATGCCTTTCGTCCAAAATTCCACATCTCCTCCAAGTGTGTTGAACACCTCCTCAAGTGCTATGGAAACAATCTCTCTTCTTTTGCACATAATATCACCCACATGCATGCACAAGAGATGCATTTTCTCTAGAAGTACACATCTCCTCTGAGTGTGTCTAACACCTCCTTCGGTTCTTGAGAAATCATATATTAAAATATTTCCTTCCCTTGCTCCTTGAAGGATCAATCATAATTCAAATCCCCCTCTTCTCTTTAGGGACACAAATATAACAAGTCCCCTATTTTCTTTATGGATAACTCTATCAATCCCTGAATTTTCAAGGAAATGAATAGGTTTCTTCTCATGGAGTGAATCACCCTTGAGAAAGAACTTAGCTTGAGATGATAGAAAAAATCCTTTGTTTGTTTCCTCTAACCTCTTATAATATATTTTTAGAATTTATCCATTTCATGACTCATGTGATTCTACGAAAACTTTTTCATGTATGATGAAGATGGTTTAGAAAATACAAGAATTGTATGACATATAGGAAAATATGACAATATTTAATAAATGATAGACCCATACCTTCAAAAATAACATAATTTTAATAATATAATATTCTATCTCTATATCAGCAATTTGAGTGAGGAATTTTATCAAATAATTTTGTCATTGTTCATATAGTTTTGATAAGTAAAAAAAGGTTTTACAAGGACTTGAAATGTATAACAAAGAGTTTAAAATATAGCAATAAAGTTTTACAGAAACTATGTTGTAGCACCGATGAATAGAAGCCAAAACAAAAAAGTTAACAACCATAACAAAAGGCTACAACCAAAAAAACATAGAAGGGACAACAAAAGATAAGACAACAGGAAAAAGGATAGCTAAATTTATTTCATTAGGTCTTCAACATGGATCACTATAAGCTGCATCTTCCTAGCTGAGTTCTTGAGCTCTTCCATCTCATTGTCATCTTTGGTACCAATCTTTCTTTTTATATCTCGTGTACACTTTACCGATTCCATAGTGTCCTTAAACTCCTTAACCTCTTTTTCACCCTTTTCCTACTCCATCTTTTCAACCAAGATCTTATCATGTTCAATGTAGGCTTTGAGACTAACAAGGCATTGCTCATTGATTTTTCTCATGGAGTCTTCTAATTTATCCACTTTGTTATACATTGTATGGAGCCTGCCCTCAAAATACCCATCAATAACCCTTTCCTCTTTCTCTTTCAATCTTTTTTCCATCTCGTAGACCTTGTCATCCATTTCAGCATAAGCCTCCACCCTATCCACCACATCTTTCATTTCATCAAGGCACTCTACAACTCGTTTGTCCCAAAACTGCTCTTCTTAACGAGGTTAACCTCGCATCCCATCACCAACATTTTCTTTTTAATATTGTCAATATCATCCATCATTTTACCTAGTGTGTAGGTAAAATCCACGAAGAAGCTCTTATCTTTAGTCATATCATTTAACCCACTTTTTTCCTTTTTTGTGTCCTCATTTTTAGTATTCATCGTAGCCTTGGTTCCTATAATTCCTTTTTCATTACTATCCAAAATCTCATCCATAACTTGGTAGACATTTTGTAGATTATCCTTCTCCTTCTCCAAAGAAATTTGGACTTCACCTAGATTACCAATGTCGCCCTCCATCCTACCTTCTTTCTCTTTCTCCTCCCCAATATTTTCCCCAATACTCTTTTGATGCTCTAGATTCTCGTCATCCTTTGATGATATAATAATTCTCCTCTTCCTGGTGCTTTTCACCCTTTTTTTATTTTTCTTGTTGCTAATGAGCTCGCCTCTTTTCCTTTTGTTACCATGTTTCCCCTTTTCATCTTAATACTCCTCATCTTCAGTGCCCTTTTCAATTTCAGAATCTTCCACAGAAGCCCTCTTCTAATTTTTATTAGAGGAAGAACCTTTAAACTTAGCCTTCTTTAAGGAACTGGTCCCAAAGGGCTCCTCCTCCTCATCCTCTATTTCCTCAACATATATATTATCTTATTCATCACCTTCTGTGTCCTCATCATCCCTAGTTTAACCCTTCAAAAAGGTTTTTTCCACCTTTTTGTTTTAAGATCATACACCAGAAGCATGAGGCCCTGATGTGAGGCATGGTCCCCTTTCAAGTCCTTCTAAATACTAATAATGGTAGAATCCAGTGAACACAACAAATAAAAAGGAAGACTAGTTTTCACATTATGTCTAAAATGATTTAACAACATAAAATGGTTCCCATATGCTCTGTTAAATCTACTGTGGAGCATGATATAGTTGATGAAAGTATATAAAGCATACCTCCACGATCGATAAATATGCTTAGGAATGTAATAGGAGGTATCCTCCTTCACCAGCCTCATCTTTTCCTACTCTGTTATAGGGAACTTCTTGGGAGCTTTATCAAAGATACTCCTATCTCTATAAAAATTTAACCCTTCCACTCTCATACTAGTAGATTCCATAATGATATCCTTTCTAACCACCATTAGTTGATTACGCACAAGAACTATACCATTATTCCAAGTTTTGAAGAACTGCTTCAAAATAGTAGGGTAAAGGAGACCCAACGATTAGTTGTGGATGGACAGTCTCTACTGGCCAAGATATGCAATGTTGAATTATTCATAGATGAGAACCAACGCTTGCTTGAAACTCTCAAGCATGAGATCAAAGTTTCAAGTTAGTCCCTAACTTTGGATGCCCGCAAAAGTGCCATACATTATGTTAAGGTAATGCAAACACAAGGTAAGTTAGCCGAGCTATTGGAAAATGATGGCAAGATTCGCTCTCGCCTACTTTCTATTCAAACTATTCTTACACCACATATGGAGGCTATATAGAGAAAATTCACCAAGGCTAACACATTGATCTAGAATGATTCACATTTGTCTACAGTTGAAGGTCTCATCAGTCTGGCTACTGATTTAGAAGTACAAATTGAAGTGTTAAATCTTGCTTCAACTGCATGGATAGATGCATTATACATGATCACAGTGCTACACAGACCTTTTCTGGAGAAAATTTTTAACTTACCTACTGATGAGGAAATTAGTCATGTCAAAAACAAGGGGGAATTATCATGACATGAGTGTGAACAGGGATAGGTAACACAATTTTGAATATGTATATATATCTCAGGGGGAGTTTTAGGCTATACAAAACATATTATTTTGTAATTGTAAATACAGATGTCATGAGAAAGTATTTTTGCCACTAATGTCAAAGGGGGAGATTTTAGATCTCTATAATTTTGTTGACAATTAGTGTCTTACACTTATTCATATATCAAGGCAAGGATGGTCTGTCATCACTACGTTGAGTCATTCTATAAAGGCTGAGTTTTGTATTGTATACTCATCGAGCAGTAGTACTGTCGAGTAAAGTCACGGTCACAATATGTTTGTAATATGCCGAGTATAGTTATTGCCGAGCTACATATACCAATGATTACTGAGTGATAGAGAATTTCAACAGATGTTGAGTACAGTAGATGCTGAGGAAAGTTGATGTCGAGTGCTAGGGATAACTTTTGTTGAGTTAGCCAAAATTGACATACAAGTCTTAAATGGCACAATGATCGAGGTAAACCATTTTTGAGGATAATTATATTTTGTATGTTGTCTATTGAGGTAATCACAGAGGTGGTTATGCATCCATATTGCTATCATTGATCCCTGTGTATAACCTTTAGCCAATCAAAAAATTGTATAGTATAGGTGGTAATAAGAATATATCTGGACCATAGATCTTGTAATGATAAAACATTTTTGTTACTATATAAAGGAAAGATCTAGGATAGAGATATGTGTGTGAATCAGAGAGAGAAATAGAGACATTGAGATCAGATGAATACCATGAGTATGTGAGTATGAGGAAATGATAATGAGAAGTATTAAGATTGAGTTTAGTGACCAAGCAGAGCAGTGAAAGGACAGAATCAAGAAAGATTAGATAGAAGAGATCACAATCATATAGTAAAGAGAAGATCTGTAATCATCATATCAATGCAAACCGAAGGATCATATACTGAGACATTTTAACCAGTGTATCAGGGTAAATCTCTTAACCAAGTAGTCTTAGCAAATTTTTGTAAATCTCTTTACCGAGTGCTTACTTTATTGTAAGTTTACAAATCCTCTAACAAGGTAGACTGAATAAGTCTCTTATCTTTTAACAGAGTAGACCTTTCACAGTGTAGATCATGATATGATCAAGTTTTGTAAGCCCTAATAGGCAAACTTTATTATCTACAGTAGTGAAGATTTTTGGGTGTCATCCCCACACCAGTTTTACCTTTAAAGGGTTTCTGGGTTACCAAATCTATTGTGTTATGTGTGATTTCATGTATGCTGCTTAACATGATATATTACTTAGATTGTTCAAGTTTTGTTTACATGATGCATAAAGTTCTAACAGTTTAAAAGGATAGAAGTTAGTAAGTTCTGATTCACACCCCCCCCTCTCAGTACTACTTTGCCATTTGTATTTCCAACACTTTTCACCCTTTTTTTATTTTTCTTGTTGCTAATGAGCTCAACTCTTTTCCTTTTGTTACCATATTTCCCCTTTTCATCTTAATACTCCTCATCTTCAATGCCCTTTTCTATTTCAGAATCTTCCATAGAAGCCCTCTTCTAATTTTTCTTAGAGGAAGAACCTTTAAACTTAGCCTTCTTTAAGGAAATGGCCCCAGAGGGCTCCTCCTCCTCATCCTCTATTTCCTCAACATATATATTATCTTATTCATCACCTTCTATGTCCTCATCATCCCTAGTGTAACCCTTCAAAAAGGGTGTTTCCACTTTTTTGTTTTAAGAAGATCATACACCAGAAGCATGAGGCCCTGATGTGAGGCATGGTCCCTTTTTAGGTCCTTCTAAAGACTAATAATGGTAGAATCTAGAGAACACAACAAATAAAAAGGAAGACTAGTTTTCACATTATGTCTAAAATGATTTAACAACATAAAATGGTTCCCATATGCTCTGTTAAATCTACTGTGGAGCATGATATAGTTGATGAAAGTATATAAAGCATACCTCCATGACTGAGAAATATGCATAGGAATGTAGTAGGAGGTATCCTCCTTCACTAGCCTCATCTTTTCCTACTCTATTATAGGGAACTTCTTGGGAGCTTTATCAGAGATACTCCTATCTCTATAAAAATTTAACCCTTCCACTCTCATACTAGTAGATTCCACAATGATGTCCTTTGTAACCACCATTAGCTAATTACCCACAAGAACCATACCATTCTTCCATGTTTTGAAGAACTGCTTCAAAATAGTAGGGTTTCCACCATGCAACCTCTCTGTAAAGCCTGTCGTCCCTCCTTTCTTCAGGATATCCCATACCTCCTTATTTTTTTCCACTCCTCATAGTTCATTGATTTGAATCTCTTCTTCCTACCACCCATATTAAATCTTTGATAAACCTTCACCATATCTCTCTAAAAACTAAAAATGTTGTTGTGAATAATACTAGCTTGGCTAAACTTAGCAAACATAACCAACCTAGAATCCATGCCAAATTAGGAATGTTGTCACCAATTTTTGCTTCTCACAGAAAAATAAATAATGAAGCCTCACGTTGTAATCAATATTCATCATTAAAAATACTAATTAACACAATTTCTACCTGCTCCTTAAATAGTCACTATTTGTTAATGATTTCTCCTCATAAGGCAGATCACTCTTGTCATCCCATTTCATCATCACCTCCAACTTGCAAACCACATTAGCTACCTAGTCAACAAGAGCATTCATTTCTCTAAAATTATGCGTGATGACATATTCTTCAAAAGAGATGATTAAGATTTGTGCCTTATAAATAACATTATAAATAGTCCATGAGGGGTTAGAATCCTTATTTAAACATCTTATAATGTTTAAAGAATCACCTGCAATCCAAAGTTTCTTACAACCCTTCTCCTTAGCTAGAAATAAGCCATGGAGAGTTGCATTAGCCTTTGCTGCATGATTAGTTTGGATGCCTAAAGGTATGACACTTAGTCCTTTACAAACACCATGCTCATATCTTATCACCATTCCACATCTAGCCACCCTCGGGTTCCCTTTTGAGGCTCCATCAAAGTTAACCTTCATCCACCCACTAAGAGGGCAATGCCACATAGCCTTGTTTCTCAAGGAGTCTTTCTTGCACTTATTCATATTACCTTTAATCTTCCAATAATCCAAGAAAATAATGTCCCCCATATTAGAAGGTTTAATCATGTTCCCCTTTAAATAAATATTCTCCATCATAGCTCTTTTGATCTTATGAAAGACCACATTTTCATTGGAAACCTTATTTCTAAAGACTCTATCATTTCTTTCTTTCCAAACCCCTCATTAAATATAGGGTAATATGAATTTCCAGAGATTAATCATAGTTTCATTCTTTGAGGGAGGTATCCAAGAAGTGAAAAAGCTTTGTAAATCCTTTGGGAAGATCCTTTCCACATTAAGAATTTTTATGCATTTTTCCTCTTCTGAACATAAGGGTAGTTGATGGTCATATTATTAACAATTTCCTCATCCTATTTGCATAAGTAACATATGTTAGCCATAGTCAATCATCTTCCTCTGAAGTTATCAGTAGTAATTATTCATAGTTACACCAAACCAAGAGATACAAATAAAAAACCACATTGAAAACTAATTTTTCTATCATCAATACATATATAGTCTCATAGATTCTTTTTTATGCCTTTGTGTCTCCTAATTTTTATTAATATTGAAAGAAATCCAGGTATTTGATGAAAAACAAACTTTTGAACTTTTTTTAATCTTGAAATAAATCCCCTTATTCCACAAAAAAACATCTTCTGAACTTTATTAGAAACATAGGTTTCTTCAACACTGATCCTTGGATCCACACACCTCCAATCCAAAAACATAATCATTAAATCTTAATTATTGAAAATGCTTTATTAATATACAACTCAAGATTCAATTTGTTGAATACTTTGTTATGTGTAATTATCACCTCACTTTCAAAATGTTGTAAATGCAACCATGTAGATCCAAAGTCTATGAACATAGGAGAAATTACATAACACCAAATCAGAAAAACCACATCCTGCGGGTTTTGATATGTGCATAAAAGAAGAAACTCCACATGCTAAATAATACTACTGACCAACACCACACATGGTTTAGGCTCTTCATCAACATCACATTTCGAGCTCTACATCAATAATTAAATATTTTTATTTAGACTTATACACATAAAATCCATCCTTTGAGTACAAAATTCTTATGTACGGCTCCATGATCATTTTCCTTCCTAGTTTGTGATAGAACCTTAATCTGTTGACCTGTTCTCCTCTTTGCTGACCTTTCCTCCCTTATCTTCATCTATTTATTTCTATTTGTAGTTCACTCACATTTTCAAAACCATAAAAGCCTATTCTTCATCATAAGAATAGAAGAAGATTTCTCTAATATTAAATGAGAAACGTGAAGAGAAAGATACTGAATAAAAGATTCATTTGATTCAATCAAGATTCAATTGGATGATTTACATTGGTATCTGAAAGGATTGTTAAACCCTTATTTTCTCATGAATAATCACCCATGGGAATGTAACTTCCCAACTAATAATTATAAAATAACATTTCCTTATTAACCTAAAATAAAAATTAACCTATTTTAATGTAATACGAAAACAAATTCACCCATATATCCTTTATTTTATCTAAATATATTTATTATTCCTTCCTCTAAAATTGATTATCCTATCTTTATCCTCCAATATATTCCACATTTCTTGTCTATCTTCCCATCCCACATTTGATATTTATTTATATATTATCTTTCCTATATCGCTATCATTTATAAGCTTACCAAAACTAACATCATCATATTTACAACAAGAAGATCAAAACTCATAAGTTCAAATTGAGGAATCAACAAGCTTGAGTGAAGATTTAATCGTACCATATTTAATATTTTTATATCCATCCTATCACCATTATACCTTATCTCTATAGTTAGGAATAACAGTCCACCAATACAAATGAGAGGGGGTGGGGTGAATTAGTTTTAGGACATATTATTAAACTTTGAACATTGACTAGAAACAACACTAAATCAAATGATAACACAATAAGAACACAATGACACAATATTTTTTTGTCAAGGAAACCCTATTAAAGGTAAAACCCAAGTGGGAATAAGCACCCACAAATGATGTACTGAGAGTATTGTATCCCTATTAAAAGATATGCCCTTGTTAGGAGTCAAAGAAAAGAGTAGGCTCATTGCCCAGGTTCACTGCCCAAAGAAGGTTATGTCCACCTTCAAAACTCACTATTCGCAACACAAGTGTATGTAAGGAAATACACAATCCGTAAAATATATGATAAAAACTATCTTTCCTTGATCAGTTCCAATGAAGTGTAAACTATCCTCTTCTCTACATCTAGCATACACAAGCTTGCAGCTTCCACAATCCTTGTTTATATCACATTCATACTACAACATCTTTTCAAAAGAAAAGATCTTACATATATACCCTATTATAAATAAATGATCAGGTCAGCCAATTAGGCTTTCCTATTATACAAATAATTACATAACCCCTTTCTAAGATACACACGGTATCTAGAACAAGTATACAATAATTATATTTCAGTTCAATTAAGGTTTGACATCTGTAATTCATGCTCTCCATTTGTAATACATGCTTCAATTATGAAGTCAGCCCCAAATAGGTCTCCTCCAGAACACACACCACAACTGATATCATCATGCCTTCCAGAACTTTCTAATATCAATTAACATTCCTTAGTATTCTATCTTTCATCCCTTAATCTCAAATACATTGAATCCACATTGCTTGTAAGATATATTCAAAACTCAGAGACTTACTCTGTCAACTTCCACTGGCATATTCCAGTAACTAGTCTTTACAAAATATTTTGTAACTCAGCCAATATGAATTATTACAGCATTTGATCTCAGATATAAGATCACAACACCTTCCTATACACAAATATGTATTCTCTCATTCTGAATTATCCATACAATATCCTTACACTATAATAACTAGTCTACTTTCTTCATAGAAACATATGTTGACATCACTGAAAAACTATGACATGACAAAGGTATGATTCCAACACCACTCAACAAGATAATATAGTGATTAAATGTATTAAGTGGATTAGAAATATCATACAATCTCCCCCTTTGGCATTGATGGTGACATATGGGAAAATCCATCAACCTAAGTCTATTAGATAAAAAATACTCCCTCTCCAAATAGTGAACTCTTGTCCATAGAATTTATCCCCATACAGTAGGGATTTTATCATAGTATCTCTCCCCATTTGACAACAATGGAAAAGGGTGCCATAAGTTATCAACTTTCTTCTTCCTAGTCTTGATCAACCATGTGTTGAATCATCCAAATATATTTTTTAAGCTTCCAACTATCACTCCCTCTGAGGAGTCGATCCATACATAAAGTCCAAAAAATGATGGAGCTCTGAATACCTCTGGATTGATGCATCCCTACATCATTTAATTATCACTAGGAGGGGCTTGCACCCCAAGCATACCTCTGAGATACTCAAAGGAATCTTTTGGAAATGACTT
Organism: Chamaecyparis obtusa; assembly: GCA_027943335.1. Lineage (NCBI taxonomy): Eukaryota > Viridiplantae > Streptophyta > Pinopsida > Cupressales > Cupressaceae > Chamaecyparis > Chamaecyparis obtusa. The sequence goes on from BSBK01004414.1 coordinate 464,714, forward strand.
TGTAAAGATGTCTGCTATTTGTTCCTTTGTACTAATGTATTCTAGCCTTATTTCTTTCTCTGCTACCTTGTCTCTTAAGAATTGATAATTAATATAAATATGCTTAGTTTTAGAATGCATCACATGATTCTTTGACATATTCATTGTACTAGTGTTATCACAATCGATAACCACAGGTTCAACAAAAGTTATTCCAATATCTTTCAACATTTGTTTCATCCAGACAATTTGAGTGCAATTAATACCAATAGAAACATACTCAAATTCAATAGTAGATGGAGCTATACAATCTTGCTTCTTACTTAACCATGAAACCAACCTTTTCCCAAGGAAACATGCACCTCCACTAGTACTCTTCTTTTCATCAATGTTCCCTTCCCAATTAGCTTCAGTATAAGCATGTAATTTAAAGTCATCATTTTTATCATAACATAAGCCATATTCCATTTTTCCTTTCAAATATCTAGATATCCTTTTTATAACAGCCATGTGTTTCTCTTTAGGATCTCCCTATTATCTAGCCATAATTCCAACAACATTAGCAATATCCAGTCTGAAGTGAGTCAGATATTTTAATTCTCCAATCATTGATCTATGCTTGGTCTGAAAAAAACTCTTGGTTTCATCATTATTTATCAGTTTATGGTCAGTCACCATGGGTGTACCAATAGGTTTACAATCTTTCATTCCAAACTTTGTCAACATCTCTTTAAGATACTTAGTTTGAGAAATGAAAATGTCATTATTGCTCTGATTTATTTGTAGTTCGAGAAAGAATTTCATCTCACCTATCATGGACATCTTAATTCATTTTCCATTTCTTTAGAGAACTCTTTACACATCTCATCATTGTCTCCAAAAATAATGTCATCGACAAAACTTCTATTATCAAAATTCTATCTTGACTATTTTTTAAGTACATATTGTTGTCAACATGATATTTTCTAAATCCAAGGCAAACTAAGTACTTATATAACCTTGCATACCAATCCCTTGGTGCTTTCTTCATTCCATACAATGCCTTCTTCAACTTGCATACCATGTCTTCATCTTCTGTTAGAGAAAATACATTAGGTTGTTCTATATATACCTATTCTTCAAGATCCTCATTCAGAAATGTAGATTTACATCCATCTGATATACCTTGAAGTCTTTATGTGTAGCATAGGCTAAAAATAATCTCATAACTTCTATCCTAGCAACAAGACCAATTGTCTCTTTGAAATCTATGCCTTCTTGTTGTGAATAGCCTTTGCATACCAATCTTGCTTTGTTTCTTGTACAACAATTCCTTCATTCATTTTGTTTAGGAAAACCCACTTAGTTCCTATCACATTTTTGTCTTTAGGTCTAGGAATCAATTCCCAAGTGTTATTTTTCTTTATCTGATCTAATTCTTCCTACATAGCTTTGAGCCAAGATTCATCTCTACAAGCTTCATCAATAGTCTTTGGTTCAACTTAAGAAATCAAACTAATTTATTCCCTTGTCTTTGATCTAGTCATTATTCCTTGACTTCCATTACCAATAATTTTATTTTTAGGATGATATTTCTTAACATACGTCAGATTTTTAGGAATATCAATAACCTTAGTTGTGTCATCATCACAAATCTCATTGTCATAGTCAATTTCAACATGTTCTTCTTCTTCTATAGTACTGGCCTCCTTGATCTCTTTATTCTGAATACAATCATACATTTTCTCTTGTATCTGTAACTTTTCATCTATCTTTACATTGTTACTTTCAATCATCTTTATCAATCTCAGGTTAAAACATTTGTAATCCTTTATTTTAGTATAATAATGAAGAAAAAATTCCTTCATCACTTCTAGCATCAAATTTTCCTATTTTTTCATCTCTTTTGATATAGCATTTGCTTCCAAATATTCTAAAATATTTTACAGTAGGAGTATGATTAAACCAAAATTCATAAGGAGTCTTATTTGTACCTTTTCTAATTTGAATTTTGTTTAATGTGTATACTACTATCCCAATAGATTCCCTCAAATATACATGAGATACATTTCCTTCTACCAACATTGTCCTAGCAACATCCAATATTATTATGTTCCTTCACTCTACTATCCCATTTTGATATGGAGTCCTAGGAGTAGATGTCTGTCTCTGTATTCCATGCTCTTCACAATATGAATTGAATAGATCTGAAGTAAATTCTCCACCTTTGTTTGATCTCAAACATTTTATCTTTAAGCCTGATTCATTTTCTACTTCTTCTTTGAATAACTTGATTTTGTCAAATTCTTCTGATTTCTCTTTCAAGTAAGTGATCCACATGATTCTAGAAAATTCATCAACAAAAAGTATAAAGTACCTTTCACCATAGTATGATCTTGTCCTTGTAGGTCCACATAGGTCTTTATGTATCATATCCAACTTTTCTTTGGCTGCATATGATCTACTTTTATAACTGCTTCTAGTCTACTTTCCCATAACACATTCTCTACACATAGTGTTAGATGGTTTTACAATTTTAGGTAGGTCTCTTACTGCATTATTCAAGATTGCCTTCACAATATTATCAAAATTGACATGACAAAACATTCTATGCCATAACCAAATTTCATCTATCTTTGCAACAAAATAGGAAGCTTTGGATGTGTTTCACTCAAATATAGTACCTCTGGTTTTAGTACCAGTTGAAATCAAGTTTCTTGTCTTACTTATGATAAAACATTTCCCCTCAATGAAATTTAATTGATATCCTTTGTCCATCAGCTTTCCAACACTCAACAAGTTATACTTAAGTCCATCAACAAGCAGTACATTGTCAGTATTAGTCCTTCCATCTAAAGAAATGGATCCTACTCCTATGATAGGCCTAGGAACATCATCTCCAAATATTACAACACCACCATCATACTTATTTAGTTTAACAAACTTGGCTTTATCTCCATTCATATGATGTGAGAAACCTTTATGTATGACCCATTCAGATTTCTTATCAACATGTGATACTAAAGATTTTTCTTCATGTAATGGTCTTTCATCTTTGATAGCAATAAATCCAGTCTCTTCATCATCAAAATCATCATTAAAAATACCTTCACTAGCATAATAACATACCTTTTCTTTTGAATGCTTAGGTTTGAGAAACTTAGGTTTGTGTTTAGGAACTCTTGTAGGAAATCTAGATGCAAAGTGACCTATCTTATTGCATGAAAAATATTTCAAAAGTATCTTTCCTTCAAATTTACCCTTACCTCTCTTTTCTCTTCTAGTAATCAGGGCAACATGTTCATCTAGCTTTCTTTCTTCTCCTTGTATTTTTTCCCATTCATCAGCATATTCACCAAGTTCTTCTTTTATATTATCACTGCTGGTGCTCACAATTCTAGATATTTTCTTTTTGTGTGTAGATGCCTTAAATGTTGTTTCAATTTTAGGAAAAGAATCTCCCATTTCTACAACTTCAAAGGTAGTTATCTTTGTAATCAACATTTCTCTACTAAATTTTGCAGTCAAAGGTATAATCTCTTCTATAGCCTGAACTTTGGACTTGTAAATAGTTGTCAATGATCTAAGGATCTTTGCAATGACTTCTTCCTCTTCATAAGTGCCTCCAGATTTTCTAATTCCAATCACAACCTCTGTAACTCTTTGTACATAAGCCCTAATGTTTTCATCATCTTTCATTTGAAACTTCTCCATTCTTGTTTTCCAAATTTCAGTAATCTTGCTTTCTTAGTAAAATTATCTCCTTCATACAATGCTTCTAATCTTACCCAAATTTTGTATGTTGAATCTAGATCTTTCACTTTAGTAAATTTTCCTTCAGAGAGTGTGTTGATCAGTGCTTCCCTTGTGACCATGTTATATGAAAATGTCTTCTTTTCATCATCAGTAGCTTTATCTAATTCATCCTCATCCTTCATGGTTACCTCATTCTTTGTTACCATCTAGTAGTTGATACCCAAACATAGAAAATGGGTTCTCATCTTGTTCTTCCAACTGTCAAAGTTTTCAGGATCAAATTTTGGACTATCCTTCCTATATAATGCCATCTCCAAGATCACCTCAAGTTGTTAAACTTTCTCTCTAAGGACTAGTAGCTTTGATAACAATTGTTGGGAATAACAGTCCACCAATACAACTAAGAGGGGGGGGTGAATCATTTGTAGAATAGATTATTAAACTTTGAACATTGAATATGAGAAACACTAAATCAAATGATAACATAGTAAGAAAATAATGACACAATATTTTGTTGTCAAGGACACCCTATTAAAGGGAAAACCTCAGTGGGAATTAGCACCCACAAATTATGTACTGACAGTAGTCATCCATGATAAAAGATCTAGCCCTATTAGGAGCTAATTAAAACATTAGAGTACACAGTCCCTATTAAAGGACAAATCCTATTAGGAGTCAATGAAAAGAGTAGGCTCACTGCACAAGTTCACTGCCCAAAGAAGGTTATGTCCACCTTCATAACTCACTGTTCTCAATACAATTGTATGTAAGAAAATACATAATCCTTGAACTGTTTGATAGCAACTATTTTTTCTTGATCAGTTTCAATGAAGTGTAAACTATCCTCTACTCTACATCAAGCAAACACAAGAGCACAACTTCCACAATCCTCTTTTACATCACATTCATACTACAACATCTTTTCAAAAGAAAATATATTACATATATACCCTATTACAAATAAATGATCAAGCCGACCAATTAGGCTTTCCTATTATATAAACAATTGCATAACCCCTTGCTAAGATACACACAGTATCTAGAACAAGTATACAAATATTTCAACAATTAAGGTCTGACATCCATAATTCATGCTCACCATTCATAATACATGCTTCAAATATGAAGTTGGTCCCAAATTGGTCTCCTCTAGAACACACACCACAACTGATGTCTCATGCCTTCCACAACTTGCTAAGATCAAAAAAATTCCTCGGTATTCTATCTGTCATCCCTTAAGCTCGCATACACTGAATCCATGTCGCTTGTAAGATATACTCAAAACTCAGAGACTTACTCTGTCAACTTCCACTGTCATAGTCCAGTGACCAGTCTTTACTAAATATTTTGTAACTCGGCCTACATGAATTATTATAGCATGTGATCTCAAATATAAGTTCACAACACCTTCCTATACACAAATCTATGTTCACTCATTCTAAATCATCTGTATAGTATCTATACACTATAATAAACAGTCTTCTTTCTTCATAGAAACATATGTTGACATCAGTGACAAAACATGACTTGACAACATTATGATTCCAACACCACTCAATAAGATAATGTAGTGATTAAACATATTAAATGCATCAGCAATATCCAATAATCCCTTGTTAGAGGAATAACCTTAACCTAGTCATGTGATTGGATCTAGATCATTACCTTAAAAAAAAGTAGTGTCACAAATATACATTTGATAGTTCAAAGATCAAACAACCCAAAATAATGAATCTAAAATGTCATGATAATACTGAGCAAGAGATTGATGTTGAACTAAGCTAATTGTGTACATACATTTCTACTTAATCTATCTTGTAATAATTTCTATTTAGCTATTAATGCCTTGAGAAATGTATCTTTCCTATATTAGTTTCTATCTAGCTATCTATAAATTGACAACAATATATTTCTTATATTAGGCATGTAATCTATCTATATTAGAATAATATTTTGGCTAGAGATATGTTGGCTATTGATTTATTTTCTATTTTGTATTTTTATTGATGATTTATGCCTTGCTCTTCTATATTTATTGTGCTATATTTTGATCTTTGATCTTTGTATGTCAATCTTTTCTTTTGTCCCGTTCCAAGAGTGATTAAGGTAGCCTCAATATCAATATAAGTGAGAATAGTGGCCAGTGGAGCATAAGCAATTATATTCAAATTTTGTTTGTAAATTAAAATTACATTCAAAGGGATACTAATGACCCTAGTTATCCATACTTAGGTAAACATATATCTATTTTTTTAATAAGTTTCCTAATGATGATAATAACTTTAACAAAGAAAGAAAATAAGTCATCTAATTTTTTATATCATTTCATATCCTTCTAGTTTCACATCCCTTCATGTCCCATTCATTCTATATATTTTCAACCCTTTCCATTAATCATTGATATTGTTCATTTGATATTTGATTAATGATATGATTTTTACTATTCATCTTGTTTATATATTATTCTATTGTACTTCTTGGTTTGTGGTGACTAATTAGGCAAGGTTGAATCATCAAGTATTTTTCAGGTTAACTTGTTAATCAAAATAATTCTTGTTAAAATATCTCAGGGTTAGGGTTTTCAAATGAGAATTTTGTAGCTGCTTGCAACGATATTGAGTTATAAGCCATTGCAATTTGTAATAGGTTAAAATTACTAGATAATAAGATTGGACTCTTTATTTGGTGGATGTAGCTCAAGATTGGGTAAACCATGTTAAATATTTGTGTCTTTTGTTCTACTTCTATGTTCCTTATTCATTTGCATTATTTGTTATATTTGACTGTAAGTATTATATTTCTATCTTCTAATACTAATAAGTGTTATCATAGCGAGTTGTTTTTAGTTATCCTCTATAAGAAGGTGGGTCAACTATTGATCATTTAAATGGGTTTAATATACTTACCAGCCATTCATCTTTTGTTAATGTCAATTTTGATGTAGAAATTAGGGCTCTTTTGATTCTATTTTCTTTTCCTGAAAGCTCAAATGACCTTGTAATGGTTGTTAGTAACTCTATTTCTGATTGAAATACCCTAAAATTTGATGATGTTATTGGTGTTATTCTGAGTCAAAAAATTCATAGGAAAAGCTTAGGTGGATCCACTTTAGGTAGTGTTTTGAATGCAAAAAGTAGAGGCAGATCAAAGGAGAGTGGAAACAATTTTGGACGTTGTGGGAAATCATGAGGATTAAAATCAAAGGGAAAGAGATCTCAACCTAGAGGACCAAACACTTGCTAGTACTGAGGGAAACTAGGTGATAGGAAGAAATATTGATGGTCTTAGAAGAATAAAGAAGAAGATAAACAAGAAGGAAATAAGGAGGAAAATATGGTAACTAACAAATATGAAGAGGATTTTTTTCTTCTTTCCCTAGAAAATGCTAATGATTCATGGGTTCTAAATTTAGGGGCCTCATTTCATCCTACACCCAATAGAATTTATTTTCTTGATTATGTCCAAAGGGATTTTGGGCTAGTCTATTTGGGAGATAATTAACCTTATCAGATTGTTTGAAAGAGAATAATTAAGATTAAGTTATAGAATGGGAATCATTGGTTACTATAAGAAGTAAGGAATGTTCTAAGGCTGAGTAGGAATTTAATTTTAGTAGGGAAGCTAGGTAATGATGGTTGTATAATTACTTTTAATGACTAAAATTAGAAGATTTAAAAAGGTTCCTTAGTATTCAAAAAATGTGTGAAAGTAGGCACCTTATATCTTTATACAAGTCATATTGTTCATTCTACTTTAACTGTTTCATAGAAAAGTCAATATCCAAGAATAGTTGCTACAATTAAGCAAATACAAAATGAAACAATCGATGTGGATTATGAAACAACATTGTAGCACAATACACTTGGGAACATAAGTAAAAAAGGTATAAAATTAATTCATTCAAAGAAAGTATTACTAGGTCTAAAATGTGTCAATATGGATTTCTGTGAAAGTTGGGTGTATAGAAAATAAAAGAGAGTTAGTTTTACAAAGAGTGGGAAGGAAAAGAAAGATGAGAAATTAGAGCTTGTCCATACAGATATATGGAGACTATATTAGGTATCTTCCCATAGTGGCTCTTTGTATTATGATACATTAATTGATGATGCAACTAGGAAAGTATGGATTTATTTCCTCATGCATAAATATGATGTATTTGAAACTTTTAAAAAATGGAAAAACTTGGCTCAAAATAAAATTGGTAAAAGACTAAAATGTATCAGATCTAATAATGGTGGTGAGTATTGCAACACGGATTTTAAAGATTATTTTTCTTCTAGTAGTATTCATAGGAATGAAATGGTTTCAAGGACTCCACAAGAAAATAGAGTGGATAAAAGCATGAATAGGATAATAATAGAGTGTGTAAGGTGTATGAGGTTTCATGTTGGGCTTCCCTTAAACATGTGGATAGAGGATGTAAACATTGCTTCTTATTTAATCAATCAAGGTCCCTCTACTCATTTTAGTTGTGATATTAGAAAGGAAGCATGGAATATAATAAGATGAGTTGTTGTTTTATTAGAATCTTTGGTTGTGAAGAATTTGGACATATAGATTTTGAAAATAAAACCACGATGGAAGCTAATTCAAGGAAATATATATTTCTTGGATATGCCATTGATGAATTTGGCTATAGACTTTGGGATATTCAAAATCATAAAATTATAAGAAGCATGGATGTCATATTGAATGATAAAGTGTTGTGAAACGATCAATTGCAACAACATGAGAACAAATAAAATGATTATGTAGTGATGGATGATACTCCAAAAGATGATGTTCTAGGCATCATTCATGCTCTATAAAAACATCAACTATAAATACCAAAAACCCAAATGAATGTTAGACAGCCAACAAGACTAAATAAACCTCCTAAAAGCTACCTCCCTCTTTGTATTCTATTTTATTAAAAGATACTAATGAACCAAAAGGCTATGATGAATCTACGTAGGTGGATACAAAGGTTTAGTGGGATTTTGTGATGGAAGAAGAAATGGACTTGTTATGGAAAAATCAGTCTTGGGAATTATGTAAGTTGCCTACAAGTACAAATATTTTTCCAAATAAATGGGTATATAGGCTGAAAGAGGAGGATTGAGGTAAGAAAATATTTAAAGCCAAGTTAGTTGTAATGGGGTTTGCATAGAAAAAGGGCATTGAGTTTGATGAGATCTTTAGGGTATGTGAAAGATCATGGTATGCCCAACTAGGCCCTTAAGTGGAAATGAAAATTTAGAAAATCAGGTTTAGGCAAGTTGACATAAAAATTTGAACAAGTTATAAATATTATATCAAAAATATGTAACAAAAGAATCTGTAGAAAATTGAATTTAGTTTCTAAGATACTAGGCCTTTTTTAACAACCAATTATTCTATACGTTGAAAATTTCAAATTTCAATTTATTAGTACGAAAATTTTAGGAAACAAATAAGCACATGTATGTCTAACCACCTTAAACACAATCAAATGATAATTTTGTTTACAAGATTCTAGATATAAGTAGTAGACTCATGTTCGGATGTGACACATTTTTTTGTAATTTTTTTCCCAAGTAAATAATTAATTATGATTTTTATTCTACAACTTTTATAGAATACAAAAACTCTCATGTTTGACCACGTTAACTTAGTCTAAACTTTATCAAATTGAAAACTTTTTTTATTTTTCTTGTAGTAGGAAAAGCATAGAATGTGACACATGTTTTGGATTTCAAAAATGTTACACAGCTTGAAAGTTATAGCTATTTCTCAATAAGTCTATCAATCAGGACTAGAAACATAACAAGTAGGTGTATGTTTGACCACATTAAACAAAATCAAATGATAATACTTTTTTATAAGATTCTAGATAAAAGTATTAGACTCATGTCCAGATGTAATGTATATTGTTTTGTATTTTTTTTGCACATAAATAAATAATTATGATTTTTCTGCTACAAATTTTCTTGAATATAAAAGCTCTCATGTCTGACCACCTTAACTTAGTCTAAAGTTTTTTATTATTCTATTAGGTGAAGCATAGAATGTGATGTATATTTTAGATTTCAAAAATGTTATATTGTTTGAAAGTTATAGTTGTTTTTCAAAGAGTCTATCAATCAGGACTTCTTTTTCACATCGCCACTTTTTGGCATACTAAAATTTAAAAAATGCTTCTATACGCACTATTTTAAGTATTGTGGCTACTGAAGATTTGCATTTGGAATAACTTGACATTAAAACAACCTTTCTCCATGGTGATTTGGAAGAATAAATATATATATGCAACAAAAAAAAGGTTTTGAGATCATAAGTAATGAGAACCTAGTGTACAAATTGAAGAAAAGTTTATATGGCTCGAAGCAAGTACATCAACAATGGTATATAAAATTTGATAGCTTTACGACTGAGCATGGCTACATTTTGTGTAATTTAGACTATTGTGTTTATTTTAAGAGGTTGGATGATGACAATAACATTATTTTATGTTTATATGTTGATGATATGCTTGTCGCAGGGTCTAACATGGATCACATTAAGGGGTTGAAACAATAGTTACAACATTCTTTTTCCATGAAGGATTTGGGGGTAGAAAAATAAATTCTTAGTATAAAAATTTGTAGAGATAGGAAGAACAAAAAATTGACTCTATCTCACATAGATTATGTTGAAAAGGTGTTGTTGAGATTCAATATGGAGAATGAAAAATCTATCAGTACACCTTTGATGGGTGATTTGAAATTGACTAAGGAGATATGTCCAAAGACACAAGAGGAGGAAGAAAAAATGTCAAAGGTACCAAATGCTTTAGCTATAGGTAGTTTGATGTATGTCATTGTATGCACCAGATAAGATATTACACATATTGTAGGAGTTGTTAGTAGGTATATGAGTCATCTTATAGTTGATGATTGGAATGTAATAAAATGGATTCTTAGATACTTGAGAGGTACATACAATAAATGTTTATATTTTTGGGGCTCTCATATTAATTTTAAAGGCTACATTCACTCATATTTGGAACAGGATTTAGATACCACATATAGTACCATAGGTTATGTATTTATTTTTGGTGGGACAATGGTCAGTTGAATTTGTTGATTGCAAAAGGTGGTTGCTTTATCCAATATAGAGGCAAAGTATGTTACTATTATAAAGGAAACTAAGGAAATGATATTGTTGTAATTTTTCATGGAGGATTTGGAAAAATCATAGACTACAAATTTTATGTTTATAGATAGCCAGAGTTCCATCCATCTTTCAAAGAATTCTACCTTGCATTCAAAGACCAAACAAATTCAGATGAGGTATCACTTCATTTGGTCGATATTGGATAATGGATTGTTAAAGCTAGAAAAGATACATACAAATTAAAATCTAGTAGATATGTTTAAAAAAGCAAGTGATAAGGGGGAATGTGAACTCCTCTTCCTCTTTGTTTGGTCTTAAAGATTGAAAAAAATTAAAATAACAACAAAGTATAGGGTGCGTTAATCTAGTGGGAGCTTCAGAGGTGGGAGTGTTGTTACAGGATCAGTCTCCAAGTAGGATATTTCTAGTGTGGATCCTGATCAATCACCAAGTGGGAGATTATTGGTTTGTGGTGACTGATCAATCAAGGTTGACTCATCAATAATTTTTAGGGTTAACTTGTTAACTGACATAAGTCTTGTTAAAATGGCTTAGGATTAGGGTTTTAATATGAGAATTTTATAGCTTCTTGGAGTGCTATTGAGTTCCAAGGGACTTTAAATTATAATAGGTGGAAAGTAATGGATAATAAGATTGGAATCTCTATTTGGTGGGTGTATCCCAAATTTGGGAGAACCACATTAAATATTTCTGTCTTCGGTTCTACGTATGTGTGCTATGTCCCTTTGCATTATTGGTTATATCTTTATGTAACTATTAGATTTATATATTCTAATCCTAAAAATACTTTCTCACAATCACATATCATATCCTTTTATGAATCTTATCCTAGTGGCTATATTGAAACAAAATTGTTTTGACAAAAAACTATTCTAGTTATTTTCTCTCAGATAGGTATTAATTTTATTGTAATCTTATCAGTAGTGCATATCAATAGAACCATTTTTCATTGAAAGAATAGCATAAAAAATATTGTCTCAAATGGAGGTAGAATATAGACATCTAAAAGTAGTTAATGCATTTTTAGGTAATCATCCCTCCACCATTTTTCTTACAAAAAATTAATCTACAAAAAATTTCCCTACTTTTTATGAACACTCCTCATAATTTCCCAGATTGTATTCAAAGAACCTTGAACTTCCAAGTAGTATATATGACTTCTCCATACCGAGGCATTTCATTAACATAAGGAAAATTTGACAATTCCATCTAGTCAAAGTTGCTAGAGAGAGTTTTGATCAAGCTGGCTAGTTAGAAATATGATGGAAAACTCTAGATTCTCATGTCTTCTATTCAAAGTACCTCGATTTATATTTTGTCACTTTTACACATGCGAGCTATGCAGGATAAAAATTTGATAAATCAAAAGAAGGTTTCTTTGGTCTAGTATGAAACAAAAATGGTTCTCTTTGGTTGATGAGGAAAAATTCATCTCTTCTAAAGAGTTGGTAGGACTCAAAATCAGAAGCAATCACCTCTTGAATCTAGCGTTGTTGTCTAAAGTTATTTGGAAACTCACAAATGAGTCCTTGGAATAGAGCAGAATTATGGCTTCAAAGTACTCCTAGAACAATAATGGGTTGATGTTCTTATAGGCTACATATTTTCCTTGGGGCTCTCATGTTTGGAATGATGTAATTAAAACTAAACCTCTTTTGATGCAAGGAAGTATGTGAAAGATAAGTAATTGTAGGAAGGTCCATTTTTTCAAGGACCCATGGATCTAAGAAAAATTGTTTGAAAATAATATTTTTGAAGCTCCACATAAGATTGACTGATGTTGAGTGAACTTTATTTTTCACCTAAGAAAAAGTGCTTGATTTTTTTTTTAAAGGTCCACCTAAGATTAATTGACATTGATTGAACTTGATTTCTATCTAAGAAAAAGGGTTTGAAATTTTTTTTTAACACCACTTAAGAAAGTGGTGCTTGAACACAACTTTTAAAATGCACTAAAGAAAATCTAAAAGATTTATTTGGCCAAACAAAAATTAATATGTTTCTTTGTAAATTGCAATAATTGTAATATAGAAGAAGTAGAGGGATTCATTGTGAAAAAATGTCCCCACAAGAAGATATTAGCATGTGAGAAATGTTTTCACTTTCATTAGATCAACATCTCCTAGTACTAGGACCTATGCTACTAAAGAAAATCCAAAAGATTTATTTGGCCAGAAACAAATTAAAATGTTACTTTGTAAATTGCAATAATTAGAATGTAAAAGAAGTAGGGGGAGTCATTGTGAAACAATGTCCCCACAAGAAGATATTAGCATGTGAGAAATGTTTTCAATTTCATTAGATCCTCACTCTGGCTACCAATCTCAATATCTTAATCCACTCTGTCTGCATACCCCTACTTGATAGACCTAATAGACTAGTATGGGGTCATACCCAAAATGGTGGCTTCACAGTCAAATCAACTTATAATCAACTGATCATGGAAATTGCTGACACTACTTTCTAGAAGAAGGTGTGGTAGCCACAACTAATCCCTAAGGTCAAATTCTTCTGGTGGATAGTGCTGGATGGAAAAATTCTCACTCTTGATAACCTCACTAAGTGGGGCTTTAGTCTTGCTAACACGTGCTACTTATGTAAAAAAGAGGAGGAAAGCATAAATCACTTATTCATTCACTGTGATTTTTCTACTAAGGTCTGGCACTAGATTCTGACACATCTCTGCATTTGGTGGGTCCCTAATAAGGACATCCATGATTGGTTCCATAACTGACTCTCTCCTTCCCACCACCCTTTGATAAATCTCCTATGGATGCAGGCCTTGCCCATTTTTTGTTGGTCCCTATGGAAGGAATGTAATAACAAGATCTTCAAAGACACTGAAATAAACAACATGAGGGTGTTCCAACTTGGTCTCAAATTATTATAGGAGAGCTTACTTTCCTCACACTAGAAGACTCCAAGTCTCCCCCCTCTAACTGGGACCACAAAATTTCCATGAACTGGGATATTGATAAGGGATTTGCCAAATTTGATAACACCAAGATTGCAGTTAGAAATGCCATTGCCTGGACTTCCCTAGGGCCACTTGGCATAAACTCAATTTTGATGGCTCAGCCCGCAATCAGACCCAAGCTATGGGTGGTGTCATCCAAGATCACAATGGCTTCTTAGTGGTGGCCTATGTTGGGCCCTTGCATAACTATACTGTCAATCAGGTTGAGGGTATGGATCTCCTCTGGGGGTTGATATTTTCCACAACCATGGGTTGCACCAAAATTGCTATCAAAGGAGACTCCAAAATCATAATTGATGCTGCCAAGGGAATTTGCAATGCTGGCTGGAAATTTTACAGTATTTTAAGTGACATTCGTGGCATAATGGATTGCACTCACAGGGTCACTATCATGCACACCTACAAGGAAGGCAACACTGTTACTGACGCCATGGCTGCTACCGGTCTGCATCTTGATGGGCTTCAATGCTAGAGAGCTATTAGTCAGCTTCCTCAGAATACTCAAGACATTCTTAGGTGGGAAATGAGAGAAGGATAATTTGAAATCCATGAAGTTTAAAATAGGAAGCTTGAGTTGGACGCCTTTTGGTGGGATCGGGTGCCAACACATTTTTACGACCTCTATCCCAACCCCCTTTTCTTTCCACATGGCTGTTGGATATTTCTAATGCATGGGTGGTGATTGAGACATGTAATATATTTAATCACTACATTCTTGAATGGGCACTCATAGTATTCCCATTTATGTTTTGTCACTGATGTCAACATATGCTTTTATGAAGGAACCAGACTGGTAATCATAGTGTACGGTTAGTGTACGGATGTTTCAAATGCTACAAAGTTAGATGAGATTTCAAGTGGATGTTTTGATCTTATATTTGTGATTGCATCATTAATTATTTCATATTAAGAGAGTTACAACTATTTTGGTAAAGACTGGTCACTGGATTGTGATAGTGAGAATTGATAGAGTTAGTCTCTAAGTTTTTGATATATCTTTCAGAGGGATTGGATTCAAGGTATGTGAACTTGGAGGATGATGGAAGAGGTACCGATGGATGTTCATTGGTCAGCGTAAGGTACAGAGTGATTGGTGACATCATCTATGGCATTTTCTCTAGCAATGGCTTATTCTGAAGCTGAATTAGCGAATGAAGCATGTGTCTTGTTTGGCAAGCACAAATCAAGGATGTCGGTCCTTAATTATTGTAATGTAATCATTGTAAATTTTTTATACATATCGTGTGTATCTTAGCAAGGTTTTATGTAATTGTTTGTAATTAGGAAATCCTTATGGGCTGACCTGATCTTGGTAAAATGTAATAAGGTATAAATGAAAGGTCTTTTCTTTGGAAAAGATATGGATGGGATAGTTGTGATATAGAGAGGTTGTGAAATCTGTGAGCTTGTGTCTATTGCATGTTGAGCAGAGGTTTACTGGTGGAATTCATTGGAACTGATCAAGCAAAGACACTTGCTAGCAAATAGTTCAAAAGATTATGTATTTCTTCATATACACCTGTTGCGAACTAGTGAGTTCTGAAGGTGGATTTAACCATCTTTGGGTAGTGAGCCCTCTTTGTTCCTTGACTCCTAACAGGGTTTGTCCTCTAACAAGGACTATGTACTATAATGTTTCAATAAGCTCCTAACAGGGCTATATCTTCTAACAAGGATTACTATACTCTCAGTACATCATTTTTGGGTGCTAATTCCCACTAGGGTTTTTACCTTTAACAAGGTTTCCCCAAGACCAAAATATTGTGTTATTGAGTTGGCATTCATTGTGTTCATTGTTTCTAATATTGTTGAGCTTAAATTTTATAGTTTAATATTATGTTATACAACTGATTCACCCCCCTCCCAGTTGTATTATGGACTGTTATTCCAAACAATGGCTTGTTGTGGCCATTCTTTAAATTACAACTGGAGTCTAAGGTGGCATATGGACACAAGACCTCCCTTTTATGGTCATCTTTACTTTAAATGGGCTCCAAATAAAAATCAATCTATAGAGGATGTCAAGAGATACGAAGCAAATTTTATTGATGATAATTATGGGTTAACATGCAATCCCCACGTATTAACCCCGGTGGCTTCCACAACAAGGCTTTACGAGCCCCAAGATATTCAAAGCCCTAATTACTTCCTACAACCTAACAAGATTTCTAATCCTTTTTTTGGTTTCTTTCTCGGCATTCCCAACTTTTTGCTTGTGAAAAATTTGAGAGTCGAGTCTAGTGTGAGTGATCCTAGTTCTGGTCTTCCTCTGGTTATTGGGTTTTTTAACAGGTGGCTCAGGGGGAAAAATATGAGAGGTGATAGGAAAATAATTCAACCTGACAAGACTGAGGAGGAATTCTCCTCTAATCCCATGGAAATGTATTTTTGCAAGGAGGGAGGTATCCTACCGTTTATGGAATGCCTCACGGGCCATGATGAAATGATCTCTAAATAGATTGCTAAAACTTGGAATGAAAGGCAGGTCACCATTAATGGCATCACCTTCCAAATTAATGAGGAAGTCATTGGCCAAGCTACTGGGATGACAACCATAGGCAAGAAATGGAAAAAAATGGCTAAAATGCAAGCGAATTCAGAGTTTGCACAATTCTTCAAGGATGAGGCTACCCCTTCTCTCCTAAATGGTGGCTACAACGTCACTGAGCTCCCAGAGTTCTGGCCGAAGATGTACAAGTTGGTGATGAAGTATTTCACCTTAGAGGGCCAATTTGGTACATTTTTTAACTACCACCTTCCCTTTCTGAACCATTTTAGACATAAACTATTAATTTCCTTTCCCTTTTTCCTCTTGCATTCTTTGGAGGCTAATGTCAAGGCCATGAATGAGGCCATCTCCCTTGGGAAAATCTTGTCTATCTCCATCAGGGGCTTATTTTCCACTTATACAATTTTCACCATGCCCTCTGCCCCCCACTGCCTCTATAGGTTACCCACACCACCCAACAACCTTTATCACTGGCGGTTTCTTTGGACCAGGGCTTTCCCAACCCTCCTAGGTCTAAAGGCGGTATGACCCCTATTTCCAGCCCCAAGTCTTTAGAAACCCATCCCACCCCTAGCCCTCAGAATCACACCCTTAACCCTAATGCTAGCTCTTAGAGCCATCCCAAGAAGAAAAAGAGGATTGTTAATAATTTGGACTTCCCCCAGAACACTAAGCCCTAACCCACCTCTACCTGTCGCTCTTCTTGTATTGCCAAAGAGTAAGGGAAAAGAGCTATCAGAGACCTCATGAACCTGGAGGATGCTTCTACCCAAGAGGATGCTTCTATGGGATCACCAAGTAAAGAGGGCTTGGATAATGGCACTGATCAGGTGGAAAATAAGATAGATGAAGACATCCATATCATTGTGCCTAAGGAGGAGATGATAGAAAAAGAGCACAATGCTGACAAATAGCATATTGGAAATGGCTTGTTGGGGAGAATCAAGTACCAGTTTGCTTCAATAGAAAATATAGTGTCTAAACTCACAAGGGACCTGGAAGCCACTAATAAGCATCTAACAGATGTTAGAAAGTTTACGCTTAAGGTGATGCATGCATCTATCACCACTCTCTACCTCCTCAATGAGAAATCTTCAGAGGATAAGGATTTTGTTAAAGGAAACTAGGAAGTCTTCAATTTCCTGAATGAAGAGTGGGCTGACCTTCTGCTGTCAAAGCGCTTATGAGATGGAAAATGACTCTATGGGTGGGCATGTACAGGAGGATGGAGACTATTGATGACTCCTCGCTTTACTTTTGGTTGGATTTTGCTTATTTTCGTATGCTCAAAACTTTGAATGTAGTTTTTAGCCCTTCGTGGTGTACACACTAAAATATGCACTTCTATGAACCATTACATGCAAGGTTGCTCAAGAGTGAGGCCTCACAAAGCGGCTCATAGCTCTCTATGCATGGAGTTGCAAGGGACTATGAGTTTTTCTCTCAGCTAGAGCCACAAGAAAGTGACCTTGCTAGTCAACCACACAATGAGAGATTCAAGTGAAGACAAGGGCAACAATGCCAATATCTCCAAGAATCCAATATGAAATGCAATGGAATGCAACTAAAATGAAGATGCAAATGTGCAAGCTAAGCTAAATGATAACAATGCAATGCTTGAAAAGAAATCTAATCTATGAAAGGAAATAGCAATGGATTACAAATCCTTCCTATTTAGACTATGTGAGATTGCATAAAAGGAAATCTACACTAAGAATGCCATGAATGCAACTATGAAAGCAAAACTATTATGGAATGCAACTAAGAATGTCAAGGCTTCAAAGCTTGAGTGTCTTCAAAGAGAGCTCCAAAACCTGCAGCATAACAATAGCATAAAACAAGGATCTGCAAATGAAGGAGAGAGCTCTCCTTTTATAAGAAATGCAAAGGAATGGACCATGGAGATTAAGAGGCAAAAGATCTTAATCAGCGGTGGAGGTTGAAAGAGGAGCAATCCATGTGCACAAACATCCTCCAATGAGAGTGAAGTGTTGACTTTTGAGCCTCATGTGAGACAAAAAGTGCTTTTTCCCTTTTTATAAAATATGAATAATGCTTTATTTGTGCAACTTAGGATAAGAGGAAAGGTGGGCTTTTTATTTAATTGAAAGGGGAGGAAATATTCCTTTTAATCAAATAAAGACTTAGGATAAATGGTTAGCCCAAGGATAAAAATTCAATATATGATCGAAATTAAGATTTGATCAAGAAATTGATATTGTTGAAAATATTGATTATTGATAGAAATGATTCACGATTGATAAATCAAATAAATGGGGCCCAAAGTCTAGGCGACCATTTTAGGGTGCATACATTTGCCCCTCTTTGACTAATGTGTGATCGATTTGGGAACACATGTAGTCAAAGAATGAAGTTGAAATGTGAGATCGATCTGGGATCACAAAACAACTGAGATATGAGGTCGATTCGGGATCACATTTGGACAAACATAAACAAAAGCTTAGACCAACACCGTCGCTGCTAGGTGCAAATCAAGCTTTAGACAAAACTATCACCGTCGCTGCTAGGCAATAATCAATGTCTAAAAATGGGAGATAAGAATCTCAAATTTTGAGCAAAAGCTCACAAAAGATGTCTGAATCAGGAAAATC
Organism: Chamaecyparis obtusa; assembly: GCA_027943335.1. Classification (NCBI taxonomy): domain Eukaryota; kingdom Viridiplantae; phylum Streptophyta; class Pinopsida; order Cupressales; family Cupressaceae; genus Chamaecyparis; species Chamaecyparis obtusa. Next base: position 483,660 of record BSBK01004414.1, read on the forward strand.
AAGAGAATTAGGGATGAGAATCCCATAGGTACTGCCCCCTCGGAGTCGAAATCGAAATCAGGTAGAGGAGAGACAGCAAAATTGATAAAGATTTGATCAAATCAAAATGAAATCATAATCGAATGTATTGGTCAATAGGGTAACCATTAGGCGGTGAAACATACCCCAGTGATGAAGCAGAAGAATAGAAATAGAAGACTAGAAATAGAGTGAATGAAAGACTAGAAAATTTGAGAGACATGGAAGGAAGAAATTCCACCGAAAATCAAATTATGCCTCAAAAGGTCAATCAACTGCGTAGAAGAATGAGAAAATTTGGAAACGCGACTCAGATTTTGATTTCGAGTCCGAAAATGGATAGAAAATGATGAGATATGAAAGATCAGAAATGAAAGATATGATCAAGAAGAATCAGAAAATGAGCACAGTTGACTAACAGGTCCATGTAGGATGAAAAGGAGAGCTCTCTCCATGTGCAAGATGCAGGACTAGACTAACATGAACCTAAAAATGCAAGCTACTATTAAAAAGTGGTTGACTTGCAAGGTCACAACGCTTATAGACATCTAATTATCATCATCGAGCGTTATTGGTAGCGTCGTAAGATCATACAATGCACACTAGCGTAACTATGTGGATATGAATATGATCTTTATCAGATAGAAATGTGGAAATCTCACCTAGGCATCAAAGACATATAGGTCAAGATGACTAATGCAGTGAGATCACCTAAATTTGATATGACGAGATTATGCTTGTATCAAGATACATGAAAGTCAGGATAGCTAAAAGCATGCACTCGCAAAACAGTCAAGGATAATACCTTGTCGATCCATAGTGTCAAGTAGGACCAGCATAAATGCTCATGACAGTTAGAATCAACAAAATATACCCACAAGCAGATAAAGAAAGAAAACATGTTCTCATTCCCTCAGTCTTCTAGCTATGCATCATCGAAAACTTCTCAGGGAGAGATCACTCATCAAAGAAATCCTCATAGACAGCACACAAAGAAAAATAAAGTCATCATATCGCCAGCGAGTTTAAGTGCGTGTGTGTTGGTCATAGAGTCAAATTCTGAGTATCTTATCTGCAAATGGGAAATATCGCATCATATTGTGGACTATTGGGTAAGACATCTGATAAGTGTTAAGAAACACTCGACGCAAGGATAGTGTTGAAAAACACTGTTTGGGGTGGTGTTGAAAAACACCTGTTGTGAAATGCCCCAAGAGACAAACGCACCCAAAAGGACCTATGCGAGCAGTTATGCCCCCTAGACAAAGACAAGGACCAATTCCAGACTAGGCCAAATAAGGTCAAGGCGTGATGGAAAGTGGTTAAGTGTCGAGGACGCATGCTAACAAATAGGGGTACAAAGGCCTCAAGTAGCGCCTGTTTCCAGGTTTTCACCACTTGGAATCATTTTTTTCATTTTTTCATTTTTTTTAGATTTTTGCTACCAAGGCGCCTATTGCTAGGTTTTCACCAAGGCACTTTTTCTATTTTTTTTGAATTTTTGAATTTTTAAATTTTTTGATTTTTTTGTATTTTTTCAGGACTTTATATGCTTTTTAAGATTTTTTCAACATCATATATCAATTTTTTTGGCATTTTTTTGCAATATATATTTTTTTTGTAGATACATCAAAGTGTCTATTACTAGATTGTCACTAAGATGATCATTTTTTTTCAAGACATTTTTCAATTTTTAAAATTTTGAACAATATACCATTTGTTTTGGATTTTTTCAGGACCATATATGAATTTTTTTGGTATTTTTTTAGGATCATAAAATATGTACAAAAGATGCCCCCAGACAGAATGGGCATCAAACTCTTTAAGCAAGATCACATCGTGCAGTCCCAATGTCTAGGAAGGTGAGGGACAAGATGGATAAGCAAGCTGGTGAATGAGATGGAAGACATGAGAATGAAGGAGAGTGAAGGGAAGAAATCCTCAAGGACAAACTCCTCAAGAGTACCCAAGCTAGGGAAAAATTGTCATGTAAAGCGCATTTGGACAAGCAATGAAAGGATAGCATAGGATAAGCCTCAAAAGTGTAATGAAAAAGAAGGAAAGGATGCAGTCCAAAGGAGTAGACATGTCAAGAGACTTCATAGCATTGTGTTTTACTCTTTATTTTTTTTTTATTAGATCAGGACCAAAGGGGAAAAGGATAGCGAAAGGCTAGAATGAATGAAGGAAAATGAATATGAAGGCTAAAAATGAATGGAATGAAAGCAAAACCATCATAAGATAGCTCACAACATAGCCAAATGTTCGTGTATCGGTCAACCTTGTCAAGATCAAAGAGAGAAGATGGAATGGATGAAATATGTAGAAGAACTACGCATGATGCCTGATTGTCAAGTTTTCATCACGGTACTTATCCAAGGCGCCATAAGAGAGTGGTTTTCACCATAGGATGAATTTATTTCTCTTTACTTTTGCTACCAAGGTGCCTGTTTCCAGGTTTTCACCATGGCACATTTTTAATTTTTTTTTTTAATTTTTTTGCTATTTTTTTAAATTTTTCCATTTTTTTGAATTTTATAATTTTTTGGAAGAAAGCAAGCTTTTAGGATAATGCTCCTTGAAAGGATAAACCATGATATGTCAATGATTCAAAATGATATGCTCAAAGATGCTGAAGGGGAAAGGAAGATGCAGAAGGAATAGACAAATGAGGAAAAAATGATAGAAGGTAGAAAGATAATGAATGTGAAAAGGTAGATGGAAAGAAAGGTAAGATCAACATTAATACACACCTTGAAGGGTGATGGGGAAAATGGAGGAAACGTAAACCATATTCTAGTCCAAATGCAAACCATATTCTGGTTCATTATTGCTATGTGACTCCTCGAAGAGAGGATTGGTGTGCTTGTTATAATTCTCAAATGTGAATAGAGGAATACGAGAAGGAATATGGCAAATGGTTAGCAGAGGTTGCGGTTTAGGCGCATGGAATGGAAGAATGTTTTTGGAAAAAGATGAAGTGGAAGCCTTTGGAAGCTTGAATGTCAATTTCACTTTTTGTTCAACATGAGACTCTTTCAAGAGAGATTTTGGAATCCATATAGCCTTAGGCTTTTCATTTCCTTTTGATAATTTAGAGAGAATATCTTCAATGATGGGTTTTGGAACCCATACTTGTCTTGTAGTTTTCTTCTTAGATATCTCTTTTGACTTTATATATCCATGTCGATTAGAGGGGACATGGTGATCTTCTTTTTTTGATGGATTCTTATATTTCTTCTTTTTCTTGTATTGAACATTCAAGTTACTTCCAAAAGACTGGGGACTTGTGGAAGAAGGAAAATACGACTGGTTTAGATGGGTGGATGGGTGAAAAGGATTCAAGGGTATGTATCTATGTTGATCTTGAGGAAAGATAGGAGATGAAGGGATGTAAAGACCCAAGATGGATGACAAATTAGGAGAATTAGGAGGGGAAAGTGAAGGGACATAAGGACCCAAGATGGAAGGAAGACATGAAGCCCTTAGTATTGGTGGAGGAGGTCCAAGGATAGATGTGGAAGATGCAAAAGGATAATCAATAAGTTCATCAGCATCTATATCACAACCAAGGCTATCAACATCTTTAGAGTGAACATTAGGATTTTCAACAGGATCATGCACATCTTGAATAGGAGCAGTTTCTTTGATAGGATTGTTCAGAGCTTGCAAAGACTTAGGAAGAGTAGAAAGCGGAAATGAATATGGAGTGGTAGAACAAGAAGATGAAAGACTTTGATCTTGACAATGATTGTTGGGTAGCATAAGCGTATCAACTTTTTCTAGATTTTCAATAGGCTCAACATTGGAAGTAACAACACCATTTTTAATAACCTTAATGGAAGTATCATCTTTAGAAAGCGCAAGCGTAGTAAGGTTATTTTGATTGTCAATAAGCTCAATAGTGTAAGTAGTAGCTTGATCTTGCTTAGAGGAAGAATTAAGACATGGTGGAATGAATGGGGAAGGGTGTAAAGGATCAAAAGAACCATGAAACAGATAAGATACATCATGAAAATAATTGGATGACATGGAGGGTTCTTGATCTTGATCTTTCTTTATATTCTCTTCTTTATCATTTTTAGAGTCCTCTTGACATGGAGCCACTTCTAAGGACAAGGAAGCAGGTTGGGATTGTATAGAAGACTTTGGAAGAGATGGTGAAGGACTAGCTGAAATAGGCATTATAGCGGATGAAGGCTTAGGCTCTTTAGGTTCGACATTATTAAAAGTATTTGCAGCCAAGTGAAGGTTATCTTGAGTATCTTTAAGAGGTGGCCCTTGAGGATAACTATACGGAACCGCATGGAAAGCATTATGATCTTTGTTGGATGAAGGATTTGTGAAAGATTTGGATGACTCAGAAGCTTTAGGAAGTGTGTGGGTATTGGAGGAAGTGGTGGATGGAAGGGGACCATCACAAGACAAAGGTTCAGCATTAACATGATCTTGCTGGAGAGTGTAATCTTTATTTTCAGCATGAGAGTTTTTAGACAAGACATGCTCATAGTATCTTCATTTATAATCAGCACGGAAAGCTTTTTCTTCCTCCATAGAAGTAGATGTATCATATTGTTTACAACAAATATCATAATTTCTCTCAAAATCAGAATCATATGGATCCCCATCACAATCTACCCAATAGGATGACCCTTTAGTAAGCCTAAGCACACGACGAGGAGGACTCTTAGGAATAGAGTTGCCATAAGTATTGCTACATTGTCCATCATCATAGTCATCATAGTCATCATAGGTGGGTGTATCACTCTTTTTAGAAGAGACATCACAAGGACTATCACGTTGCTCTTTATGGTATGTCTTCTGAAGAGAAGTAAGACTCTTGGGAGAAGTAGAAGAAGAATGAGATCTTGAAGAAGAGGAAGGTGAAGACCTAGTGGAAGAAGAATACTTGGATGATGAGGAATTCGAATGATGTTTAGAAGAGTCATGATAAGATTTGGAAGATGAAGAATGTGAATAGTGTTTAGAAGAATTGTGATAAGACTTAGAAGATGAAGAATGTGAATAGTGTTTAGAAGAGTCATGATAAGACTTGGAAGGTGAAGAAGAATGAGAAGATTTAGATGATGAAGAATGTTTGGAAGAAGAAGATCGTGATATAATCATGTTTATGATTCTAGCAAAGGCATCTGATTTAATCATCTTGTCTTTTATTTTTGCTATAAATTCATCACTCATGAAAATTTTGGAGGAACAACACTTTTCGAATATGTCAATGAGCTCAAGATCATCTATTCTTAAGAGAGGTTCCTTAACAAGATAGTCAAGATTCATGGTTATAGAAGAGAAGGAATCAAGCATGGAAGAAATGAATAGATGAATAGAAGAAAGTAGACTAGATAATAAGAGGAAAAGAATCAAGGAGAAGAAGAAGAAGAAGAATTTCCCATGGGAGTAGAAGACTTTAGAAGAACATGGGAAATGGAAAAGAAAGAAGAAGACTAAGAGCCATCTTGTGCAATTGATACCATAATGTTCATTGAGATGTTGAGCAACATGACAACACCTAAGATCTAAGATCTGGACTGACCAAGGAAGACTGAAAATAGAAGACCCTTGGTGATAAGATGACCTCACAAAATGTCAACACCAAACTAGGATAATCAAAGTTCTCTATTGTCCAAAGAGAAATGAAAAGATAGAAGAAGGGGCTTTACCAACACTGTCAAAGAAGTGCTTCAAATCAAAGGGTGACTACCCTTGCACTTTTGAACCAGGAGGTTGGGCTAGGCCAAAATATAATTAAAATTGATATAAATGAAAGTGATTTGGACAATAAGAGTACTAAAATTCTCCAAGAATGTGACTAACAATTCTAGAGATAATCTTTCTCACCAAGAATGGACAAATGTGATACTGATGTTGATTTTGACCAATTTGTGCAAAATTTTGAGTTTTTAAAGTCTAATTTCAAGTTTCCGAATGTGAGGGTGAAAATGTCTGATTTCAATCACAAATTCAACAGCATTTGGATAGGTTTGCAAACAGTAGAGGATCAAACATGTCTCCAAACACTTGAAACAAGGGCAAAAGTAATCTTGCCAAGACAAGCACTTGTGATATCAAAATAGAAAACCTTATGAATGCTACCGTTTGTTTGAATGTTAAGAACGTTTACACTGGTATCACACAATCGAAGACACTTCAAGCAATATCTACCTACAAGACAAGGCTCATTACTCATCAACTTAGCCCACAACTTGATGCCCCCTTGCCTCACACCAAGTGGTTGCCCACAAGAGATATTGGCTTTGTCATGGAAGTGTCAAACAACACAACCAAAGGGACACATATGGTGAGTATCTTGGGGTGATCCGGGTTATTCCACTTGGATCAATCCTTGCACTAAGAAGATAAGCGGCTAAAAGAAGGTGGCTTCTATCTAATGGTTCTTAATAATGGTTTCCGTTCACAACACCCCTCTTGCTCCTCGTAAAGGACTAGGACCTCGCGGCCTCAAGAGTACCTTAAGCATTCTTGCTCAATATTTTCCTCATGGTCACAATCCCACAAGTACTTACATCAAGCGAAGACAAGTGTTATGTCTACCAAGGTTTTGTGTCCTCGATAGCCTTGAGATTATAGTGAGTTGGAATCACTCGCCACCAAGGAAAATGATGAAAAGGTTGTCCCCACTTGGGTCGTTCCTCTTGATTGCTCAAGAGCAGGCCCGCTAAAGGATTTCTATACTAAACAAAAAGTGGATTAACTCTTGAGTTTCAAGGTTTTTGGTTCACCACAAGGGTGAAGAGCATACTCCCCTATCTCAAGAATCTCTCCCAAACACACCAAGCAAAGTTCATTTACCCTCTTGTTTTCAAAATTCAAAGATGGGTCAAGATTTTCTGGTTCACCAAAATGGTGAAGAGCATACTTCTCCTACCACCTCAAAATCCCTTTCACAAGGTATTAAGATTCCTAATACAATTAGTAAATGCCACAAATGAAAGGAAAATAACAACAAGCAAGAAATGAAATTTTTTTTTTTTTTTGTTTTTATGCTTGGGCAGCCCTACAAAAACCATTAGTAGCCCTCTTTAACATGCGTTCTTTTGACAAATTTCAAGTAATGAGAGCACCTACAACCACAACTTGTTAGACCAACAAGAGTTAAGAGAATCAAAATCCAAAATCTACCAATGATTAGTACATAAAAAATTAGATAATCTGCAAAAATATCTAATCAAATGATAAAATCTGAAAATGAAACCATCATGGTTGGATTAGGCTCGGAAAGACCTTTCCAACGATATATCACACTTAAACTTTTGATACCATTTGCAAAATTTCAAAAAAAATGGGCACCCATTTTCCAGAGTGGCACGGATTTGAAAACGCTAGAAATTTCTGAAAATTTCTAAAAGATAGCTAAGAACCCGAAACTTGCAAGATAGATAAAATAACTCAAAAATAGGTCACTGCCAAGTACAGACACAGTATCGCGGGATACTTCGCCCGACACCAGGCGATACTTCTTAGTCCGCGCGATATTTCGCCTTATGCCAGGCGATATACCTCAGTACTGGTGGGCGATATACTCCAGGCAGGCCAAGCGATAGTCTGTCAGGGGCGAACTATCACGCGATATTTCTCTTCAAAGTAGGCGATATTTTTAGCAAGCGCGAAGTATCGCACCACTATACAAAGGTATATCGCGCGATATTTCTGAGAAGTATCGCGCGATACTCTGAGATAGAAAACCAGAGACTGAAAATCAAGCCGAAAATTGACGAAAATTTTGACGAAAAATGCAGAATTAAAGGGACAAAGCTAATCTACTCAGCCCCACGGTGGGCGCCAGAAATGTACACACTAAAATATGCACTTCTATGAACCATTACATGCAAGGTTGCTCAAGAGTGAGGCCTCACAAAGCGGCTCATAGCTCTCTATGCATGGAGTTGCAAGGGACTATGAGTTTTGCTCTCAGCTAGAGCCACAAGAAAGTGACCTTGCTAGTCAACCACACAATGAGAGATTCAAGTGAAGACAAGGGCAACAATGCCAATATCTCCAAGAATCCAATATGAAATGCAATGGAATGCAACTAAAATGAAGATGCAAATGTGCAAGCTAAGCTAAATGATAACAATGCAATGCTTGAAAAGAAATCTAATCTATGAAAGGAAATAGCAATGGATTACAAATCCTTCCTATTTAGACTATGTGAGATTGCATAAAAGGAAATCTACACTAAGAATGCCATGAATGCAACTATGAAAGCAAAACTATTATGGAATGCAACTAAGAATGTCAAGGCTTCAAAGCTTGAGTGTCTTCAAAGAGAGCTCCAAAACCTGCAGCATAACAATAGCATAAAACAAGGATCTGCAAATGAAGGAGAGAGCTCTCCTTTTATAAGAAATGCAAAAGAATGGACCATGGAGATTAAGAGGCAAAAGATCTTAATCAGCGGTGGAGGTTGAAAGAGGAGCAATCCATGTGCACAAACATCCTCCAATGAGAGTGAAGTGTTGACTTTTGAGCCTCATGTGAGACAAAAAGTGTTTTTTCCCTTTTTATAAAATATGAATAATGCTTTATTTGTGCAACTTAGGATAAGAGGAAAGGTGGGCTTTTTATTTAATTGAAAGGGGAGGAAATATTCCTTTTAATCAAATAAAGACTTAGGATAAATGGTTAGCCCAAGGATAAAAATTCAATATATGATCGAAATTAAGATTTGATCAAGAAATTGATATTGTTGAAAATATTGATTATTGATAGAAATGATTCACGATTGATAAATCAAATAAATGGGGCCCAAAGTCTAGGCGACCATTTTAGGGTGCATACATGTGGCACCCTATTTGGTTTAAGTTGAACTATTTCAAAAAAAATTCATCGATGTGTGATACTCTGTGAATGTGGCAGTTTACTTTTTGCTTCTTTTTTGTTTTTGATCATGGTAGACTTTCATGATTTAATGCTACTCTCTATGTTGAATTAATTTTTTGTTAATTCACTTAGTCAGCCTCTTTATTCCATGGGTAAGCATCCTTTTTCTGCTACTATTTTCAAAAACATCTCCCAGTATTAGGACCTATGCTACAAAAAGAACTGCATAAAATTTAACAGTGGGGTTTAATATTCTCTACTATTGTATTCCATTAATAATGAACATCTTTTCTATGTGTTGGAACATGACAAGCTCAATAAACTTGTTAGGAATGGGAACACTGAGAGGGGTGGGTGAATCAGTGTTCACTGTATTTTAAATTTTCACTTTAATCGGAATACTGAATTATAAATTCTTAAGTACTAAATTAAACATTCACATAAAAATGAAACACATGATGCCAATATGGTTATGGGGAAACCCAAATAGGTAAAAACCCCAGTGGGACTTGATACCCACTAATAATCTGCACTAGTATTTTGTGATCCTTGTTAGAAGATCCTTTACCCTGTTAGGAGTAGCTTTACAATGATTTTAGTACAGTAGACCTTGTTAAGGGTTAGACCCTATTAGGAGTCTTTTACAATGATCCCTGTTAGGGGAGTGGACTCACTAGCCTAGAGCTCACTACTCAAATGATGAAGGCTACAACCTTCTGAATTAGATACACACTATATCTGCAGGTGAACTGTTACTGTGACACTGCTTGTCAGATTAGTTCCTTTGGTGCACCAATGCTTTGACCTCTTGTAAAGCTCTAATACATCATATGCTCTCTTCAAATACCTCTTCTTTACTTCTCACAACTCTATTTCCACTTACATACTGAATACAATGGGCACACCTTATATTTATGCGCTCATACCAATTATACAATTAGGTCGGCCCTATAACTAATTACAAATAATGCTTCCAAATGAATTGGCTTAAGCATGATTACAATTATACATATACATATTTAAGAAACCTAAATACAATGGGTGCATAGCCTCTACAACATTAATTTACAATCACAAACCAAAATAGTCATTGTCAGCTCTATGCTCTATTCTCTGCTGGCATACACTGGCTGTGCAACTTCAACTGACTGTAACTCTCACATCTTTGCATATATACATATGTGCTCTTAGAATAAGCATAAGTATAGTCTAACAATCTTAACTTATAGGGTGCATACCTTAATTCATCTGTACGCATGGGCGTAGGTGCTCTAAGCTGCAAGAACTCTGTATGATGTCCAATCTTCAACACTTAACTGATTTCTGATCTTTACACTTAGTGCACTAACTCCAAACTGCTATACGACTTTGTTGTCATAATGGAAACACTATATCTAGTCATATACTTTAGCATAGACAACTTTCCAACAATCTCCCCCTTTGTCATTGATGGCAACAAAGGAATATGGCCAAGTCTCTAACTATTCCTTGGCACAAAAAACTTTTGTCTTCTATACAAACTCTTATATCTCCCTATACATATATGTAATCCATATTCTATACAACTCCACCTTTGACATTAATGAGAAAGGTGCATAAAGAAACTTTATCCACATACACTCACTGAGGGAAAACATTTGGATATGCAATCTTGAGTTTCTAGATCTCCTTCTTCCAAAAGGTTATCAGAGAATTGACTATCTGTAGATGGGCGCATAATGCATATTGAAGCTTCTCCATCTTCTCCAATTTTGTGCTCAGACCTTGATCATAGGTCATCATGGTCGCATCAATATCCTTTATGTTTTGACTAAGAATGTCTAGTGAGGGTGCAAGAGCGTTCCTCAATTGAGTCTTTCTAGACCTTATCTTCTCCATTTCTTTCTCTGCCTTCTCAATTATGTCCAACTGACCTTGATAGACATTGTTGCACATGTTTGAAGTAGTGGCTATGTCTAGCACTTAAATCTTCACCTTCTTAATCATTGCCTCTACATTTTTTATCTTCTTAAGATGGGCATCAATGAACTTATCCTAATCCATGGATTCTGCAATGAATTTCCTTCCTTGATCTACAAACTCTTTCAATGATGCCTGACTAGACTTAAGAGAGTTCAAGTCTAGTGCAAAATTACTCATTAGTTCATTGAGTCTCTTTTTTAAGTATTTCTCCTTTGCCACTATGGCCACAGATTCTTCTAGGCTTGAAAAATTTACTTTGAACTGAGAGATGACTGTGCTCACATCATCAACTGAATGTACATTTACCATCTTCTTATCCTCTGATAGAAAACTATTCAAAATATTTACTGATTCCACTAGGAGAGGATTCCTCATTACTTGCTTCTCCTTTTCCTTCTCCATAGCTAGGACGCTGAACTTAATCAAGTCTTCTTCCTTCCAAGAGTCCAAACTGCTAGTGCCAAGTGTGAAACTTGACAACAATGTTGAGGCGGGAGTGATGGGAGTGCTATCCATCACCTCTTTCTTCACCTTGAGCAAATCAATAGAAGATTCATCTTTCTTTTCTACCTCTACTCCTTTCTTTTCTTCTTCTTTCTCATTAGATATATTTTCTATGATTACTTCTTCTTGCTGAGTCAGAGGGGTATTGTTTCATAAGATTTATGCTTCCCCAGTGCTGACAAATGCTTCCTCAAACTTGTCCAACTCCTTATTAGTAGCCTCCATGGCTATTTCCACATTATCTATGATAATTGTGTTGTCTTTTGGTGATTCTGACATGGGTGTTGAGTCTTGAGGACCTATCATTGGTACATTAGTGGGCTCTGCCACTTTATCTTCCTTAATGGGTGCATGAGTGATGGGCGCATTGGGTGGTTTGATCTATTGCTCCAATAACACCTTTTCAAAGGCCTTCTCTATTTCCTTTGCAATCAACTCATAATCTTTATTCATGATGTGAGGAGTCCTCATTTTAGTTCTTAGGTGCGGCTTCACCAAATTCAATATCAGTTTCTCTTCTTTAGAACATACAGGAAGAGTTAATACTTTTTCCCTTATTCTTTGATCTTCCTCATTAGCTTTTCTCTTTAGATGTTCTAAAATGTCCCATACATTATCTAGAATTTTTGTTTTCAACTCAAGAACTATCTTCTTGAACTTTATCATATTTTTTATAATCATACCATGAATTTCAGACTTATCAATCTCACTATATGATTCATAGAACTTCCCTATTTGATCAATCCTTCCCTCATCAACAATTCTTTCATATAGAACTTTGAGGCTAGGTCTGAATCCTACCTGAGGAGGTGCTTGAGTTTTTTTCTTTCTCTTTAATGCTTGCGAGGATGGATGACTAGTGCTTGCTTCTTTCTTCCTCTGGAATAAAGGCTTATACTCCAGAGGAGTATCTTTGGGCGCAGAAGGAGTACTATCTTCCTTATCCTTCTGACTGTCATCTTTCTCAATTTTTATCTTCTTTATTTTGGGATCTTCTTGTTCTTCTACTATGCTCTTCAATTCTAGAGAAATCTTCTCATCTCTTCCTTTATCAAGGTCTTCTTGTGATACACCATGAATCCTTAGAATCTCTAATGTGACCTTTGTAACCTTTCTTTTTGTTGTAGCATTGTTTAGCTTAGCATCAACTTCTCTAGTCTTTTCTTCATAGGTTCCCCACCTAGGCTCATTGGCATCCTTAGGGGCTGATAGAAATACCTATGCATAAGCTTCAAGAACTTGTTCTTCAACCTCATATCCAAGTGGATGAATCTACTTAGTCCTAGGTTCCACAACTTCCATACATGTAGTATCAATGTCTACCATGAAGCATATTGCATCTTTATACTTTTCTACAATACTCTCAGGAATCATGTACCTCATCTGCATCTTTTCTCTGAAGGTCTTCATTCCAAAGTAATGTAATCTCTAAGTGTGCTTTCTATAGTTGCCTTGTTTGATATCTAAGGCATGGTAGGAATGGACTTGTCTAGATACAAGTCTGACACTTTACCAACTATATGAAGGTACATATAGATGATTAGGGATCCAAACCTGAATACCTTAGTCTTATCATGTTTTATAGCTTTGATATTGTCTATCAACTATGTGCACAAGATCTCACACAAGTTGAACTCTCCATCTTCTTGCACAAGATGGATGGCTACTAGAATAGTGCCCATAGACACACTATTCACCCTACTGGTGTGATGAAATCTATAACCCAATATCATTGATATCAACTTGATGTCTGGTTGCTCTATAGGCTCAATGGTAATACCACACTTATCACTTCTGGATTTACACACTTGCTCCACCATTTTCCTAACATCCTTACCCATAGGAAGGATGGCACCTATCTTAGAAAGGCCTGTCATCTCATGAATTAGGTCTCCTATTATTCTTACTAGTACATCTCCAATCCAAAACAAGTCATCATGGATTCTTCTCAACAATATCTTAATCCATTCAGTTTCATAGAATTCATATGCCATGGAATATTCAATAATGGGGTGATCATTCCATTTGGTGTATTCATCCATGAACTTTTTTCTAGCTTTCAACATTATGTCCATGTGCGCCCTTAACCTATCTAGTCCAACAAGTTCCTTCTTATAATAGATGTAAGCCCTTATGTCTTCTACATGCATGACGCCCATCGGCATGCGAGATAATGCTCCCTCTAAATCATCTAGGGTTGATTTAAACAGGTGCCTCTTGAAAACACACCTCTTCTTCTCAACAACATCAAAAACAATAGGAGTGGCCATGACTTACTTGATATTAGCTTTCCAAATGATCTCTAAGATGTTCTGATGGTTTTCAAATCGGTGCAATGAGCTAGGGTTTCTACAATCGATCAAATGCACTGCAATTACTGATAGCTCAATCTCAAAATCTTCACAACAACTTCCAAGGCTCAATCAACTCTCCAATCACTCTGAGTATGAATTCAATGAGTGAATAAACAACTTCTTGTGTACTTAAAGTAAGAATTTTTGCATTAATGCAACTCGTGTAAACTAGGTTGTCAGTTCAAATTTTCAAACTTGAGTTCTACTAACAATCAGCATGTGCACTCTTACACAAATGTTTCTATACACTTTAATAGCTTAAGTCCAAAGGCACATACTTTGAGGATGAGTATACCAACCATGCAGGGGTCTAGAGCTAAATTAGCTCCCCCTATGACCCTGAGGGCCATTTATGCAGATGTAGAGGGTGCATCCACTTGGGATGCATCCAATACATTCTCAATAACATTTTCCTTCTTTTCTTCTGACCAAATCAAGCTCCCATCTTCTGAGGCCTTCACAAAATTGACTTCTGCTTTAGGATCCAAAACTGTTTCTTCAATTTTTTTAGGGCTTTCCTGACCTTGCGTCCTTGATCTACAAAACTTTGAGATATGTCCAACCTTGTTATAGGTGTGAAAAATCATTGGAGGTCTATTATTCCTCAGCGCATTGACATGAGTCACCATTTTGCATGTTCTGGTTGAGTGACCATTATAGCTACATATCTAACATGTAACATTCTGAGAACTTCTAACATTTGTTTGATTCTGATTTCTTTGATCATGCTGAATCCTGCTCTTCTTACTAGTGTTGCAATTTATTGCTCTATGACCAAATCTATTACATGTATAAAAGTAACCATTAAAAGGTTTTACCTCTGTATAGTTCCTTGCAATGTGTCCATGCTTGTTACATGCAAAACACGTACATTCTATAGGCTTGCGCTCATTCCTAGGAGGACCACCATTGTCTTTGGTTTGATCTTCAGACTTCTCATTATTAGTAGAGCTCTTTTGTGAATCTTTTCTTGCTTGCATACTATCAATCTGATTTTGTGCTTCATTGTATCTGATATAGCTAGTGTCTCCTTTGATTCTTCTTGCATACAACTATGATTCTACCAATTCAGCACTGGTGTGTAATTTGGCTATATGATCCTTTAACTTTTTCAATTCAGACTCCAAGATTTCTTTGTTGTTTCTTAGCTCCAAGATTTCCATGTTTCCTTGCCTTAGTTCTTCATTTAGCTGAAGGTTCTCTTTTATCTGTTCATCACAGATTTCTTGATTATTAGTCACCTTATCATCAAACTCTTCAAGTTGTTCTTTCAAGGAATTATTTTCTTCATTTAGCTTCTTGATTTTTTCTTCAAGATCATTGCTAGAGCATCCTTTCAAATCCTTTCTTAGTCTTTTGATAACTAATTGAGCATCACTAACTTTTTCTTTTAGTTCTTCAATTTCTTTTTCTAAATTGTCTAGGTCTTCAAGAGCTGCTTCAAGATTCTTCTTTAGATGTTTCATTTTTTCTTTGTCCATGATCTCCTCAAGTGGTTAAACTTCTTTGCTGAGGATCAGAGCTCTAATACCAATTGTTAGGAATGGGAACACTGAGAGGGGGGGGGGTGAATTAGTGTTCACTATATTTAAACTTTTTACTTTAATCTGAATACTAAATTATAAATGCTTAAGTACTGAACTAAACATTCACATAAACATGAAACACATGACATGAATATGGTCATGGGGAAACCCAAATAGGTAAAAACCCCGATGGGACTTGATACCCACTAATAATCTACACTAGTGTTTTGTGATCCTTGTTAGAAGATCCTTTACCCTATTAGGAGTAGCTTTACATTGCTTTTAGTACAATAGACCTTGTTAAGGGTCGGACCCTGTTAGGAGTCTTTTACAATGATCCCTGTTAGGGGAGTGGACTCACTATCCTAGAGCTCACTACTCAAATGATGAAGGCTGCAACCTTCTAAATCAGA
The DNA here is from genome assembly GCA_027943335.1 of Chamaecyparis obtusa. Classification (NCBI taxonomy): domain Eukaryota; kingdom Viridiplantae; phylum Streptophyta; class Pinopsida; order Cupressales; family Cupressaceae; genus Chamaecyparis; species Chamaecyparis obtusa. The sequence goes on from BSBK01004414.1 coordinate 499,296, forward strand.
TACACACTATATCTACAGGTGAACTGTTACTGTGACACTGCTTGTCAGATCAATTCCTTTGGTGTGCTGATCCTTTGATCTCTTTCAAAGCTCTAATACATCATATGCTCTCTTTTCATACCTTTTCTCAACTTCTCACAACTCTATTTCCACTTACATACCGAATACAATGGGCACATCTTATATTTATGCGCTCATACTAATTATACAATTAGGTCAGCCCTATAACTAATTACAAATAACGCTTCCAAATGAATTGGCTTAAGCGTGATTAGAATTAGACATATACATATGTCAGCAACCTAAATACAATGGGCGCATAACCCCTACAACATTAATTTACAATTGCAAACCAAAATAGTCATTGTCAGCTCTATGCTTTGTTCTTTGTTGGCATACACTGGCTGTGCTACTTCAACTGACTGTAACTTTCACATATCTGCATATCTACTTATGTGCTCTTAGACTAAGCATAAGTAGAGTCTAAAAATCTTAACTTCTAGGGCGCATACCTTAATTAATCTATACGCATGGGCACAGGTGCTCTGAGCTGCAAGAACTCTGTATGTTGTCCAGTCTTCAACACTTAACTGATTTCTGATCTTTACACTTAGTGTGCTGACTCCAAACTGCTACATGACTTTTTTGACATAATGACAATACTATATCTAGTCATATACTTCAGTATAGACAACTTTCCAACAAAATTATCTCATATATCACTTTTGTAGGATGAACAAAATCCCAAACAATGCAAGTTGATATATTTCTAGAAGTAATTGGAGTTTTTTCATTGCAAAAGGGCCCAACCTTCATTAATTTGATCCCACAACAATCCTTATCTACTATTTCTAGTCATGCAGTGAATAACCTATAATTGTAGATAGAATTAAATAACATCAACCTTTTGGAAAATAAAATAATGTGTTTTGGTTTCACAAATCTTACCATATAATAATTTTTCATCACGTCTAAAAGATAGTTATAGATGTCTACGTATTTTAGTGTAACACTTGGAAGACAATCTTGTAATCCTTGGAGGATTATATTCAATTCTGACTGCCCATGTAGTATTTTCTAGTGTTGGACTGTAGGGTGTCTTGTAGTGCCCAGTTTGCGTACCCTGAGATTGTAGATCTCTGGTTTAACAAAATTAGGTGTTTAAAATTTTTATATTTTTTTAGTTGTGTTATGGGAAAATATGTTAATTCAAAATGTAATCATTTTTACCTCAATGAAATTTCTATAGATCTAAAGTAAAAAATCTTGGTACTGTTGGACGGTAAATTGATTTCCTCTATTGGGAACAAACTAATAATCTAGTAAAAAGATGTTGAAACCTTCAACTATTAGAAATATGGCTTCCTGAATTATTAGTTCTTTCCATTAAGGAAGGAGAATTATGTTTTCATATGCCTTTTTAGCATTAGTTTATTGTTCAAGAACTGTCTTGAGACTATTAAACTATAGTCTACAATAATATTATTATTAAACTAAATATTCTCTTATTTTCTCATGGGCTCTTTCAATTTTCCAAGTGTCTTAATTCAATTTTATTTCCAAATACATTAATTTTAGCCATAAGTACGAGAAGGTGGGTGTTGTATCCAATAATAAAGATATAATATTAAAATAACCCTCTACATGTCACCGAGGCAACAAGATTAAAAAATGGCATTACAAAAATAGGCTAAATGTTTGTACCAAACCTTTAAACTAAGCAACTACCATTTCAATAACAATTCACATGCCTCTCCATGCTTGCACAAATTGCATGCTAGTATAAATGTTGCCAATATCTCTCGGGATATAATATTGCATAGTAATAATTTACCCTAAATAGAATTAATTTCGTTTAAGCAGATTTGCAGAGATGAGAGGAATACATTTTCATGTGAGAAATAGCTAGCAAAAATGGTTGGCCAAAGCTCAATAGAACTTGCTGCAATCAACTGCCAAAATCCATTTCAGTCTATTTCAATATGGGCGATGTCATACTATTAACTACGAAGATGGAATTCTGAAGTAGCTTATACTTAATGTTTCATTTTCACAAAACATTGTTTTTGATAAAGGTAAATACATGTTTTGAATGGACCCCAAAACCATTTACATCATAAGATAAAAGAAATTCAATAAAGCCCATTCAAACAACAAACTTATAGCAACAGACCAAGAGGAACTACATTTTAATTTTTATAGCCTTCTCCACCATTTTTTGTATTTCCTCCATTTTCAGAATGGAGTCTTTGAGACCTTTTATCTCCTTAGGTGTTTCAGGCAGCTTCCTTTTGAGAATGCTTCTTATTCTATTCCTTGACCCTGAGCTCCTAACATCATCTTCCACTGTGATAGTGGTATTCTCCAACATGCTACTCTCCAGGTAATTATACATATCCTTAAGGATCATCACTGAGAATTTAAGTCCCTCATTTTTGAGGTTCAGAATTTCACTTATGATGTGCTCATTATAGCTTATTTTATCATTCAGGTTTTTCAGCTTCTCTTCCATAATGGCTTTGACTATGGAAGTTAGGTCCTCATTTGAATTTTTGTTACCTACCTTCATCAAAAACTCCTTTTCCATCTTTTCCAGTTTAACTTTTAGGGGCTCCAGGGTATCTTCCATAACCTTCAAGTGTTGCCTCATCTCTTGCATTTCCTAGCTGATCCACTTATCCATGTTGATGCCATGTCCCTCCTTGCTTTTGAACTTCTCCAGAATGTGTTCATCAATTTCAAATCCAATAGTGACCTCCTTGTCTTTTTCTCTTCTCTATATTTTCTAATTACTTTCCCCAGCCTTAAGATTTGGCTCCCGTAGGAGTCTTCCTATTCATTTCTCTCATCTTCCTTTTCCTCAGGCATTTCTTCTTCTTTATCTTCTTCCTTGTCCTTTTCCATTTCTTCTTCTTTTTCTATTTCCTTGTCTTCTTCCTCTTTTCCCACATTATCAACTTCCTCATTATTCTCCTCTTTTTCATTTTCCCCTGAACTTAAGCTCTTATTTTCAGAGGCCTTCACCTCATTCACAGAATTCTCATCATTATTCTCCTCCAAGATAATTTCCTCTTCCTTCCCCTGAGAATAAGGGATCTGGTCATCAGTTTCCTCTCCACTATCATGGGTACTCTTCTTCTTTTTCCTTCCCCTCTTGTAGGTATCTACCTTCTTCTCTTCCATCCTGATTTTCTTCTTCTTCCCAATAACCCTTTTAGGTATGGGTTTTGGGATCTTTTCCCTAGCATAGTCCACAATGAGCACGATTAGCCCTTCATATAGCACTAGGTTGCTAGATTTTTTCATGTTCTCTTTTATGTTATTGTTCAGAGATCTTAGCAGAAAATAAGGAAATGAAACTTTCTTGTTATGCCTGAAATGATTTACCAAAAAAAAATGAAGGTTGTAAATCTTAGAGTAGCATCCATCTAGAGTAAAATACTCTATCATCACCTTCAAAATATTAGCCCAGTTACTTGTAATTTTCACAATATCCACATAATCCCTTTGCCCTTTACTCTACAAAGCTTCTTCCTCTGCATTTTTAGGGAAAAGCTTAAAAGCTTGTGACCCCATTCATTTTTTATCCCTATAGAAATTTATGCCATCTAGAGGCATCGCAGAAACCTTAGAAACTAGGTTTAGAGTAAGCAAGAAAGATTTACCCCACAAATTAACCTTTCCATTAGCCCATCCCTCTGCAAATTTTTTGGTTACCTCTTTATCAAAGCAATGCAGCCTTTCCATGTACAAAGTAACACCACCACGCTTCAACTTTCTCCATACTTTTTTCTCCTATCTCCATTTCTCGCAATCCAATGGCTCCTCCCTTCTCAGTCCTCCTATATTTTCAAAACTTTTCTTAGTTCTCAGGGTACTAGTAATCAATAAAATAGTTTGCTTCTAGCTTCTTTGAGTTGAGTTTCTTAAAATTACCCACAATCCATTTGGAGTAAACTCTATAATAATTTTCTCTTACCTTTCCTGACAATTATCATTCCTCGATAATTTAAGTGTCCTTTTCATGATTACTCTTTGTATTTATGATGCCCTCCTTGTGATTAAGTCTATCATATTTGATTAGAATTACAATCTCATTTTCAATATTGACATCATTATGGGCCCCCACTTTGGCTATTCTATCCGCTAACTTGTTTTCTTCATGGTAGACGTGGGAAATATAAGTTTCCTAAAAAGTTTGAAGAGTGGAATTAATTTTATCTATGATGTGGACTATAGTCCACAAGGACACACTCTTGCCTTTTATGTAATTTATTACATTGAGGGAATCTCCTTCCAGCCATATCTTCGAGCATCCCAGCTCTTTTTCTAGCAAAACAACTTGGAGGGCCACCTTAGCTTCAGCAACATGATTAGTTTTAATTTGTAGCGGAGCAGTAACAACTCCTAGACAATTTTCAGCCCAATATTTGATTAATACTCCCACCCCTACCCTTCTAGGATTCCCTTTAGTTGATCCATCAAAATTACCTTTAAACCATCCCTTCGGAGGAGCAATCCATAATATGTTGTCTTTGAAATTGGGGTCTTTAGTTCTTTTACCTTGTAAGTCCTAGTTGAGAATATCCATAATCTCCTGAGAGTTGTTCCTAAGGTGAGAGTCTCTCAGAATAGTATATATGAAATTTTCCATTAAAATTCTACAAACTAGGTTTGCAACCTTCTCATGAGGAGTATGTTTATCTCTAAACACTCTATTTTTTCCCTCCTTCTAGATTCTCCAGGTGAAGTGAGGAAGAAGCATATTCCATACTCTTTTTATTTCTTTTCTAGGGAAAGGAAAAGACCATTGATTAACTAAATCCTGGATGTTCAAGGTTTTACCCATTTTAAATGAATCTTATTGAATATTGAATCCCACACATCTCTAGTATAGGAGCATTGTATCATCATGTGATTGTAAGATTTAGCCTTAGCACAACACATAAAACATCTATTGGCCATGTTGAAGCCCCTTTTACAAAGGTTATCCAGTGTAAGGATTTTGTTCTGAACTAACAACCAACATAACATGTTAATTTTAGGAGTAAGATTTTAATTCCATACCTAAGAACAAAAAGGATGATCTTCCTAATAAAAAAGAAGAGCTGAGGCTGAAGAAATAGATAATTTTCCATTAGCTTCAGGACCCTATATCAAAGCATCATGTACATTCCCTCTTATGAGCTAGTTGTTAAGTTTCTTGTTCACAATTTTAAGGTTTTCATCATTAAGACCTACGTCAACCCAGCCATCATTGATCCAATAATCAAACACCAACTCCCCAATAGTCTCTTTACAGATTTGAATAGAATTTAATGACTCTTGGTTCTCATTTAGAAGCCTCTCCTTTAGCCAATTGTCATTCCAAAAATTTATCTTCCTGCCATCTCTCAGCTTCCATCTAACTCCTTTTTTGACCAGATTCTTTATTTACTAATACTATTCCAAATAAAGGATCCCTGGATATCCACTTGAGACTTTAAGGTTTCATCTAAGGAGTTGAGATGATATTTACTTTTTAAGATTGAGTTCCATTCCTTATCCTCTTCGAAGATCCTCCAGCATTGTTTAGCTAGCAAAGCCTTAGTAGTGTTTTTAATGCTTCTTATTCGTAGCCCCCCAAATTTCTTAGGTTTACAAACCTTTTCCCAGGACACAAGGCTGAGCCTTTTCTTCTCTTCAACCCTAGACCAAAGAAACCTTTTTTGCAAATTCTCTATCAATTCAGAATCATTTTGTGGGATTTTGAATAGACTAAGAGCATAAACTGGAATATTTTGAAGAGTTTCCTTCAGTAGTTGGACTTTTCCTGCTTGACTCAACATAGCCCCTCTCCATCCTACTAGTTTTGGGTGAAATCTATCTAAGATTTCATTCCAGAAAGAGACTTCAAGTTTTAGGCATAAGGGGAGTCCCAAGTAAGAGGCAGGGAACATCCCTATCTTACAGCCTAGGATAGAGGATATTTTTCTTTCTTACTTCAAGAGTATTGCTAAAATAAATAGATCTTTTCTCCCAATTTATGAATTGACCTCAAGCATTGGTATAGATATTCAAAGCCTTTTTCATATTCATTACTTCTTTAATTGGGGCCTCTCCCATCATAATGGTGACATCAACAAATTGTTCATGTGAGCACTTGTGTCTTGAAGAAGAAGGCCGAAGACCAATGATCTGCCCTTTTATCACCAAACTATTTATATATCTCCAAAGACTTTCATCCATTATAGAAAAAAGAATGGGAGATATAGGATCTCCTTGCCTCAATCCTCTAGAAGGATGAAAAAAATTTGAGGAACCTCCTTTAACAATGAAAGTGGAAGAGACCATAGTAACCAATTGAAAAATCAATCTCATCACCCCCTTATCAAATCCAAAAGCTAGGAGAATTTTGGAGAGGAAAGCCCAATCAAATCTATCATAAGCTTTTGACAAGTCCAGCTTCATCAAGAAGCCTTGTTTTTTGGACACTTGTAAAGAATGAAAATTCTCATGCATAACTATTATAGAGTCAAGGATCTGTCTCCCCGGAACAAAACTATTTTGTTGGGGAGATATAAGGGAGGGTAAAAATTTTAGGATTCTAGAAGTAAGAACCTATGACATGATCTTATACAATGAATTACAAAGGCTTGTGGGCTTGAATCCATCAGTTGTGTTTGCTCCAAGTTTCTTCAGGAAGAGTACTATGAAAGTATAATTGAGTTCCTTTAGGATAGTTTTAGTACCGAAAAAATCTTTAATAACAGAGAAAACATCTTTTCTAGTTATACTCCAAAAGATTTGAAAGAAGAACATTTGAAACCTGTCCAACCCTCGGGATTTTTCTCCTTCGAAAGAGAAGACCACCTTTTTTATTTCCTCATCCTTAAGAATAGCTTTTAAGAAGTCATTATCCTTAATGTCCATTTCTCTACCTGAATTGAGTCCATCATTTTTTTTTGATCCTCTAGATTAAGATTAGAATCCCTCGATAGTAGGGTAGCAAAGTAACCCATCATTTATTCCCTTATCTCCTCTTCTTTTGTGATGGTCCCACGTGAGAAAGAGAGGGAATGAATTCTATTTAAAGCCTTATGTTTAAGGGTTGTGAGATGAAAAAATCTAGTGTTTTTGTGTCCTAACTTCAACAATAGAGATCTTGATCTCTACCTCTAGAAAGTCTCTTCTTTAGCAATTATATTGTGGTAGTTCGCAAGAAATTTATTCTCCTATCTTTGGATTTCATCCTAAGTTTCTTTCAAATCTAATTAAATTTTATTTTTGGATTGAAAGATATCCCCATAAACATCCCTGTTCCATTGTCTCACTTTAGATTTAGCATTAGCCATTTTCTTAGCCACTTTAAACATAGCTATACCTTCCACTTTAATGTTCCACCATTCCCTGACCTTGTTTTCCAGATCAGGGTGAGTAAGACACATCTTTTCAAATCTTAATGAGGCATTTCTTTTTCCATTAAAAGAGCTAGTAGAAAATGATATAGGAAAATGGTCTGATCCTATTCTGGAGAGAGAAGAGAGAGAGCAAGAGAACTTCAAATACCAGTCTGGGAAGATGACCACCCTGGCAAGCTTGGCTTGAATAAGATCAACACCTACTCTTCTGTTGGACAAGGTATAATTTATGCCTTCCAGATCAACATCCAACAAACCTTCATTACTAATAAACTCCATCATATCAACCCTACTCTCCACTTGAGTGATATTGGACTTCCTATTTTGTCTTTTTCCTTCAGAGGAGTGTTGAAATCCCCCATGATCATCTAGTAGTCCTTAGTGCTAGACTCCCTGAATTCATGTAACTACTTCCAAAGTTTAGGTCTTCCAGACTTCATGTTTGGGGCACAAACATTTATGAGAATCCAAGAGAAATTTTCCTTGAGAATGCAGACTTTTACAGCTAGAAATTTTTTTTCTTCTTTCATTAGCTGGCATAATTTAAAGAAAAAATTATTCCAAAAAATAGCCATCCCTCCGAATGCCCCTTCAGAGCTACATCCTATACTACCCCAATTTTCAATCAAATTAGATTTCTCAACCTTTTCTTTCAACATATTTGTTTCTTGAATCATTAAGATATCAGGCTTAGAATCTCTCACTAAATTCCTAACTACATCTTTCTTATGAGGACCATTAAGTCCTCGAATGTTCCATGAGATAATCTTTATTTGAGGGTTGGGCAAAAAACCTGGTGGATGGTGAGTTGTTTACCATCTGCTATCTTCTATTTTTCTTCTAGATCCCTCTAAGATCTATTAGATTTCTTTTCTCTATCTTTCTTCTCTATTCCAGTATCCTCTTTTTGTTGTCCTCTTGTCTAGAATCCTCCTTTCTTTTGAGTTCCATTCTTCTTTATTGTTCAAAGAATAGAGCTCCTCATAAAACAACTTTCATTTTTCTTCCCTGTATTAGTGTTCTGCTCATTCAAGGTAACATTTCCTTGAGGAGATCCAAATCCTTTCTTTCCCATGTATTTCTTTAAATCCCCTACCTCAATCCAGGGATTTTCCCTCTCGTCTAGGTCTTTTTCTTCCTTGTTTTCTTGGTTTCCCTAGAGCCCAACTTGAGTTAAACATGATTCCTTATTAATCCCAGTGATTGATTCACTGTTGTTCTGATCATCTTTTCTATTATCTGCCTGGGAAACCTGTATCCCCTAAAGAGGTTAAACATATTCTTGTCCTTCTAGGGAATCTTCCATCCTTAAGTCCATAGTTTTTACTTCTCCTTTGAGAGATCCCATGCTATCTTGCACCCTTGAGATCAGTTATGTTTCTTTTCCAGTGAGAAATCCCACACTTTCTTCTATTTTATTTTTCAAGCTTTTTCAGCCCATTAGCACTTTCTTCTGATAGTTGTTTTTCTTCATTTTGATCTTTATTCATTTGAGTTTCACATGTTTTCTCTTCTTGAGGAAACACAAGGTTTTCTTCAGAGTTGCAAGGTGTCTTCTGATCACTATTCTCTTTAGATTTATTTTGGGGAAGAGTTTCTTTCTCTATTTTTTTCTTCTACTCGATTCTATGGGCTCTTTTTTTCTCCTACTCCTTTTTATCCTTATGGAGTTTCTAAGGAAATTGTTTCACCTAGTCACCAGATTTATTGCATGTGAAACATGAAAATGGAATTGATTCATATTCAACCTCTTGTATCCATTTTCCCAGCTTTGAGTTTACCATGATGATTTGTGGGAGATCAGCTAGCTACTGGATGTTTACACATATCCTAGCATATACTTGTCTGGTTCGGGCTACTGTCATAGGATCTATTGTAAGAAGCTCACCAAAAGAACCTACAATAGCCACCAATATATCCTCATGCTAGTACTCCATAGGCAAGACAAGAAGACAAACCCACATAGGAGCCATGGTAAAAAAACTATCATTATAGTCTAGATTTGTTGACTATTTCTACATAGACAAAGACAATTTACCCATCATCCAAGGACCCCACACAACACTTTTGATAAATCTTCCCTATTGGAGAACTTAAAAGAGAAAAATCCTTTTGGCATAGCCGCAATTTCAACCTATCCTTTGAGCTTCTATTTCTTATCTACATAAGATCTCACTAAGTCTATGTTCAGTCGAGGACCCATTAACTTTCCAACTAGAGTTGAAGCCATGATTGAAATAGTATGATTTATAATTGGGTCAGGAATGAAAATACCAATATCTCCCTAAAGGTTTAATGCCAAAAGGATCTCACCATTTCCTCTTACCTAGGTGCAAAGGGGTGCCATATGATATGTCTTCTAGTGGTTTAGTTGACCCTTCATAGGTCTTGTAATTTTTAACCTTTTCCACCTCTGGACCGAAGACAAGACTGTTGTCGTTACTAGATGGTGCCAGAGTAGACCCATCAGCATTTTCCTCATCACCAGACAATGATCTCACAAAAAATCCTACTGTTGAAAATTTGGCTGAGTTGATTACATAGATGTTGTCATTATGGAAACATATGATCCACATGAAGATTGCACAGGTCAGAGAGCAAGTATGACAGAGCGCATTGCAAATTTGTCTAAGTGTGAGATAGTGTTTTACCAGTGTACCTAGACACAATTTTTGTTTACGACATCGAATGGAGTAAGTTCAATGCTTGAACACTTGAAAATAGACTCTATGATGTCTATTTATCACCCATCTCAGAGTGCAAGTGAGTACGACATGTACAAAAGAAGTTATGACAGTTTTATCGAAGACAGTATGAATCCGACAGGACAGAATATGAAGACATAACTAGTGAAGAGTTAAGGGATTATTTTGTTTATCAAAATAATGACTTAACAATATAAAGGGATGAAATCCTAGATTTTAACTCTTGGATAAAGCTATTGGTATAAATGTAAATTTAATTGTAATTGTAATTGTAGTATTATTGAGAAAGAGCAGAATAGTGTGGGCAAGGGATATGATGCGAAGTATATGAAGCATATGTAATAGTGATAGTGAAAGAGCAGCAAAGTGATATTGATGCAAGAAGTATAAGGTTATGTATCTTAACCTATTTTTTAATTAGTGTATATTGTACATTACTTGTTTGGGTAGTGGGCTCATCTGGCAATCACATTTTGTACTACAACTCCTAACAGGGTTGAGGCTTCTAACAAGGCCTATAGTCCCTTAATTAGGACTGATACACTATATGCTTGTAATAGACTCCTAACAGGGTCAACATCCTTAATAGGATACTTTTGATTAGTGGATCTTTGTGGGTACCATCCCCACCAGGGTTTTCCCTTGGTCAGGGTTTCCTCGAGAACAAATAATGTGTTATGAGTTCTTTATTATTATGCATGTTGTTTAGCTTCTTATGTTATGCATGTATAAAGATAATCTATTATATCCATAATTGGGCAAAAGATAAAGTTTGTAGAATACTAATTTACCCCCCCTCTCAATATTCCCTATTTCTAACAATTGGTACCAAAGCTTAGTTACTCAGAAAAGAATCATTCAAGGAAAGCCTAGTAGCTTGAGTAAGATCTCTATGGATATGGATCAACTATAGAAGAATCTTGAAGAAGCTCTTGAACAGATTGACTTGCTTACTATTGAAAAGGATACTTTGAAAAGAAAGTATGATGATGGGAAGAACCTCATTGAGAAACTGAAAAAAAATTTGGAAGATCTGAGATCTGAAAAGGAATCCAAAGTTTTTATTGAAGATTAAGATGAGAATTGGGAAAAAGAAAAAGAAATCATTAAGCATGAATTGAAGATAGAAAATTTGAAGCTTAGTTTGAAAGATGGAAATGGAAAGAATGAAGAAAATTTGAAATCTGAAAATGAAAGTCTAAAGACTGAAAATGAAGAACTAAAATCTAAACTTTCTAAAGTAACATCTGAACTTGAGAAAGTCAATTTGCAGTATGATGAACTTGAGAAATACAATAAGATTGTGAAAGGTGAACTGACTCAATCCAAACAACAACTTGAAAGGCTATATTCAACTAGTGAGAAGATTGATAAACAAATATCTTATCAAAAATGATTCTATGATAAGACTGGTCTTGCATTCAACACTTTCAAATAAAATGAGGCAAGGAACCAGATCTGAAGATATTTGAAAGCATGGATGAAAAGAAGCCTGATGAGATCAACAAATCTGAAGATACACCTAAAGAAGAAGAATCACCGAAGTAAGAGGAATCACCAAAAGGTATGAAAAGAGAATTCAAAAGTAGATTTTTTGCTTGTAATACTATTGGTCATATGAAGAGAGATTGCACAGGTAAATAATTTAAACCTCTTAATGGTTATTGTTACAATTGTCATGGTTTTGGACATAGAGCTATTGATTGTAGGAAACCTAAATTTATTGAGAATAATGATGGTAGTAGAATGTTTAGGAATACTAACAATGTAGATAAGAAACCTACTGAAGATATGAATAGAAGAAATGGAGTAGTATGTTATAGATGCAACAAGGTTGGATAAATTGCTATAAACTACAGATCACAAATCAATCAACCTAGACCAAGATATGGAAACAATGGAATTGTTTGTCAGATATGCAACAAGATTGGACATATAGCAAGGTTTTTTAGAATGAACAATAGAGTTTTTCATCCTAATCCTAACCCCAAAAATCATGCAAGAAGAAATGAAGATGCTAGTAACAGTCAGAAAGAATGCTATAGTAGTTTAGATGAAGTGAAGTTTATCAAAAGCATAGATCAAGGAGACATATTCAACATTGAAGGTAATCATAAAGGTGAAGTATTGAAAGGTAAGAATGAATCTTTACCTGACCTATCTCAAAGTACTTAATTTATGTAAATTACTGTAGAATAGGAACTTAGATTTAGTATAGAATTAAATATATGATGAACTGATTCTTGGGCAGTTAATGCAAGGTAGTTTATGATTTTCTAATGCTATGGTTAAGATCACAAAGAAAAATATTATGTTTTGTGAGATCGCAAGAAGTTTTAAGTTTTGCAGGTTAAGCAGAGACAACTTTTTGGAAAGAAGTGGAAAAAGAATTGAATGCGATGTCAGATCTAAGTGAGATTGAATTAATAAAAGGTTATGATTAGTATTATTTGATCATCAAAGAGAATTCAAGTTTCAAGGAGATCAAAGAGCAGTGATTGAAAGCATTTTGCAAGGATTTGGAGAAGAATTTTGTGTCGAATCTACGCAAGCCCTAAAATCATGAAATTAAGGTATTTTACTTGACAAATCTTTGAATCAGTAAAGGTATTTGAGGAAATCATGGATGTTTCCTTAATACACAATGTCAGAGATAAGAATAGACCTAAATTGAAGAGGGAACCAGAAGAACCCTTGGAAGAAGACCCTAGGTTTGCATTATCATCCATACCAGATGGAGTACTACATTTAGAGAATGTCAGAAGTTATCTTGGATGCAAACTAGAAATAGTAAGTGATATTGATTTCACAAATAAATATCAAAAGATTTACAATTAGGATATGACACTGAAACAAGGTTTTAAATATTTGGAACATAATGAAATTGTCAAATATGGATTATAGTATGAATTTGATAATGAAGAATGCACTAAGATTATCTTGAGAATAATTCATAATGGAAAGTTTTGGCTAGAAGATAGAGTGATAGATATTATAGCTGATTTGGTTCATGAAGTCACTGGATTATCTAAAACTAGAGCTATTCCTTTTAATGAGAAAAACATGAGGAAAATAGTCATTGACAACACAAACTCATCCTATAATGGTAGAGGAGTTGTGATTAGTAAGATCAAACAAGATGATGTGAGATACTTATGCAAGATCCTAACTACTAAGTTTTGTGCAAATTCAAGAGAGGATGACATGGCAGCTGGAATGGTACATACAACTTATCTTATGTGTGTTGATAGGGTACCAGTTGATATGTGTGAAATTCTTAGAATTCAATTGTTTAAGAACTTGGAGAAGATCATGAAAACTAAGTATACACAGTTTAGGTTCTCATCCCTAATCACATATATGTTCTTTCATCTTTTGAGGAGATTTACTTACACCATAGGAAATGACTGGAATGATGGAAAAACTACAATAGAAAGGATTAACTTAGTATATAGAAGGCATGTTATTGATAGTGTTAATGAGAGTGCGGTACTTGTTATTGAGAGATTTCAGAATATTGTGTCTAGCAGATCAAGGATCCCTAAGTCTCTTGTTGAAAAATATAAAGATGATATATGTTTTATGGTGGATACTGACTTTACCTATATTGAAGCAGTAGAACCTAGAACAGAGTTCATAGACCCTCTTGGCTATGAGATATCTGAGGTAGAGACTGAAGAGTATGTTAGCAGACTACTGAAGTGTAATTTGGACACTCAGTGGAACAAGTTTGGAACCTTTGAGGAGAACTTCAACTCCACAAAGATTCTAATTGAAGAGAAGCAGTCTAAGAAGAGAGTTGAGAGCACTATTAAGAAAATCCTAAAGGATACAGGAATGACAGAGAGAGAGTTTTTGGTAGAAAAGCAGACAGTAGCAATAATCAGAGAGAGTGGACAAAATGAAGTTTTGTCTATCCCTCCTTTATCATCAATTGCAGTGCAACAGGAAGAACCATAAGTAAAGGTGAAAGTGGAAGTACCTGAGAAGGACATAAAAACAAAGATGTCTACTAGATCCACTTCCTCCACACCTAGAAAAAGAGTTAAGGAAAGTGCCACTGGACCAAGAAAGAGACATAAAACTCTAATGCAAACCAATTCCAAGAAATATTGTAGAAGTAAAAGATGATGTCACTACTACGAAGAAAGCTTGGAAACTAAAAGTTGAAAAGCTTAATGAGCAGATTATTGAGAATGGTGACTTTGCAAGAATGAAAAAATATTATGATCTTTATGATTATACTGATAGAATTAATCTGGAGAATGCAGTTGTGAAGCATATGATCTTGACTGACAAGAAGTTTGATACTATTCAAGGATAGATACCTGATGATCTTTATAACAAAATTCTAAATAGGAAGAAGAGAGCATCAGAGGAAGAGACAACTATTAGAGAAAATCTTGTGAGGAAGCTTTGTGAAATAAGAGATGAAACCCATTTCAATCAGATCATGAAAGCCCTAAGCACCCATCTAAGAACCAAAAGGAGAACAATTCAGATTATGGGAGGCAGGTATGAAGAAGTAAATTCTAAGATAGAACATGTTATTATCAAGGTTATGGCAGAATATGTTCAAGAATCATCAATTGTAGCAGAGTAGGCAGGTGAGAAAGTACAAGAGGACATTCCCTCTTCTCCAGCTATTAATATTGAAGATGAAACAATGAATGTAGAAGGTACAAAAATCACCTTGGATACTGATGAAAATGTATTCAAGAATTTGGAAAAAATTGTTGACAATTCGGCCTTTGAAGAACAAGAAGCTACAAAAGAAGAAGAGATGATAGAGACCACAGTTGTGGAACCACCAGTTACAGAAGAACAAATTCCCATTCCCACCAAAGAAGATATCAGTCTTACTCTTGAGACTGGAAAGAAGACTCAAATTGGATCTATGATTGAGCATTTGGGAAAAGAAGTAGATGATGATGATTAGTTGGAACTGATTACATCCTTGAACAAAATAAGTGGTAAGAATAAGAAAGTAAAAAGTCTTGAAGGGTGTCTGAAGGAACTAACTGAGAAGTTACAAAGTACTATAACTACAAAAATTTCAGAAGAAGACCCTATGGAGAAAGAAAAGAAGGTAATGAGTACCTTTGATAATGAATTCAAAAACCTAGCTGATATTGCAAATGTGAAAGCACAAGAAGCCTGAGGCTAGAATTCTTTTAAACATCAGTCAAAATATCAAAAATGATATCAATACTCTTGATATCTGTATCAAGGATTTGAGGAAGCATTTGGAAATAGGTAAATCTTTGTACATACAGTGTACAAAATCAAAGACTTTGACAGCTGAGGAAGATCAAAAGATAAAGTTAAATGGAGTACGAATTCTGAATGAAACAAACCTTCTGTCTAGCCCCAATGTGAAGGTATGTGATGTTGAGAAGAAACTCAGGAAACTTTATGATGAAACTAGAGTTGTACAAGATGAGAAAGACAAGAAATTGAGAAGATACACTCTTTTGAGAGAGCATGCTTCTATGAAGTTGAGCATCATTGAAGAACAGTTGGAAGAATGTCTTTTAGCAAAGACATCTTTTCAGAAATTTAACTTTGAAAACCTCCAAGCATGTGAAATAGCTTCTTATGGACTGAGCGCACTACTTAATGTGGTAGATTCCATTAAGAAATCATGGGAGAAGGAGATAGAATCCATGAAGATGGATTTTAAAGATTATGTTGCAAGCCTACCGGCTTTGCAATAAATGAATTGAGGTATAACTTTTTGTTAT
This sequence comes from Chamaecyparis obtusa, assembly GCA_027943335.1. Taxonomy (NCBI): domain Eukaryota; kingdom Viridiplantae; phylum Streptophyta; class Pinopsida; order Cupressales; family Cupressaceae; genus Chamaecyparis; species Chamaecyparis obtusa. The sequence goes on from BSBK01004414.1 coordinate 515,145, forward strand.
ACAATTTTGTGACCCTCCCTACCTTATTTTATCATTGTTGTCAAAGGGGGAGAGACATATAGAAGAAAATTGATAGTATATGATAAGGGTTGTTACTCTTAGGGGGACTACTATATTAGAGGCAATAATTTTTGAGGATTTATAAGGATAGTATGTATTTTATACTATGGCCATAGTTTTGAACATTTTGAGATTTTGAGTTGTACACTTAGCCAATTTTCTCATATGTTGCCACCAATGACAAAGGGGGAGATTGTTGGCAATTTGGCTGAGTTGACTACATAGATGTTGTCATTATGGAAACATATGATACACATGGAGATCGCACATGTCAGAGACCAAGTATCACAGAGCATATTGCAAATTTGTCTAAGTGTGAGACAGTGTTTTACCAGTGTACCTGGACACAATTTTTTTTTTGTGATGTAGAATCGAGTAAGTTTAGTGATTGTGCACTTGAACATAGACTCTATGATGTCTATTAATCACCCATCTCAGAGTGCAAGTTAGTACGGTGTGTATGGAAGAAGTTATGATAGTTTTACCGAAGACAGTGTGAAGCCGACAGGATAGAATATGAAGACAGAACTAGTAAAAAGTTAAGGGATTATTTTGTTTATCAAAATAATGGCTTAACAATATAAAGGGATGACATCCTAGATGTTAACTCTTGGATAAAGCTATTGGTATAAATGTAAATGTAATTATAATTGTAATTGTAGTATTATTGAGAAAGAGCAGAATAGTGTGGACAAGTGATATGATGCAAAGTATATGAAGCATATGTAATAGCGATAGTGAAGGAGCAGTGAAGTGATATTGATGCAAGTAGTATAAGGTTATGTACCTTAACCTATTTTGTAATCAATGTATATTGTACCTTACTTGCTTAGGCAGTGGGCTCATCTGGTAATCACATTTTATACTACAACTCCTAACAGGGCTGAGGCTTCTAACAAGGCCTATAGTCCCTTAATCAGGACTAATACACTATATGCTTGTAATAGACTCCTAACAGGGTCAACATCCTTAACAGGATACTTTTGAATAGTGGATCTTTGTGGGTACCATACCCACTAGGGTTTTCCCTTGGCTAGGGTTTCCTTGAGAACAAATAATGTGTTATGAGTTCTTTATTGTTATGCATGTTTTTTAGCTTCTTATGTTATGCATGTATAAAGATAATCTGTTATATCCATAATTGGGCAAAAAATAAAGTTTGTAGAATACTGATTCACCCCCCCTGTCTTAGTATTCCCTATTTCTAACACCTACATCCCCTATCATAGATCCCATAGCTAAACCTATGTTTACCATCTTCCCACCCATGCTCAAATTCAAAAAAATACCTCCCACTCTTTCTCCACCTCCAGCTCTCTCTTGCTCCATTCTCTTTCCTAGTTTCACAAAACATTATTTTTGATAGAAAAAGTAGCAAGAGGGTGTCATCCCATGGAATAGGGAAGACTAAGAGAACATTAACAATATATTAACAACACTAGCTTCACAACACATAATTAGTAGAGTAACAGTGCCTATTCAGCCTATATCAAAAACAAACTTGAAGATCCTTAACAAAAAAAATGAACTAGTGTTGTAGTTTAACCAAAAAACCTTGAACATAGTATCAATAAAATGCCTCATAGGGCTAAACCAAAGTCTTAAGTACTTAACCATATAACAAAATAACACAAAATAAAACCTGGGACCCAAGGTCCCAGAACAAGACAAAATCACCATGGCACTGGAAACAGTTAGGTCCTCTAACCTAGCTGCTTGGACATCAAGGTGGTGGCCCATTCTTCCTATAGAAACATGAGGAGGTCTTTATTGCCCTCATCAGCTTCCATCTTACCACCAAAAATATTCTCCTACACATTATACAGAGTCACTACTGATGCCTATCACTTTAAGGGGAAACCTATTGGAGTCAGCGATGCGGGTGTTGATTTCCTTCATATCCTTCTTGAGACCGAGGATCTCATTATCTAGCTCCATGAATTTCTTCTTGAGGGATCCTTTGAACCTAGAATTCCTAGCCACAACCATTGTAGCTTGCTTAGTGCAGGGGGATTTGACCTACTGTATGTGGGGAGAGGATGGGGTTGGGGTATTGTTGTGAGGGATTTCATTCACCATATGTGGGGGATTCAAAGGAGGAGCACTAGCAGACCTGGGGGGGCTCAAATGCTCAGTCGAGGAGCCCTTAATCGACCCAGAGGAGACAGAGGTATCCATATCCTTTGAAAGTGTCTTGTCATCAGAGGTCATTTCCTTGAGTTGTATTTTACATTTTTCTTTAGCAATTTTGTTGGAGCACCGAATGGTACCACCCATTTCAACCTCTGACCCCACCTAACTACCTAAATTTTTCAATTTCTTAAGCCTCTTCTTAGGCTTAGGGGTGCTATCATCCACTATCTTATCTTTTGCTTCTAGGTTATCAGAAATATGGGAATCCTCTAATTCCTCTGATCTTTTGAAGGGGTTCCGCACACACCTCTTCTAGCCCTCGCCATCATTGGGGATAAGGTTAGTCTCTTGGATGGACTGTGAGGGGTATTGAGAAGGGTTATTAGCTCCTGAAGGACTAACATTTAGGGTGATGTCCATGATAGTTAGGGGTGGTTGAGGTGGGGTAAAATGGCTTTGTGGAACTTGAAAAAATAGAGTAAAAGGCCTTGGTGCAGGATGGGAATCGGCTTCTCATGGTTTTTTTTCTCCTTAATGTCTAGAATGTTTCTTTACAATGATTGGAGGAGGTAGAACAAAATGGGAATAAGGTCTCTATTTCTAATAAAATTAAGGAACGAAAAATGATAGTAGTAAAAGACAATAAATTTTCCCTCTAAACTAAAATACTTCATGATAATATGACAAACCTTAGGCCAGAAATCGGGAAGCAGCTCATGGTTGAAACCCCCATATTTTTTTACAGGCTTTTCTCTAGGCTTGAAGAATTGGTTGAGACTGGTCATGTCCAGCATTCAGCTAGTTTTCCTTTATTTCCTTCCCTCTGTTAAGAGCCTTGTCACTTTTCCAATGACTTCTTTTTTTATTTGAAAGTTGATGCCCCCAAAAAACACCTTTCTATTGTTCCATGATGCCATGAATTGCTTAGAAATTTCTTCATCGTGGCCACCTTTCATTCTTTCCATAAAACCCCAAATGCCACCAGTCTTTGCAACAGTGAATAACCAGAGGATCAAAAGTGAACTCATCTTCAATTTTTTTAGGTTCAATGCAATGTTTATTGCCACCCATCTTGACTGGACTTGTCTCCACAACAGATGCCTTCTAAAAATTACAGAGTTGATCTTTGCAAGCCAAGGCATAAAATAGGGCTTTTTGAATTAACTATCTAGTGCAAATTTTTCTCATAAAAGGCACGGACTGGGTGGTCTTTGGGGAAAACTGCCCCATACAGTGAAATCTAGTGGATCTCCAAGTGTAATAATTAGAATTTAAGCCATTTTTTCCATTAATATCCTTGGTAGTCAAAATGACATGTTGATTCAGACAACCTCCATTCCACACGTAATATCTCAATGGGAAATTATGGACCTTTATTAAATTTGCACATACAAGTCATAAAGATTATAATTGTCACATTAAGCCATCACAAAAGCTTGGCGGGGCCCTCAATAATTCTATCACCAATGCAACACATTTTAAACATTATTGGTGTCATGTTTTTCTTGCCTGATTATTCGCTGGGTCTCCTTTGGTAGTGCACTAATCTCCTCCCAACTGACCACCCTAGTTTGGCTAAGCCCAATACCAACCATAGAATCAGCCACTGAGTTACCTTCCTTGTAGATATGGGAAGTGATAGTGTTCTAAAACTTGTTGAGAAGCTCTCAAATTTCCACTATGATGGTGTTCACCTACCACCCCGCATTCAACCTTTGATTAATAGCCTCCAAAATTACTTTGGAGTCTCCCTCAATCATCAGCATCCTGATATTCTTAGAGATGGAAAATTTTATACCCAATAGAAGAGTCATGCCTTTAGCTTGGTTAACAGTACTATTTCTGAGTGGCCCAACATAAGCCAAAAGGAAAGAACCATTGTTTTCCTATAGCACTCCACCCCCACCCTCGGCAAGGTTTTCTTCCACCCCATCAGATTTTAGTTTGATCCAACCAATGAGAGGGGTAACCCAACAAGTAGCATTCCTGGCTATCAACCTAGAGTTGTCGAACCTAGTGAAGCCAACCAATAAGTTCCAATTGTCAATAGTTTTGATCTCCAAGGCTGAAGGGAGTATAAAGGGAAGTTTCTATTTAGTTGATGCACCATTATCACTTAGGAGCTTAGTGCTCAGACAAAGAGAGGCCTCAGATAGGGAATCAGTCTCCCTAAAGATCATGTTGTTCCTTTCTTTCCAGATAGTCTAGCAAATGTGCGGGGGGAGTAAGCGCCATAGGAGCTAGAGGAGAGGGTGATTGGAAGGGGATCACCAATCAGTAAATTGGTGGACATCCTGCCCAAGGACTCAAGAGATCACTAGTTTTCCAATAATTCCTTGCCAAATACTAGTAGAGTAGTCACAGTGTATGAATAGGTGGTTCACAATTTCCTCCTTTTTGTAGAGGACACATCGGTTGGCCAAGGAGAAACCTTTTTTTATAAGGTTTTCATGGGTTAACACTTTTCCATGTATAAGTGTCCACTAGAAGAAATTATTTTTCGGAGTGAGGGGAGGGATCCACACATTTTTCCAATCTCCAGGGTTATTCTCCTCCTTCAAAAGTAGTTTGTAAGAAGCCTTGACTGAGAAGGTTTCTGATTGGGTGGTGGCCCAAATGATAGAGTCCTGACCATTAATTTGAGGAATTTTGACATTTCCCAAAATTTCTATAATTTCATTAGCCAAGTGTTCCAACTCAGGTCTATTCCTAACAAGGTATGAGACATCTTTCCATCAACCTCTAGTCATGTAGTTGTAGATTCTATCCTCAAGAATAGGCCCGAGGTAGGTCGTGAGGGGACCAAACTACCCAGCAAGGGTAGTGTAATTCTAGATTTATGAGTCATTCCAGAATCTATTGGATCACCCATTCTCGAGTTACCAGAAGGCATCCTTAAGCAACATGGTTTTGCAGTAGCAAATATTCTCCCAAATTTTGGAACCATGAGGAAGGTCATTATCCTGATACATCATCCCATAAGGGTTCCCTTGAAGGTACTTAGCCTCTATAATTTTGCACCAATCAACTTTTCTATCTATAAGCTTCCATGCCACTTTCATGATGAGGGCCTTGTTCAACATGCCAATTCTCCTAAGACCCTATAGTGCCCAAAAATTTTCCTCTCTAAAAGCTACCCATAGAGGATGTAGTGCCCACAAATTTTCCTCTCTAAAAGCTACCCATTTTAAAAAAAAATATATAGCAAAAGTGTAATAAGAAAATATTTTCCTATTCCTAATACAACATCATTTAAAATGATGGTATGAAAAGTAACAGATTTATTTTAGCATAGATATAATTGTTTGCACTGCTATTTTTATTTTCTTAACTCTCAAATATGCAAATTTTAATATGACATGCTCATAAGGCAAAATCTAATCATTCTTTTTGTTGCTCTTATCCTTTTTTGGGGGGACAATACAAACTACAGGTTTTAAGTCTCCTTATGGTAAATAGGTAAATATACTAATTTACATTAAGATACATTGAATAAAATATCAAAATCTTCTTGAAGATCAGAATATCACATTTAGATGTAAGTGCAGATTTAATTTCTTAGGTCACTAGTTAACCACTACCCATTTGAATATAGTATGCAAATAAGGAAGATAACCAACATTTTATTGATTTAGCTAGGAACACAACTTGTAAATGTGCCACTCTTAGTAAGAATATTTCCATGATAATTATTCTTGTACAACTAGCCATTACATATAGATAAGGAAAATACAAGGTAAATGTCTCCTACTCATTTACTGTTCTATTATTTTACATAGAAAGATGTCTATTATTTCTCAATCTTTGAAGAGTCCTTTTTTTTTAGTCTCAAAGATTTTACATAACATTTCATAACACATTTCTTCTATATATTTTTCTTTTTCACAAACAAAATCTTCCACTTCAACAGCTCCAAGTAAGTCCATAATTTGTAAAAATAAGAAATCAGAAAGACCATGGGATGCTCACCTCCCAACCTAGGTCTTTACAAGACCACCCCCGAGCTAGGGGAACCAAACATAGCTAGGATACACACAAGTAAAAAAAATGATAAAATCAACAATCCAACACATACTCAAAATATACTCCCATCCATGGCTTACACAATGGGTCACATATTGTCCCATGAATTTGGGGTGAAGTGGACTAAAACCCTATGGAGAGAAAATCCATTCCAAAAGTAAAATAAAAACAAGCCTTCACATGGCTTAACAACATCTCTTCCAACCATACTTAGAAAGCTCATATCAAAAGAGATCAGAAGAAGCCTTCACATGGCTTTACAAACAACTTCTCCACCATTTCCCAAATGCAGAACAATCCTGTATGACCCCCAAGGCATAAAGCCATAAAAAATCCCTTATGGCCCCCAAAACAAAGAGTGGAATGGATACATGGAGCCCATACTTCCATGTTTTTTCCCTCTCCTCCCCAAGGAGAGACTCTAGATCCATGGATTGTCCTAAAAACTTCACCCCCAAGGCTACTCTTCCCTCCAAGGGTGAGTGTGGCCTTGTGACTCCCAAATCAACAAAAAAAAGGCACAATGCTTCACAACTTCAAATCACATAAGAGACACAAAACCAAACACAATATTTACAAAATACATCTACAAGCATGTAAGAACAAACAAGCCTTACATATCTATCAAGAACATGAAAAACTCTACAACACAAACACCATATTTTTCTCATACCCAAAGAAAAAGAAATAAATTTAAAGTTGGAGCCACCAACCTAAGTCCAAAGCATAAATGGAAAGTGTTGATGATGAAATCCATTTTGCCCAAGTTTTTTCCTCCTTCCAAATCTAGTCCTAGTCTCTAAGTTAGAGAGTGGGTGTTCAAACTCTCCAAAATAAAGAGTCTTCACTAAAAATGCCTCCACACAACTCCCCAAAACCCCCTAGGGATAAGATCCTCTATCTCATTGGTTGGTCTTCCCTAAGCCCTTACAAACTTTCTAAAAATGGACTCTAACAAAGGTTGGCCCAAAAGGTGGGCAAAGGACTATCATTCAAATGGATGGTGTTCTTACCAAGGTCTGATTTCAAAAGTTGATTTTAGGCCATCTAGGAAATCCAACTTTTAAATGGGTCTTTTGGTCAACTATGAGTTATCCTATGGTGAAAAAAGACCCTTACCCATAGGTATACCAAGTGGCCTAACTAAAAAAGGCCTAAACACACCCCTAGGCACCTTTTCAACCTCCCAAAAACTCATGACAAGTTTGAATTAGAAAATCTATGACAAGACATCTCCTCAAGCTCCCTAACCAAGGGATTCACATGGGGATCCTAAAGGGTACTATCCTAGGTTGATGGGAATCCAATCCTCAAGTGGAAATGTGATGGCCACAAGTACACATACAAGTGTCAAGTGACACAGCATAAATTACACATCACAATCCATGTGGCATATCTAGTAGAGCACTCACATAACAATTTACAATAACATTAAAACATATTAATTCAAGAAATACATGCTCATTACATTTAAAAATAAAATACTATACAACAAGGTTTTGTCTCTGATTAGATGCAACCTTGGCTCAAACTAAATTCACATTGGCCTATGTTTGGTTCCCCGATAATAGTACCATGGTCTATTTCCCTGCACACTAAATCCAACATTAGTAGTCCAAGTAATATAAATCCACATCATTTATTAATCAATTTGCACATCACATTATCAATTGAAATTCTCTTGGACATAAACTTGAACTTTTCCCTTTCATGTACACACACATGTAATTAATAAATTTACTTTCAGCACTTAGTAGGACACCATAACATCATAATTACATCAATATCCTCTACCTAATAAGTCATATAATTAATTCTCATCATGTCTTCCTAGCATTCATAAAACAAGGCTAACCATAAATGGAAGTCCATATTAATGTTACAAGGTAATCATTATTACATTATAAAGTAGTGTGCATCTAACATCTAAAGAGTATCGAATAAGTATCTCTCTCAATTGCACAAACTAAAGAGCTATGATGGGCTTGGGTATCTCCCTTGGTAGTCCAAGAAATATAGTCCTCAACGTATATGAATCAATTATGCTCAACTTAAAATTCATTTGCAACATCACCTATTCAATTGAAATTCATTTGCACATTAATTTTAACTTATCCCATTCATTAAAACATATATATATCTACACATCAAGTAATAAGAAATTTTTACTTTCAAAACTTAATAAAAAGCCAAGGCATCATAAATACATCAAATATTAATTTCCTAATAAGTCATATAAATAAATCTCATCATTTCACCCTAGTATTCATAAAACAAGATTAACCATAAATGTAGATCCATATTAATGTCACAAGGTAGTCACCAGTCATCAAAAAGTAGTGTCCATATATGAAGTGATAAAATATATGAAAAAAAAGAGTCTAAAACCATAGTGAAACAAAATAAAGTATCGAATAAGAATTTAACAAATGTAGGAACTGAAAAGCTATGACGGGCTAGGGGCAAGGCCTCACAAACCTAGTCCTCCTAGTCTTTTAGGAAGACAAATAGTTTCCCAATTGACCAAGGACATCCTCTTTTTCTCTTCAGAGCCAGCCCATAGAAACATTCTTTGGATCTTTTCAAGCCTATCAGCCATGTAGATTTTGATCTTGAAAAGGGACAGAAAGTAAACAGGTATCCCCTATAGAGTAAAAGCCACTAGTTGGAGCTTACCAGCACTGCTCAGGATCTTCCCTTTCTAGCTACCAAGTTTTCTTTGGGTTCTCTCTAGGATGGAATTCCAGAATTCCTATGAGACCTCTTTGACAGTGAGAGGGAGGCCAAGGTAGGTGGAGGGGAGTGACACTGACTGACAGCTAAGGATTTGAAGCACTCTAGTTTGGGTCTTAATAGGGGTGTTAAAGAAGAAAAGTCTACTTTTCTGGTAGTTGACACACTACCCCGAAGCCATAGCATAAGTCTCTAGTAGGTTCTTCCACTGTCTAGCTTCAATCACCGAAGAGTACCTAAAGAGGAAAGTATCATCCATAAATTGTTCAAGGACAAATTGCTACAGAGTGGAAGCTAGTTTGACACCTTTTATTCTTCCCATGGAAGAGAGCATAGTTAGATTCCTGCTAAGAACTTCAGAAACCATAATGAACAAATAAGGGGAGAGGGGGTCTCCCTCTAAGTCCTTTTTCAGGCTGAAAGAATCCTCTCGAGGAGCCATTGACCAACCTAGAGAAACTAAAAATTTATGTACATTCTTGAATAATGTGGATAACCTTATCCTTAAAGCCCATTATATTAAGAATTTTTAGAAGAAAGGACCAATTAACTTTATTATAAGCCTTATAAATATCAATTTTGAAGGCCATACCTAGTGCTTTTCTCCTATCCATGGAGTGAATAATTTCATGTGTGGATACGGAAGTGTCCAGGATTTGCCTTCTCAACACAAAACCTTTTTGAGTAGGGCTGATCAGTTTGTCCAAGAGGGGCTTCAGTCTGTTAACCAGAATCTTAGTGAGGATCCTATAGAATGTGTTACATAGACTGATAGGCCTTAAGTCTAGCATATAGGTAGGATTGTCATTCTTTGGGACCAAAACAATATAGGTCTTGTTATGATGCTTCAACAACCTCCCTGTTCTAAAGAAGTCTCTGGTAGCATGGGAAACTTTGAGGCCAACAATATCCCAATATTATTGAAAGAAGGACGGGGGGAAACCATCACCTCCTGACGCTTTGTAGGCACCCATAGAAAAGACAACCTCTTTGACTTCCTCATGAGATACCCGCCTTATCAGATGATCATTGGCAATGTTAGTAACAACACATTAGTTGTGCTCGAGAAGCTGGTCTTGGACTTTGACCTGGCACATGTGTCTAGCATTAGAGTATAACCCCATGAAGCAATTAGCCACAACATGACTAATTTTTTCCTTCTCAGTAACTTCATTCCCCAATCATCTCTAATGGTGTTAAAGGTATTTCTTCTTTTGTGGTTGCTAGAAGATCTATGAAAGAAGGTTGTGTTTTGGTCTCCTTCCATAAGCCACTGGATCCTAGATCTATGTTTCCAATAGATTTCTTCCCTTTTCGAGGCTTCCTGCCACTTGTGTCTAGTCCTTTCCTCCTCCATTTGAAGTTGGGGGTTGATATTCCCAGTAGCAAGCTGGGCTTGGAGGGAATCCAAAGTCCCCATAAGTTCTTTTTTCTCCTTGAAGAAGTCACCAAAATTATGTTTGCTCCATCCCATAAAACATTGTTAACAAGAAGTACAATAGCTCATTTTATTAATTTATTTGTGTCTTATAGAGTGTACAAAACCATTAATGTTAATAGCCAAATGGTTGACAAGCTATGCAGTGTGGTTGAGCGCATCAATAAACTCATTTTTGTTTGCACGCTAAGAGATAGGTTACGTATTCTTGTAAAATCCCTTTATTTTTTTTTCTCTTTTTCTTCTATAATGATTTAATATGGAAAAGAATTAACACCATTTAGGGGAATTTTTATTGGCAAGTATATTTCATGAAATTTGTAGCATTATCACTGAATGACTTCTTTTTCCTTTTCCTATGTATGTTGAGTTGGAAGAAAAGTAGTAAAACTAGAAATGAAGAACAAATAATAAACAAAGAAACAATTGAACATAGTATTTATCATGGTTTGCCAAAATTGCCTACATCCACACTAAGCAGAGGATTTGTATTTATATTCAGAAAACTGATTACAAAGGAATGTAAGAGCAACAACATATAAATCTTGTTCACTTAGCAAGAAGTCCAACAACCAATACGGAGGGAAATAGAAGTTTATGTTGCCTTTCAACCTTATAATCTCCCACCTGATGGTTAACGGATGCTACCTCTAATCAAACATTCCCCTTCTCGCCCTGCTGATTTATCTTTTCTTTACAAGCCCAAGAAAAGTCCTAGCACATTAGAACTTCTCCTTGGGTAAAAACTTGGTCAAAATATCTGTCGGATTAACCTTTGTGTCAATTTTAAAAACCTTCAATCTATCCTCTTCAACCATATGTCACAAAAAATGAGCATGTATATCAACATGTTTTGAGAAATGGTGAGATGAGTGATTATGAGCCATAAAAATGGTACTACTACTATCACAGAAAAGAACATAACCATTTTCTTGTTATTTCAAATCACTAAATAGATGTTGTAACCAAATCATCTCCCTAGCACCTTTAGAAAGTGCCAAATATCCAGCTTCGACAGAAGAAAGAGCAATGGAATGTTGTAGCCTTAAGGCCCAACTAATGGAAGCCCCAACAAACATGAAGGCATAATCAGTAGTAGACCTTCATTTATCCAAATCTTTGGCAAGATTAGAATAAGTAAATCTTTGTAACTTTACATTATTTCCACCAAAATGTAGACAATAATCAGAAGTACCTTTTACAACTCCCACCGCATGAGCAATGTCGGGATGAGTAGATACCATATCTTACATAATTCTACCTAAAATTGATTTTTATGAAACTTTTTCCATAAAATCCTTGTGCTCTTGTGTTTGTGGAAATAAATCAGAAGATAAATGAAAATGAGAGGCAAGGTGAGTAGAAACAATTTTAGCATCAACCATACCAAATCTGTGAACTACTTTATCAATGTAGTCTTTTTGTGATAAAATGATCTCCTTCTTTCCTCTATCTTGGGTGATTGTCATACCAAGAATATTCTTGGCTACCCCTAAGTCCTTCATAGGAAACTTGTTGGTAAAGTGAGCTTTCAACTCTACAAAAGTATTTGGACTAGTACCAGCTATCAACATGTCATCAATGTAGAGAAGAAGAATGAAGAACTCACCATTAAGAAGTTTCTTATAATAGCTGCATGGATCTGATTCACATCGAATGAAGTTATGATAAATCATGAAGTGATCAAATTTTAATTACCATTCTCTTGGGGCTTGTTTGAGCCCATAAAGTCTTCACTTCAATCTACAATAAAGATGCTCTTGCCCCTTCTTGAGGAATCCTTGAGGCTGCTCCATATACAACTCCTCATCCACATCACCATGTAAAAATAAAGTCTTTACATCAAGATGCTCCAAATTAAGATCCTATAGAGCTTCCAATCCCAAAACTGTTTGAATTGTTGTCATTTTCACAATCAGAGAGTAAATATTAGTGAAATCAATCCCCTTTTGCTGAGCGTAACCTTTCACCACTAATCTAGCTTTGAAACATTTTTTACCTTCACCTTTGTCTTTCATTTTATAAAACCACTTGTTCTTAACTGGTTTTCAATTTGGTGGAAGAGTGACCAAATACTAGGTGTTGTTTTCTTCAAGTGAACTCATTTTGTATGTCATGGAAACCATCCATTTATCATTGTCTCTACTCTGACAAGAAGCTTTATAATTTTCCAATTCAACCTTCTCAGAGATTAACAATTTGGGCTCTGCCTCTTCATTGAATAATTGATAATTAGAAAATTTTGAGGGAATTCATCTTTTTCGGGAAGACCTCCCCAATCCTTGATTATTAAAACTTGAATCATTATTACTATTATTGTTTGTCCCCTTATTTGAAGTTTCCAAAGAATTGGTTTTGTCACAAATTTGAGTCTATGAATGTCCACAAAACTCTTCTATTCTTTGTTGAAGATCCATTGCATTCTCAGAAGATGCAAAATTTTTGTGTCTCAGACCCAAATCGGTAACTCCTTGAGGCTCTGCATGATTATTAAGCTCAAAGACACCATGAATAGAAGTGGAATGAGAAATACTCTATGCTCCCATGGGATCCAATTGATTTGTAAATTCAAGATGTCGTGTTGTGTGAAACGCTATGCCAGGTGTGCATGATCTCTGAAACTTTCATGTACCTCTTTCATTCCCAACATGTTTTTGTAGATTATAGAGAGCTACTACTGGAAGTTGCATTGAAAAAGATTCACTATGATTTTCCATAGGAGATGTAGGGGAATAGTCTTCTATAGAGCCAAGATTGTGTGGAGTCAAGGTGGCTTTATTCCCAGACAAATTGTTGCCAATGGTTGGATTGAAGACCAAGTTACTCCCATACATAGTATTACCATCAGTTCATATAGAAATAGGAGGACTCCCAAGCATGGTATTACCAACGGTTGGGGTCAAAACATTTTGTAGGACTCTGTAGTTTAGGGAGTGTCGCACACTATCCATAATGTATGTGTTTCTCAGATTAGATGCTACATCATCTTGATCAAAAGGTAAGCCTTCCATTTCACTATCTCTTCCCACGACACAATCATGATTGAGGCTTGCAACTCTATTTGACATTAGATGTTGCATGTCTCTTGAGGATAATTTAGAACCAATTAAATTATATTCATCATCATTGCTAGTAGTCATTGGGGAAGATGAAGAAGGTACAAGAAATAACACAGAGGTAGGTGAAAGATACATAGGCTGAGGATGAACTGCTTGGAGACTTTGATGAGAGGAGATGTGAGGTAAATCAATACCATTGTTGGCAATATCCACCAAAGGAATAGAATCTTTTTCATGTGTTTCAACTGATAAAATTGGAAACATCATCTCATTAAAAAATACATCTCGACTCCTCACTATTTTCTTTCTAACTGGATCCCACAAGCAAAAACCAAACTGATCTTCACTATAACCCATGAAGATGCACTTCTATGATCTGAATCCAAATTTTTCCTCTTTTCTTTTGGGACATGAACAAACGCTTCACATCTAAATACCCGGATGTGTGAGTAAGAAATCCTCTTGTCAAGCCATTCTTCTTTCAGAATACCAAATTCCAAACAAGATGAAGGACTGTGGTTAATTAAATAAACCATTGTGTTGCATACATCCACCCAAAATTATTTGCCTAAACTTGTTGGAAAAATGGTCAGCGCTCCCCTTGGGATTCGTGGCATGGCTTAATCACCTCCTGTGTCTTCTATAAGTCTAGTGTTTATATCAGGCATTAACAGGTTGATCTTTTGGTGCAATGAAAACTACTACTTGTAACAAGTGGTATCAAAGCTTGGTCATAGGTTCAAATCCCCTCGGATAACATTGAGGGGGAGATTGTTGGAAAAATCACCAGTGGTCCCCTCAGGATTCATGGCATGGCTTAACCGCATCTTGTGTCTTCTATAATTCTAGTGGTTGTATCGGGCATTGACAGGTTGATCTTTTGGTGCAACGACAACCACTACTTGTAACAAAACTAGCATTAGAAAGCATACATATAGACTTCTCAAGAATGGTTCTATTGAGCCTTTCTGCTACACCATTTTCTTGAGGAGTGTAGGGGACAACCTTAATCCTTCAAAAATGATGATCTGCACAAAAATTATCAAAATCCAAGGAACAAAATTCACCTCCATTATCGATCTTTAAACATTTGGTTTTATGACCACTTTGATTTTCAACAAGTGCTTTAAAAATTTTAAATTTGGAAAAAATGTCATATTTTTGAGCAATCATATAAATGCAAACTTTCTGAGTACAATCATCAAGGAAAGTAAAAAATTAATTTTCACCTCCATAAGAGGTTACCTCCGTAGGGCCAAAAATATCAAAGTGTATTAGCTCCAATGGTGTGGTCTTCTTATCATGTCCTTCCTTCAAGAAGCTGACCCATTTTTTCTTCCCATGAAGAGAATGTTCTCAAAAATCCAAATTTGCGGATTGAAGACCGGGTCATTTTTCTCAGTTTAGCATAACCTCAAGTCCTTTCTTTCTCATGTGGCCTAATATTTGATTCCAAAAATCCATATCACTACCCACAACAGTCATAGAAGCTCCCACCTCACGAGTGGTTTCTACAATACAAAGGCTACCTTATTTTTCTCCTTTTGCAATCACCAAGGAGCCTTCAGAGACTTTCTATGTGTTTGTGAGAGTGGTGAGAAAACCTTGTGTGTATAGCTGACTTATGAAAATTAGATTCCTATTTAATTTGGGAACATGTGGTACATCTTTTAACAACCATTTGAATCCTCCAGCTAGCTGCAAAAAAATATCGCCTTTTCCAATGATTTCACAAGATTTGTTCTCACCCAAATATACATGTCCAAAATTACCTTCTTGGTAATTTTTGAAAGCCTTCATGCAAGAAGTGGCATGAAAGGAAGCACCCAAATCAATTACCCATGAATCTAATTTTGTGTTAGTTGATAGTATTAGGATACCGGGATCCTTATCATGGGTTATGTTTTCTTCACTGTCCAACACCCATTCTTGTGCCTTCTCGTATTTTCTACAATCCTTCTTGACATGTCTAGCTTTGCAACAAAACTAGTAATCTATTGGAAACAATTATCTGAAGAAAATTGCTACTCAAATTATGTATTGTCTTTGATGTCACACAATGTCATAGTCTGCAACATTCAGTACCTACCGAGCTCAGTTGGTCTGCCTGGCAGTAAAATTAGTGCTTACCGAGTTCACTCAGTTATCAAAGAAAAATCAGCATGTACCAAGTTCACTCGGTTATCAAAGAAAATTCAGTGTTTACCGAGTTCAGTTGGTTGTCGAAGAAAAGTTAGCATCTACCGAGTTCAGTCGGTTATCGAAGAAAAAGGATTATCAGTGTTTACCGAGTTCCCTCAGTCTCCAAAAGATTGTAGAAAGTTATGGTCATCGAGCACTGTCGGCCCTTGAAGGATCTTTGCAAATAAAGTTTTCTTAATTCAGCCGACTGTTATACTAAGTAATGCCGATTTGACAAATCTAAAATCATATAAATAAAAGGTCAAATGTGAAAAACAAAATACAGAAATGGAAGAAGATTTATAGAAGAAAGACAGGAAAGGTGTGTGCGAATTTGTGAAGGATGATCAGATATCCTTGAGGAGCAGCAGAGATATATTCGATCAGGAAGGATCACACTTATACAGAACAGAGATCTATAATTAGCAAGGCAGTTGCATTATTATACAGGTCATTTTCATTGTTACCTTTTTATCATTGTAACAGTGAATTCTAAATCTCTTAACCAAGTTGGTTTAACAACCATATTGTAAATCCTCTAACAAGGTGACAATTCCATTGAATTGTTTTCAAGACCTCTTACCAGGCCACTCCTAGCAGGGTGATTAAATCCTCTAACAAGGTCACACCTAATAGTGTGTTTTGTAACCTTTTACTAGGTTGGCTTCTAACCGGGCATCACTTCAGAAAAGTGAAAATCAGTATCTAGATACATTGGTGGTTTTTCCCATATTGGGTTTCCACGTTAAATTATGTGTCTCTTGTGTTCTTAATTGTTATCTTAATCATATACAAGTGGTGATGAATATCTAAAAGATAATTTACTAATACTTTCTGCATCTACAAAGTTTCTGCAATCTATTTACCGAGTGTTAAATAGATAATATTCATTAAGATATCCTAAGGGATCTGGAAAGCAATAATTGTGAAGTGTTTTATGGTTGACTGTTTCACCCCCCCTCTCAGTCACTTCATCCATATTCCATCAGTAATCACCTTGCCTACCTTAGGAATGTGATCTTCTTGTAGATTTAGATTGGTTATTATGATTATTTTAGCCTTTATATGACTTCTTCCCCTATTTTTGGTACTCACCATTGTTAAGGCTTCGTTGGTTGAAGACTCCATGTTCTTTCTTCTCATGTCTTCACTGAGAAGAGTCGCTAAAACTTCATCAAAGAATAACTTTTTTGAGCTTGATGTTGAAGTGTCGATGGTTGTCTCATGCCAACCAAATTCTCTTGGTTGATCAAGGTATTGAATTCATTGAGATGATTCATCATAGTTTCACCTTCTCTCATCTTGATTTTTTACAGCTTCTTCATGATGAAGACATTATTTGCAGTGGATGCCATTGCATACATGGCTGCAAGCTTATCCCATACCTCCTTTTTTGTTGCTTCATTTGCAACATTGTACAACACATTATCATTTAGAGAGAGAAAAATTATTTCTTTGG
Organism: Chamaecyparis obtusa; assembly: GCA_027943335.1. Classification (NCBI taxonomy): domain Eukaryota; kingdom Viridiplantae; phylum Streptophyta; class Pinopsida; order Cupressales; family Cupressaceae; genus Chamaecyparis; species Chamaecyparis obtusa. The sequence continues at coordinate 532,231 of BSBK01004414.1, forward strand.
CCTTTTCATCAAGGGTTTCCCAAATTTTGTCACTCATTGTGTTAGGCTTCTTTGTTTTCCCCAAAGCACAAGGAAGATAATTTTCTTAATCAATAACAATTGCATCTGTATCTTCCATATCTTGAAATTCTTTCCTGAGAATTTCAACACCCTCAAATATTCCATGACTTTGGAAATTATTCACCAAATTTCCAATCAGTTGTTCGACCGGCTCTGATACCAATTTTTGAGTTGGAAGAAAAGGAGTAAAATCAGAAATGAAGAATAGACAATAAAAAGGAAACAATTAAATAAAATATTTATCACAGTTCAAAAAAATTGCCGACATCCACCATGAGCAGAGGATTTATATTTATATTCAAAAAATTGATTACAAAGGAATACAACAGAAGCAACATATAAACATTTTTCACTTAGAAATAAGTCCAACAACCAATGCAGAGGGAAATAAAAGTGTTCATTGGCCTTAAACCTTAAAATCTAATTGTTGGTCAATGTATCATCTTTTAGTTGGAGCTAGCTAACCAAATTGAGAGATTAAAATGTGATATGGATTATGTTATTCATATGCTTTTCAACCTATAGAGAAATCCTCCTTTCCAGTTCCATGCTAATTCCAACTATAGTGAAATCTCTTATCCATCTCCTGCATGGTTATTCCAATAAAAAGAAAGTTAGAAAATTGGAAAGAAATCATCCTATTTTAAATCATTGTGACATATAGAAAAATATGGGAATTCCCTCTACAAGAGGGGTTGATTATACTAATAATGGAGAGAACCCAAGCTGTTAACATTGAGAAGAATCTTGCTTCCAAACCTGGGTTGGAATTTAAAAAGAATATTAGGATTCATTATGATGAAGAGGGTTCTAACCATGATGGTTTTGATTTGGAAGGGGATGAATCTTACCATGTTTATAAGAAGTGAAAGGCTACAGTCTCAGTTACTTTTATCCCTTCATCTTCTAGTAGAAAAAAAGGTGGTTTCTTTGGATAACAAGGACTCTGAATCTGTCCCTTCCCAGGATTATATGTCTGACTTGTTGGATGAGATTAATGGTAATAGTAAAGGGAAGGGTCTCATTAATAGGGGTACAACTAAATCTAGTGTTAAAACTAGAAGGTCCCCTTGTGTTACTATTAAATCTACTCCTAAGAAGAAAAACTCCCCTTCCTCAGTCAAAGATACCATTTTGGACCATATTTTTGTTAATAATGAAAAGGAAATTCATAATGATTTTCTGTTGGAAGATGGGAAAGATACCTTGTTGAAAAGTGCTCTAGTTGTAAGGATGAAGCCTCTATTGGGAATATTTTGAAAAACATTTTGGTTTGTCAAGAGGATCTCTTCAATTGGGTTTTTTCAGAGATTAGGGATATTAGGAATGTTTCCCCTACCGCCCAGAAACTCGATGAAATTATCTATCGTACTCACAATCTTGTGAAGGGTATCAATGACCTTAAACATGGTTCCATGATGGTGAAATCAAAAGTATGGAGGACAGGGTCAATGGTGTTCAATATGCATCAAATAAGGTGGTTAATGTAAGAAAAAAGGCCCTTTAGGACACCAGTGGAGGCTTACAGAAGCTTAATGAACAAGATGAAACTGTCCATCACATGTCGAAAGGTTATTCGACTACTTTTAGTTCTAGAGAAGTTTCACATGAAACTGACAATTCTTAGGTGAGAAAGAAGAAGAAAGGGATCAATAAAGCCCTGGAGGAGAGGAAGGGTTGGGAAGCTCAAGACACCAGCTCAGGTCTAGCTATGCTGTAATGCCCAAAAGTTCGGGCCAAAACACAACCAACAAATTTTTTTTTTTTAAAAGGTTATAAGTTCCACGTTCACGATGCGGGACAAAAGTGCTAATGATGAAGTCCCAAAGTGACAAGAGGTCAAACCTCAACAAGTTGTTTACCGAAGGATGCTAGATGAAATTCAATATAATCAAAGTTCGTTAATCAACTTGATGATCAATTTTGTCAAACGTTAATCTATTAGTCCTTTAGATTATCTAAGAGGAATAGAATGTTTATTGATAATGTCATTCTTTAGATAGGTTAACCATTTCCAATTATGTAAATTTCAAGACCAATTCGATTATGAAAATTAAATTGGAAGCTAATGAAAAATATTGAGTATAAATTTCAATAATCGTCTATACTAATTTTTGTTCAAAATGAGTACATATTAATTCAATTAATGATTACATTATTCCAATAGATCAATGCACCTATTAACTAATTAATAAATCTAAAGGAAACATTATTTAATAATGTATATTCAAAGATTAAAACTAACTTGTATGTATGAAATTAATTATAATATATTAATTAATTAATATAATTATTAATTAGTTAATATATTATAATATGTTAATTATCATTACATACGTGTCATAAATCTAGTTATATGACATCATATATAAATAGCAAAATAAATATTTAAAACATTGTCAACTAACATCTAACTATTATTATTAACATGACATTAATACAAAATCCTAATTTAACTAACAATCTAAGCTCACTTAACAATAACTAAACTACCTAAATAACCTAAGCTACTTCCTATCTCCCTAGCTTCCTAGCCTAGCTCACTATCCCTCTTCCTAGCTCCCTAGGAATCTCCCTCAATCCACGTGCCTTTAGAAAAAGACAACATCATAAAGCAAGTTAAAAAAGGTGGGCTGTTTAAGGGAGTTGAAATAGTACCCCAAAGTTGGCGCCAAGTAAGGGGGAATAAAGGCTATAATAAGAAGGGGGCAGGCCTAAAAAGACTTGGGCCCACCAAACTTAAAGCCATAAAACAAAGCAAAGGAGGGAAGGGAAATTATTTCAAGTTTTATTGCCCATCTCCATGACCTGCACCAACTTGAAAGAGGAAGTCAAAGTGGGTCCCATTACTTTGTCCATGACATGGAATAGTACCCATACAAATTTAATTTAATGCTAAGCATGGGCAAGAAGAAGCATGCGCAGATTTTGAAGACAAGAAGGTTAATGCATTCAGAAAAAGGTTTATGATGTGTCAGCTCAAGGACACAATCTTGACCAATAGAAAGGTTTGAATTAAAACAAAGACTTGACATCCCTCCACATGCGCCATGTTATGGGGAAGATATTAAATAAGGTAAGGGGGTAAAGTAGATTAATAATTTATTTGTTTAATATATATTGAGGTGGCAGGATTTAATATATAAAATTGACTGTGGTAAGAGATTGTATGGGAATTCTTTTCCCATACAATTTCCAGAGAATAGAAGGCCAAATTTTCTATGAAACAGAATTCTTCTAAGTATAAGAACATTATCTTTTTCCTTCTTAACAATGAGTAGAATATTATCATTTTATTTGTTTCATTATTGCATTAGGAAGTCTATAGTCTTAAATTTGATAGTGTATCAATAAGGATTAAATATAGTTGATTGACAACCGAATGAGATTTCCACGTAGAAACTAACATGATCATTTGTTCATAGTTGTTCCATTACAATTTATAGAACTAAAAGTGAGATATGAGTCACATTTAGAGATTGTTTTCAACGATCATTACATTTAGTTCATCATATATGATACTACGATATTCATATATCAATCCAAATATGGAAGCATAATGAAATTGCTACAATATTTAATCTATCATTGTGGATAACTCATTTGCAAAGAGAGATTATTTTTCAATTATCGTGAGAGAGAGAGAGAGAGAGAGAGAGAGAGAGATCTTTTATCATGTTTGCAAGAATTCATCTTAACATAAAGAAATCCATTTCAACTCATTTACAAATACATCAATAAAGTTTACAACATCCTAGTTTCAACAAAGCATTGCAATGAATAATTCCACACAATGAAAGATCAATATAATAACAGTCTCTCATCCATTTCATCTTCACAATAGCTCCAAATGAAAGGCATTACATTCTCTTTTACATCAAATGAAATCTAAATACAAAGAATGATTCACAATGGAATAAAAGGGATGTCTTCTCTCAACCATCCAAAAGATGAAAACCTCCATGATAGCTCCTCTTTGAGCTTCCACAAATCTGCAAATATATACAAGGCAAGGGAAAGACCATGGGAGCTCACCTCCCATCCTAGGCCTCTCATGAGGCCACCCCTGAGCTTGGGGAAACCACATCAAATAGGATACATTCACTCATATACAAACACTCACAAGAAACATACAATTGCAAGAACCCAAAATTCCCTCAAGGGTATAACTAAGGAATTCCATGAACTCCTTTTGTGGGGTGTGGGTGGACAACCCATGGAGATAACCATTGCATGAAAACAAGGCCACACATGGACCCAAATATGCTCAATATCAAAACAAGGCCACACATGGACCCAAATAAGCACATTATCATAACAAGGCTCACATGGCCAATCTTCCCTCCTTATAACCCCAATGCCTCATGGGCTATATGCAAGGTTACTTGGGGAAAATCACTCACCCAAGCTTCATCCTTCCCCACACATGGAGGAGACTCTACACATGGAGTTGCCTCCATTTCCCACACCCCCTCTTGATTTCTCTTCCCTCCCAAGGGTGAGTGAATCCAAGAGTAAACAACCCCAAATCCAATTACAAGAAAAACACAATACATGCTTGCTCTCACCATGACCAACCATGGGGAGCTAAAACACAACAAATAAGAAATGCAAGCTTCCTCCATGACCAACCATGGGGAGCCAAAGAACAAATACACAACACATACAAGTACTACAACAAAAATGAGAGAAATGAAGAGCAAGATCCTCCAACCTATGATCCAATGCAAAATGATGAAGTTTTGAGCCTTCTCCTTCTTCTATCCTCAGCTTTTCCCTTCTCCAAGTTTAGTGGTCTCTAAAGGTAGAGAGTGGGTGAACAACTCAAACCCCTCTAAAAGTTCTACTAAAAGGGACCCCCTACCAACTCTCCACAACCCTCATAATGATGGTCCTAGGAAGTACTTCTGGGTCCATGATGCAAGTTGCAAATTCGTTCAAGATTAAATGGGCACTATTGGAGGGGACAAAAAGGTCAAAATATGGCTTCTCCCATGCTTAAATTACCCCTAACCTATGGGTACAAGGAATGGGCTACCTAAAAAGCATGAAACTACCCCCTAGGGTCCCATTTAACCCTCCAAAAGCCATGGTTTAGTTAATGCACGAAAATGTAAGGTATGACTTCACTTAGGGGTCCTAAGACAAGAGGATGCACTTAGAATACCCCCTCTAGGAAGCTTCTAGGACTTGCTCTCGCATTCCAATCACACGACATACCTTAGTTAACAAATAACTCGTGTCAAGTGACACTCACATAATTAACATCACAATTAAGGTATGTCCAACATATTACAACACTTAACAATCCTACACATACATTCACATTACGGTTACAAAATAAAACACTTCACAACGAGGCCCTGGTCTCTTCATTAGACGGGGCCTTGGCTTTACCAATAGCACAAGCATTCAATGTGGTTTCCCCGAATATTTCCATGGTCCTTCCACCTGCAAAACCTTAATGCAGCATCAGTAATTCAAGGAAGAAAACCATCACATATAAACATATAAGATGTAATATCCACACATTATTCATAACTCAATTGCATACATGAAATCACACAACAAGTAATGATCTTACACAATTCAATTGAACATTCAATCACATAGAATGAAATGTCATAATTCAATTATCTGCACGTAATCATATAGGATTCAATAATCACATAAAATAAATTCAATTTGCATAACTCAGTTCATACTTCAATTGCATATATAATTCATAATTTAATTTTCATAATTCAATTCACAGTTCAATTGAAATCAAGATCATCCATAATCTATCATCATTATAAGATAATCTTCAGGTTCTCAAAACATGAAGATAATAATAAAGTCTAACATGATCAAATCCAAATCCACTAATCATGGATCCACATACAGAGTCGACAAAATGTATAGTCTAACATGTCCATCATAACATAACAGTAAATCAAATGAGTCCAAGTATCTCAATTTTCCTTAGTATAACATTTAAGATAAATCGATGGTTCAACATCGATAAGGGGTAACCATAATAGTCGGGTCCTATAAAATTCTTATCACAAGTATGATTAAATTTCCCAATCTAGGAAAACAAAATGCAGAATAATCCTATTAGTCTAGGATCTAACAAATCCTTGTTCAGGGTTCTAATAATATCACCAGAACATCACTATGGTATAATCATATAATACATCGTCAAAACATTACTCATCCTCCTCGTAGGAGTTACTAGAATCATCACATCAACTATTAATTAAATCCAAGATAAACTTAAGACTTAACACATAACTAATTTGGCATTTACATCTCGACTTCTCGAATCAAATCCTTTTGACAAAAGTACTCAATGGAACCTTAATAGTCTAGCTAGATCTGTGATCCACAGGGTAACATACTGCATCCAAGATTCACTTTCACAATTAATAACCTAGATATATCACCTCTATCATTGCGACACTTAGTTGATAGGTCCTGATATGAAGGTACAATATATAGGTCTATTCTGAGGTACAATTCTGTTAGGGATTTACCAATCATCCAGATACTACAACACCCCTTAATCCTCCGACATCAAACTGTCAAGGAAAAGGTGGAAATGGGGTGGGCCTTACATATGCACCTAAGGAAAAAGAAAAAGGTTGCTACTGGGTATGTGCAGGATCATGGTATGCCAAACTAGGCCCTTAAGTGGCAATGAAAATTCAGAAAAATAGGTTTAGGCAAGCTAACATAAAAATTTGAAAAAGTTATAAATATTATATCAAAAATATGTAAGAAGAGAATCTGTATAAAATTGAATTTAGTTTCTAAGATACTAGACCTTTTTTGAAAAACAATTATTCTATATATTTCAAATTTCAAATTTCAATGTAGTAGTACGAAAATTTTAGGAAATAAATAAGTAGGTTTATGTCTGACCACCTTAAACACAATCAAATGATAATTTTTTTTTACAAGATTCTAGATATAAGTAGTATACTCATTTCCGGATGTGACACATATTTTTTTGTAATTTTTTTCTGAGTGAATAATTAATTATGATTTTTCTTCTACAACTTTTCCATAATACAAAAACTCTCATGTCTAACCATGTTAACTTAGTCTAAAATTTATAAAATTGATTTTTTATTTTTTTTCTTGTAGTAGGAAAACCATATAATGTGACAAATATTTTGGATTTCAAAAATATTATACAATTTGAAATTTATAGCTATTTTTTAATAAGTCTATCAATCAGGACTAGAAAGATAACAAGTAGGTGTATGTCTGACCACATTAAACAATATCAAATGATAATATATTTTTATAAGATTCTAGATAAAAGTAGTAGACTCATGTCCGCATGTGATGTATATTTTTTGTGCTTTTTTTCGAAGTAAATAATTAATTATGATTTTTTTGCTATGAATTTTCCTGAATATAAAAAACTCTCATATCTGACCACCTTAACCTAGTCTAAACATCATCAAATTGAAATAATTGTTTATTATTATTGTATTAGGTGAAGCATATAATGTGATGTATATTTTAGATTTCAAAAAATTTATATTGTTTGAAGGTTATAGTTGTTTTTCAAAGAGTCTATCAATCAGGAATTCTTATTCACATCGTCACTTTTTGACGTACCATGATCCTGCACATATCCTACTCCTCTAGATAGTGTTGTCCAGAAGGTCAGAGATATTAATTTACATATATCATTAGAAAGAATTTATTTTTTGGAAAGTGCATGTAGGTTTCTTTGGGGTTTGTAGTCCCCTATTTTGGCTTTTGGTTAGCGTCCTGGTCCTATCTGGTTCTAGTGTCTAGTTTTTTATTTTGACAGGATGAATGTTTTTGTTTGCAAACTTTGGGTTTCTGGTCCTTGTAACACTAGTTTTCCTCTAATAAAAAGCATGGACATGGCCTCAATAATTTTGACATCAAGGCCTAATGGTAAATTTTGATCTTCTATGATAGAAGAAAGCATTTCAATCCATGAACGATCAAACCTTGGAAGAAGAATTTGTATGCATATCTTTCTATGCAAAATTGCATAGATACAAAGAGAATAGGAGTAATACTATACAAAAGAAAAACACTAATGCTAATAGCACTACAACTTGGGTCATCAAGTTATCTTCATTATCTTTGCTCATGGTTCCAAACTCGTAGGATTGAAACTTGCTTCAAGTTCTGATAATGGATTAGAAACATATTTTAACATAAAATCTATATAGGAAGTATTGAACTTGACTTGGCCAGTTGGTGAACATAGGGTTGAACAAAAGTGACGTATAGAAAGGTAGTCAAAGAATAGAAAAAATACATGGCATTAGAGTCAGCTTTGGAAGTTTCATGAAAGAACAAAGATATTTTCTATGAAAATAAAATATAGATAAAACTCTATAGCTGCATGTCATATTTGCAATGTTTTTATTATTTACTATGATGGCTAATTTAATTTTTTGAAAGGAAATACAAAAAATCACAAAACCACATGAGATGTTGATATAAAACACATGCATTAATCATGTAAAATTAAAAAAAAAATTTCCATGTGGAGGTGGTGCACTTGGTCAACAACACCTTGGATCCCAATGCCTAATTTAAACCTTTTTTTAATTATTTTTCTTCAGATCTCAAGGAAGGTACTGACTAATTACTATGGAAGGGGATGAAATTGAGATGATAAAAAATGTGAGATTAAGAGGGATTGGTGTACAATTAACCAATAATCACAATCACTTCATTGAATGGATTGATGAACTTTCTATGAAATTAACATTTTATTGGTTGAATCCCCTGGTGAACTTGCTATGAAATTAAAATTTTTTCTACTTCTTAGATTCTAAAAATTGGTTTCTTATGGAGTGATCAATTTCATCATATATCTAGAAGTTATGGCTGATTCCAAATGTACATGTGTACATATAATATTAAGTCTTACCTAATAGAAATTAAGACAAATGGAAGCTTCTTATATGGGGAAACTCATATGTTATGAGAGAACACATACAGTTTCTTGAAGGCTAGTGTGATGATGTAATAAATGAATATTCTCAAACAAAGGATCATTTCTAGAAAATACAAAATTTGTGCTAATCATATTGTATTGCAATAATGATCATTGTGAATGACACAGTGACTACTAAAATGGTTTCGAGGCTATCATATCATTTTTAATCAATCTTATGAAAATTTGTTCTAATGAATGAGCTTGCTTCATCTGATATCATACCTTCTAGAGAAGAGAAAAGGGCGAGGATCACATTTTTCTACGAGTTAGGGGGAAATTTAATAGATTTAATTATAATTATTAAAATTTATGGTTTTTATTGTGTTAAATTTTTGATTCAATATTTTGGATCACACTTTGCAATCCATCATCATTAGCACAAAGAAGCAACAATTAGATTTAATTGTTTGCAAGTCAGAACTAGTATTATATTGTAGCAGAGATCATTGTTTGTGTGGGGTTGTTAGATAAAAAACTTTAACAATCCTTGGAGTTGTAATTTTTGTTAGAGCTTCTAAGTTCCTTGTGTTCCTAGGATCTTTTGATTGCTTTAAATCCATTGATCCTCAGATGAGTTATGAGTTTAGATAGTATGTGACAAGATAGAGCTATGTCATTGGTTTGTGTGTGTTGAGTTGGTTGCATGGTGTCCCCTCTTTTCATTTATATGTTTGTGCATTCATGTGTTATGCATCTACCATAATCTCATCGACACCGATATGTGTGGTGGTCTTGTGATAATTTGAGTGTAATTGTCATGAAGTAATGAATATCTGTATCACAAGAGTGGACTCTGTGGTAATGGACTATATGAAATGTTTTTCATTTCTAATTTGTTTTGCACTTCTATTTATTATTACTATGAACAATAACACCAATTACCAGATACACACATGATAGAAAAACTAAATATTACAAATGGTTGGGACTCCAACCGCGCACAACTCTTGTTTTAAATGAATTTTCTACTCCCACCATATTTTATAGGCGCACCTTGTATGTCTTGAATAATTCAACTTCCACATTGGTATCACACTCTCTAGGAAAGCATACATATTGTTCAAAATTATAAATAATTAGAGAGGAATAAACATATTAATATTCTAGAGATCTCTTAGTTATTGTTATGAAGTTGGCGGTTATTATTATAAGAAGTCACATTATGTGAGGTTGTAAAGCTCTAACATCGTAAAAGATATGAATACTTTTTTTTCTAGAGATTTATTGTTTTATAAAGATATAACATTATAACTCAAACTTGCAATTCTTATCACAAGTCAATGTATGAAAACATATCCATCGTACTAGAAGATCTATATTATTAAAAATATAAATGTCCATAACAATACATTATTAAAGTTAAGTATTTTTTTCCTCAATAATATTAGTAGTTGGTTTAACTTAATTTCACCTTTTCTATCTATTTTTATCTCTTTTTTATTTATTCATCTTCTCCATTTATTCTTTCTACTTTTTAATATTAAATATTTTTTTTAATCATTTCACTTATTTCTAATCTCTTCTTTCTTTAATAGCTATTTTCCCTCTTTCTAATGATGGACTACTGAGTGTGATTTCAATGTAGAATAAAATAATCACTACACAATTAATTAAAATCTTGGATCTTAATATCACTTATAGTTAGGCAATGTCTATGCAGAATCCAAAATGTATGATTTATTATAATTATTAATTAATTAAAATAAAAAATTAATTAGTCAAATATTGAAATACAATGAATATAACATTTTCAATTAATTAATAATTATAGTAAATGGGGTAGTTTTAGTGTTGTATAGACAATCGTCAAGTAGTTATGTTATTATTATTATTATATGCACATTATTTTCTCATTGACCTATTTTTCATGAGTAGTGTTTTATAGGAACCATCTCTCATGAGAATGAATGGGCCACCTAGAACTCATCACAAATAGATGATGCTATACAATAGTGCTAAGCCAACCATTCATTCCTATGAGAGATGGGTTCTTGAGAACAACTTATCATGAAATGTGGATCAATTAGTTTGACTTAGAAACTAAATAGTTAAATTTTAATAAAAATATCATAATTTAACTTGCTATAGAAAATATCTCCTATTTATCAATTATTAATGCTAAGATTTTTCTTCTTATCCATATCACAACATTATAATTATTATATTGAATTACAATATATTATCTCAAATCTATAAAATCAATCCTTCAGTTTAGGATAGTCTTCTCTATAATGATATTAATACCTTACATTCATGTTTACTTCCATATTTCTAATAAGTTATTAAAAACATTCAACTTCACGAATAAACTAAAAGAAAAAAAATTGGCGTACAATGAGTGCAGAGGTTAGATTAGTCCCAGTAGAAGAAAAACTTATGCCATGAGAAGTTCTTGATTATTGATATCAGCCCATATTATATTTTAAAAGTTTTTAAAGTTTAATTTTAAACTTAAATAAAACATAACAAAACAAGCACGTGGTCCTAAATTGATGATTCATATGGATGAGAACTAAGAGAGTGGATATTTAAAACTAGAAGTCAACCTTTAATAAACTCAACTTAGCATGCTAAAATGGTGGCATGGAAGACTCTTGATGGAGTGTTCATCTTGGAGTGTGTGAAGAGTTCCATTGATGAGCATCATTAGCTGCCTCTATCATGGGCAGGAAAAACTGGCAAGCACACTGTGTTGAAAGAAAAGGGAAGCCCAATAAAGATGGACAAGGGGGTAGGTACCGAAGATGGAAATACACATGCCCAAAGATTTTTCTTTTTCTAATGGGGTGGTTCGAACACATGCACCTTTTCCTATGAATGGAGTTTATAATCCAATCTTCGTTGGAAAGAATTTTGGGAAAAACCTTTGTCAATATCAGGCGGTGAAGCTTAATAAAAAATTAATTGGTCTAGCCTAAAGAAACAAGCACAATATCATATTTTTGAAGAACAAGATCCAAAAAAATTATTTTAGAAGGAGAACATAGGGAATATAAAACAAAGGGGAAATGCATAGTTAAAATAGAGAAAACATGACACCTGGCTAGGAAGAATTGACACGGGTTCTAGGTTCCAAATTCTAGATTTTTCTTCTTTCTTTTTAAAAATATTTTAATCTTAGTTATAATAATGATTAATCACACACTGTTGGAAGTATAAGAGGAAGTTAGATTTTTTTTCTTAGTTGCTAGCTATAGATTTACGCAACCTAGTTTTTGATGTTATTTTATTTTTTTGAGCTGAGATTTAATTTAAAGGAAGAATACTTCCTATAGAAATTTGATTCAATGTTCTTTTATTTTATGTAAATGCTGTAGAAAATTGTTGTAATGATTTAGTTATAGTAATTTTACAAATGGGGAATAAAATTGAAATAAACTTTTAGGATTTGAGTTAAATTGAAAATCTTAGAATCCATTGAGTTTATTGAGATAGTTTTCATAGATAAATGTGTTTGACTACCACATTTTAAAACTTATGATTTAAAATTTTGGGAATCAAGTTTGTTGTTCTAATCATTAAAATTGTGACAAGATACAAGTGTACTTCTTGTAGCATTAGTATGTTCACCTAAATTTGAAATATAGATTTACTTTTAATACTATGTTTTATATAAAATTTTCTTGATCTATATGGATATATTATTCATGTTGTGAGAACTATCTTTGTGTCTTGTAGATTTAAAATTTCTTTCATTTCTCTTTATAAAATCTCTCCCAATAGACAAGGAATTAAAGTCCTCTATTTTCTTTTATTCTGATTAATAATACTCTACTATTTATTGAAAACTTGAATTTGAAACTCCTTATTAATGCAATATGTTGCTCCATTTTGAAAGGAGTAATCAGAATCTTAACTATATATAGGGTGGATAATTTATTGCTAAAATAAGAACTTTATTGAACTGCATATGTTCAAACTTTAAACCTAGATTTATAAGTGGGAGCTAACCACTTTGTTGAATGGAATTAGTTAAGTATATCTTAGAAATTCTATGATAAAATTATATTAAAAATTGAATGTGTGTACCTGTCTACTTCTTGGTGAAACTTGATATGATTAAAGTATCATAAAATCTTGTTGCTTCCTATGCCATTATTGTGAGTTCTTCATTTAAAATAATCTATTGGTATATCTATGTATGTGAGTGAGAAATAATTGAGATCTCAATATGTTGATTAAGAAAGAGTTGATTCTTGTAATTTAATATGCCTAACTGACACGTTTGGTTTATCCATGTCTTGATGATAATGTTTTTAGAATATGGTTATTTATTATTACACTACTACAGAAAATAAAAGAGGTGAAAGTCAAATCTTAATTAGTAGATATATGAAGGAAATCTTAGACATGTAAATTCATTAGACCTATTTGTGATGTACCTATCAATCATTGTTATAGTTTATGCTTCATAAATGAAATGAATTTTTTATATGTGCAATCTTGGGTTTTCTCCATGTACAATGATAAATTCAAGTTATATTTATCATTTGAACTAAAAGAGATATTGGCAGAAATTATGATCTTGACATGTTTTTGATAGTTAAGAGAAGGATTTTGTTATGTTCCTATATGTATGTTGAATGAACCCATGAAACATGGTGTACTATGTATTAAATGAGAATCTTTGCACAATATTTTTCATATGTATGAAATGGAAGCAGATTCACAAGGTATGCTTTTGGAAGTCTATGAGATGTTATATTGGAAATTTAATGTGGATGTACCAAGTAACACATATTCCATTACTCCTTAGTTTTAGTTTGCTAGACTACTTCTAGTTGGGTTGGGTATCCTTCATGATGCAGAGGAATTCATCACAGATGGGAAATCTGAACACTCTTCATTATCTTCTCTTAAATTTGCATCTCTGTACCCTAAATCTGCATGTTATACCACATTCAATTCACATCTCTCTGATCTTTCCAATAGTCACACTGACTCCCTCAATATAAATGGCTCCTTCCATGGACCGAGATTGAAGTCACCATCCGGTTTGTCATCATACACACATGCACACATTTATATAAGTTTTCCACCTTCTCCATTTTATAGGCCGAATGGTACATTATCAATATGAATGGTTTGGCAACACATCTTCCTTGGGTCTCCATTAGGTGAATCTTAAAACACCATTCCATGGCTTCTTCATGGGCACCACCAACTTCAATAACTCCCTAACATTAGGATTTGACTTCTTCATAAGCATGTGTAACAGTTTCTTGGAAACCTTTATAGACCTAAATCTATTCAAGAATTTAACAATTAGTTTTAAACTGACTCCTGGCCAAACCAAACTGTTTGTACAATCTACATTATTGACAGTGATAGATATCAAATCAAGAACCTGATACATGGACCCAAGACAGACCATATGCAACTCTGGTTGCTCAAAACCCTAGGAGCCTGATGCACTACCCAAATGAATAACTCACAACCTTTATATTAAACCTATCAACTTGGTATTTCATGATCTAGTGAAATGGGTTTCCATAATTATGTGCATCAGTTTCCTGACAACCATAAACAGATTTAAACAAAGACCATGGATCCCAATATCCCCAATAAGAAAATTGAAGTCGACTTGACTCGACATAAAATTTTCCAAATAAGGAACCTTGCATCGTCCAAAATGGACTGTTATAGAACACCAAAACCAACCCAACTAGACTATGTAGTACTTCAAACCCAATACATAAACTGAGGATTTCAATTAACTCCAAATCCGATGCATAAGCCGGATTCTTATAACATGTTAATGCCATTTGCAAATAACTCCAAACTTGATTCATTAACCGACTAAAACCAGACATCACACATTAAGGAGTAACCAATTTATAAAGGAAAACTATGAAACTAAAATGAAAGGGCTATAAAGAAGAGACTACAAAAACTGAAAACACTAGCTTATGAAACTAATACATAAAAACTTCAATTGCATTACATAACATGCATGGCTCTCTAGCTTTTAGCCAGAGAGCCAATCCTTTTTCCACACTTTTTCACTCTCTTTTTCCTATATCCCATAGCTTCCCTCAGTCTATCTCTCTCCTATTCGGTTACATTTCGTTCTCTTTACAGGGATGAATCCCTTTATCAAGATGCTTAAACAGTTATAAAAACCATTTTATATTACCCTCTTTCGGGTTCATTACAAAATAAATAACTTTAATGAAAATTTAAATGACTGAAATATGCAATGTGGTGAGATTTCGAGGTGCCTCTGCACCTTACTCCCACATTTAAAATAATTCCAAGTCCCTTGGGAAATAAGTTGTCATGATGACACCTCCGTGACTTCCTTTACTTTTTTTACCTATGTTGCCTCCAAATGGAGTGTATACTGGTCACTATCCACCATGCTTCCTGCTACTTCACACAACTTCTATATTTCCATCTTGCCCACCCAAGATCCTAGAAGATGCTGACCACCCTTCTCTTAGTGGTTTCTCTCATGCACCTTCTACACAGCCTCATCTCGATGGAGACAATATCAAGACCCCCCATTGAGATCTTCACTCAAGAACAACTTTGTTCTTCTATATTTCGATGGATCACTCTTGCAACCAGTGAAAACTCTACCGACCAAAACACCAAACCATTCACTCACTCTGATACCACTTGATGTGGAGGTCTTCATGATAGTCAGAAAATTTGAACACTCTTCATTATCTTCTCTTAAATTTGCATCTATGTACCCTAAATATGCATGTTATACCACATTCGATTCACATCTCTCTAATCTTTCCAATAGTCACACTGACTCCCTCAATATAAACGGCTCCTTCCATGGACCGAGATTGAAGTCACCATCCGGTTTTTCATCATATGCACATGCACATGTTTATATAAGTTCACCACCTGCTCCATTTTATAGGTCGAATGGTACATTATCAATATGAATGGTTTGGCAACACATCTTCCTCGAGTCTCCATTAGGTGACTGTTAAAACACCATTCCATGGCTTCTTCATGGGAACCACCAACTTTGATAACTCCCTGACATCAATATTTAAATTCTTCATAAGCATGTGTAACAATTTCTTGGAAACCATTATAGACCTAAATCCATTCAAGAATTTAACAATCAGTTTTAAACTGACTCCTAGCCAAACCAAACCATTTACACAATCTACATTATTGACAGTGATAGATATCAAATCAAGAACCTGATACATGAGACCCAAGACAAACCATATGCATCTATGGTTGCTCAAAATTCTAGGAGCCCGATGCACTACCCAAATGAATTACTCACAACCTTTATATTAAACCTATCGACTTGCTATTTCATGATCTAGTGAAATGGGTTTCCATAATTATGTGCATCAGTTTCTTGACAACCATAAACAAATTTAAACAAAGACCATGGATCCTGATATCCCCAATAAGAAAATTGAAGTCGACTTGAATCGACATAAAGTTTTCCAAATAAGGCACCTTGTATTGTCCAAAATAGATTGTTATAGAACACCAAAACCAACCCGACTATACTATGTAGTACTTCAAACCCAATACATAAACTGACAATTTCAATTAACTCCAAATCTGATGCATAAGCTAGATTCTTATAACATGTTAATGCCATTTGCAAATAACTCCAAACCCAATTCATTAACCAACTAAAAGCAGACATCGCGCAATGAAGAGTAACCAATTTATAAAGGAAAACTATGAAACTGAAATACAAGGGATATAAATAAGAGACTACAAAAACTAAAAACACTATCTTACAAAACTAATACATAAAAACTTCAATTGCATTACATAACATGCATGGCTCTCTGGCTTTTAGCCAGAGAGCTGATCCTTTTCCCATCATTTTTCACTCTCTTTTTCCTATATCCCATAGCTTCCCTCAGTCTATCTCTCTCCTATTTGGTTACATTCCCTTCTCTTTATAGGGATGAATCCCTTTATCGAGATGCCTAAACAGTTATAAAAACTATTATACATTACCCTCTTTTAGGTTCATTACAAAATAAATAACTTTAATGAAAAGTTAAATGACTAAAATATGTAATGTGGTTTGATGTCTAGGTGCCTCTGCACCACTTCATGTCAGGAAGGGTTTTGTGGAAGTGTTAATGCTTCATGGTAGGGTGGAAACACACTCCCACAATATTCTCCCCCTAGCTAACTTTTGTGAATAGGTGTCTAAAGCTTCTTTTAGGAAGGAATTTCCTTCACAATTCTATATGCTTCTTTGTATTCGACATAGTGGTATTTATCAAATTTTATGTTTACCTTTATCATTAAAAATGGAAGATCATAATTGAACTAATATTGTTCTTTAACTGATGTGATTCGATAATTGGTCAAAAATCTATTGGGTTGTTATCCTGACATGATAGTTTGTACTTGGTTGTATTTGATGTGACATCTCCTATTGTGATTTCAGTAGGATGTTGGATAGATGGTCAAAATTCCTCTTATCTTTGGACATAGGTATGCTTTATCATTTTGATAGTTATGGTCATAATTGTACTTATTTTATTCCTATATTATAGGGAATCTTTTGGTATCTTGTCGACTTATGCATTCGACCTTAACTTGTTGATTGACTCTTTATATTATATTATTTTTGGTAATGTGGTATTTGTGTTAGAATTTATTTCTATACATATGGTATTAGAGCTCTAGGTTCCACACTAGGGCCTTGAGTTCACTATGTGTAAGTTACAACCCTTAGTCGTACAAACTGTGAATTGACTCATTCTTAGTCTATGAATGTAAATGTAGACCTTGGGTTGGTTAGAGTGTCTTCTAGTTAGAGATAATATTAATAGGGAATTAACGGTAGGGTGCTCCTTTTTTTGTGTTATAAAAGTGGGAAGTAGACACTTGAGGGACAATACTTCTTACATGTGTGAAATTTTTAGGAATGTCCCTAGTTGTTCTTGAAACTACAAAAGTTTGAAACAGTTTTGTGAGCTTGACAAATGTCTACCTTTGAGTGGTGTGATTTCTTTCTATTTCGTATTGCAAATTTTCAGAATATGTAAAATAATTATGAGGTACATTGTGTGTGGGATACACTTACAGATTTAATGCCTATTCTCTACACTAATGTAGCAATGAAAGAAGATAAAATTATATGAGATATTGTATAGTTAAATAATGATGGATATGCAATAAAGGTATGAGATCTTGCCAAAATTTAGAACTTGGTTTGTGATTAAGGATTGAAATATATATTATTTTAATATATTTTTGCCCATGTTATGACAAGATTTTAATACTAGAACCTTATGAAATTCTTTGGGAAGAATAATTCAACATGTTTTATATGAAATAGAAATTCATAGAATTTTTTTGAAAATATATATATTTATGTCTTACCTTGCATAGCATGAGATTCAAAAAATAAAGAAGAAATTAATAGTTCTATGATGTATTAACTAATTGAAGGTGTTACTACATGATGATGTAATCTATGAGATTTTTGTTCACACTTCTTTGATTTTTCTTATGACTGTTGAGGATTTGAATTGAAATTTGCAAACTTTGAATGTTGTGAATTCTTATGATCTTGTGGTGGCTAGAAAATGCATTATATGTTTCTAGTTTTGTGATGTGAAGTAATGTCATGTATCATGTTCAATGAACAAGAATGATAGATTGTAAAAGGGAGTAGACTACACAGAACATACCATTCCTAATATTTGGTGCAGGAGCACACCTAGGCTACCTCCATGGTTAAGAAGTTTTGGCTTGTACTTGACTCTAGCCAAGTCAAGAAGAGTATTTTAGGTTGTTTAAAGACCTTAGAAGGTCATTTTCAATGTAGGCTAAGTGAGTTAGTCACTAGGACTAAGTTCACACTAATAGCCATTGTTAGTTGTTATTAATGTCTCTTAGTGTTAGAAGCCGAGGGTGAGATAGAGTCTTTAAATGTGTCTTAGGAACATAAATGTTGTTAATGGATATTGTGAAGATGCCTTAGGGTCATTAAGTGAGTTGGTTCCTCAGAATATCATGAGGATATATACCCTAAGAAATAGGATCATGGCTTAAAGAAAATTGTCAAATGTTGTAAAAAAAAAAGTTGTCATGACAACATTTGCAATTATTGCAAATGTTGCATGCAACTCGGTTATCCTAGGATTCCCTAGAGTTTAGGAGATGGTGATCAGATAATAGGCCCTAAAATTAAGGAGATGGAATCTACTATTAGCCAAGAATTGAATCTCGAGGTGACAGATGCTTTGTAATAGTTTTTGAGTTTGTAAAGAGAGCTCTGCAACAATGTTACCAGCATTTTCTTGAGCTTTTTGTGATAACAGTCATATCTAATGGATTGAAAGTGTTAAGATAGTGATTGCATAGTGTTCTTTAGGATTTTTTAAGACTTTTTCATTTGATAAGCAAGGTGTTTTGAGTAGGTTTAGGTCATCGGTTAAATTGTTTTAGTTTTAGAGATTCCACTAGTTTTGTACTGACTAGTCTAAGCATTCATGGCTCCCCCATGAAATCTAGCCATGGGAAACAACTCATGATGGATGAATGTGTTAGGGGAGTCACCAATGTATGTAATTTTATGATTAGGAGCCTTGGAAATAAGGTGAGCTATTTATACTATTAGGCCCTAGGCGAGCAGGGAGAGTCCGGCTAGAGGTCTAAGAATGAAGGTTTGAAGATATCTTGCAGGGAAGAAAGGTATAGTAGAGTATAGGTATAGTAAAAGCTAGGGTTTCATCACAAATAAACATGTTATGAGTATTGGGTTCATCTCAAACACTTAGGTAAAGGTTTGAGCAAGTTTCAAGTAAAGGTCATTGGTAAGTCCTAGAAATTAGGCCTATTTGACCTATTGTCGTAGTTTATAGGAACCCAGTGTACGGAACTTGTTAGACCCAAAACCCAATGAATGTTTTAAAACTTCCAAATGGGTATCCAAATATGTGTTTATATTTCTAGGGTGTTTCGGAAAGTTTTGCAAGAAATAGAAAAACATGAGTGGTAAAGGCTACAAGGAATAGGCCTAGTTTAAGGTCTCCAAAAGATGAATCATGGAACCTGGTAAGAATATGATTCAAGATCCCTCAAAAATAGATCAAATGGGAAATATTATGAATTTTTTCAAGATAGAGAACACTCCTGCAATGATGAACTAAGTTTATGAGGATTTGACACTTAGAGCCTTCTAAATGAGTGAGAAGAAGTGTACTAAAACTAGGGTGTTAGTCTTCTAAGGTTAAGCACAAAGGATAAGAACTCTTGGAGAAGAGTTAGGATTGGGATTAGTTAATAATCTAAACCAATCAGGATCTAGGGGAGACTAGCTTCCTAGAAGAGACAAGCTAGGTCTCTTAGGTAGTAGTGCGAGAAAACCTTAGGACACTCACATCATATTGGTATCATAGCTTGAATTGATCAAGCTTGTGGTGGATGTTGCAGCCTACTAAATAAGTGGGGTAAAATACACCAATTGGATCAAGAGAAGAAAAAACCATGGTGACTAACGCTGAGTCAGCCAAGAAGGTTGAGGAACAAGAAGAAGATAACAAGTTGCTACGGGAAAGACTAGCTCAAATGGAGCAGCTCTTGGGTGAAGTCCATGACAAAGCAGATAAGGTCAAAGAGAAAATTGACCAAAAGGAAGAAAAATAAGCAAGGGAGAAGGAATTAGACTTGGAGGAGGAAGCTCTAACACCTGACCTTGTTCTTCCTGAAGAGCCATTATTAAAAGCATTTAACGCATTGAGTGGCAAAGCTTTGGAAGGTGTGCCACTATTTAGTGGACAAATGGATTCTGATTCAGTCATGGATTGGATAGACATCATTAAGAACCATTTTGAATGTGATGGCATCTCAGAGGCACAAAATGTTATGGTGGCCAAGTCTAGACTAAGAGGGTTAGCTCTTACTTGGTGGAAGTTTGTGCAAACCGAGAGGGAAAAGGATGGAAAAGGTCCTATAGTGACATGGAAGGGCATGGTATTGTCATGCCCCTGACAGTTCCAGGCTTTAATTTTCTATTTTATGTTATGTTATGTTAGATTTCTTTGAGTTCAAACTCTGATTACATTCTTTTGAACTTTGTTTTTGGATTAAATATGTTATCTCTGTAATTCTGCCAGACACTCAGAGAATTATGTCTATTTCTGTCACTTTATGAGTCCTTATCTGATGACATAATTGACTTAGACTGCATTTTGAACATTGGTTTGATTCTGAAATAAGGACAAACTATATGGTTAGTCAATTGTTTGATTATTGATTCATTGTTTTGGAATCCTTAATAATATGTTAGATATAATTAGAAATGGTTATGTTATTATGGTTAATTGTATCTTATGATTATAGACAGTATATAGAGAATTATTGTTATTTAATGTTAATCTAATTCTGAATTCAAAATAAATAAATTTGTATATATGTATTTTTATACATATAATTATGAGTGAATGTTTTAGTAAGTATGTGGTATTTCATTTACTAAAACTATATGAATTAACTAAGTTAGTATATTCTATTTTGTATGTTAGTAGGAGGTTAGTGTGATGAAGTGTTAGTTATTTGACATTGTCATGCGCTGTTATCTTAGATGTTTAAGTTAGTAAATTGACTAATGTTATTAACAAAGATATGTGTTAATCTATCCCTAAGTCTTTTTATTATATTCTGGCTCAAAAACATGACTTAACGGCAGGGTTTTAATGCACTTTCATTGCATTGAGGTGTTAGTGGGGTTTAAGCTATTTTTCGGGTTGTGGAATTGTACTATGTTGGACATTTGGTAGGTTTTGAGTTGTTTTTACTGCAAGAGATAAGTTTGCATTGAATGAACTTATCGATGAAAATTCATTGTTGTGTTTGAAGTCCACCATTAGCTCTGGTTAAGGAGTTGCAGTTGTATATGACTCCATTTTTTTTTTCACCATGTTATGCTGCGGCATTTTGGGTAAACAGTTGGTTATGGACCCGTGTTACTGTTGTATCCTTCATGATAAGTGGCTTGGAATGGAAGGGGTTATCATGGCAAAGTTAAACCCTTCTGTTCATGGTCATTTAGGAAGTTGGGTGTTTTATACCGTTATCTCTGCATTTTGGGCTCTCTTGCATGACATTTTGGCAGTCTGTGATAAGGGATCTTCGTGGTTGAGTTTGGGATTCATCTGTGAAGCTCACCAGGCAGGGGCTAGCTCTAGCATTTCGATTCTGGATATCTTCCCCACATGAATACCAGGCAGGGGCATCTCTAACCTTATCATCTGTTTCCATTCTATGTTCTGCAAATGAAAATTAATGGAATGTAGATTACTACTGTTTGTTAGTCGATGAAATGTGAAGATTTGTGTTTGTATATTTTGTGAGTTTCGGTCATGAATCGATCTTTTTCTTTCTTGGATAGATTAAGAAGTCAGTTTAGTTAAACAATGCTATGATTTATTGGAGAAACTTGGTAACGAATTACTGTTTAGTAAAGAGATTGGTATTAGTGTGGTATTTAACACTTGTCTTTAATATGCTATTTTCGAGCATAATGTGTTAAGGGGTTTTCTTTGTACTGAGTATGAATTTGGCAATGTTTTAGTTAAGTCTGTGCCAAACTATGGAATATAGTTATGCAGATGTTATATGGTTATTTCCTTGTGTGTTTTTGGTGTCGATGTTTACTTGTATTGGACAGTGTTAAGGGAGTTAGTCGGGTTTGAGAATCAGCATATTAATACAGTATGGAACTAGCATGAGTTTTCTTGTTAAAAACTTCTTTACATATTCTCGCACTATACCTGTTGTTAGGAACACTGTAGCATCATAATGTATTCAGTTTGTAAAGTCTTGGTTATAAGTTGGAATCGGGTTTTCTACCACTGTCATTAACCGAAGTTGGTATCGATGTTTTCTTTTGAGTTGTATTGAGGAAATGGGGATTAGTGGTATTTCTTAATGTTATCTGTTACCTGTCGTATTTTGTGTTTACACTTGCAACATAAGTGTGGATTTAAGTATTTCTTTTGGGCGAACTCCTTTAGTTATCTGGTGTCAATGTTTTGTCAAATGGGTGTTTGACACTATATGTATTAGTCAATAGAGGAATGTTGATATCTTAGGTTATGTCAAAACTTGATTGTGAGCTTTATGATTCTTTAGTAAATAACACCAGTGTGTAATGCAGTTGTTATGACATTAGGAAATGTTAAGGGATTTATAGGAAAGTCAATTACTATCTTGTTCAGACAATAAGGGAAAAACACTTTGGTATTTTGTTTAAAAGGTAGAAGTCGGTTATTATTATTATTCTATCATTATTTTATGTATTCAGAAGATTTAGTAGTATAATAAGGTAGATGTATTCTGTGACAGAACTGTGAAGATTAGTATGGTTTTTCTATTGCATATTTATGGACTTAAACTATTAATTACAAGTTTATGCAATTAGATATATAAATATATATACCTGCTGGGATATGTATATGTATACACAAGCCGTGGTGTATACATGTACATACACCAACATGTATATAATAGATGCTATGACTGTCATTCTAAACTATTAATTACAAGCTTATATAATTATACATTCATATATATATATATACCTGCTGGGATATGTATATGTATACACAAGCCGTGGTGTATACATGTACATACGCCAACATGTATATAAATGGTATAAACTTGTAATTAATAGAGCAAGATGTAGGGCCAATTAGTTTAATAAATCGGTTATGGAAAACTTGTATGTTTGTTAAAAGTGATGGGTGTTGTGTTGATTCAGTTGATGTATGATTATGTTAGTTCTTTCCTATTCAATGGAAACATGAATTCAATATGGACATTTTATTGTACTGTTTTAGATTTAATGTTAAGTTAATGTGGAGATTATTATTATTTTGGAATTGTGATGGAGAAAGAGTTGTGATCTTTTCATCTTTTGAGAAACATCATGTTTATGAATGTATGATAAGGAATATGGAAACATGGTTTTATAATGGATCTCTGATTGTTGTTTCAATTTTGTAAATTGATGCAATAGAAACGGAATGTTAGTGAAATTGTGTAATGTAGTTCATTTCACTACTTTCATTAATTGCTAGATCAAGTGTTTTTGAGATAATGCAAGTATGATCTTTAGATTGGGGGCTGACACTAGTCTAGTACCTTGTGATGATAGAATTTCTGTCAGTTGTGATTGACACTAGTCTGTATCCTTAGGGGAAAGAATTTCTGTCAGTTGTTTAATTAAGTGATAATTATAAATTCAAGGGTTATGAGTTTCAATTAACAAGATAAAACATTATGGTTTCATCAGACATAATGGATTACTACGAGGTTTCCTTACGGATACATAGCGTAGGTCCTTATGTGGACACCCATGAACTATTGGATCATTACTTGTCATTTTCTTTGCGAGTTTATTTCTGTTGGAAAGAAATTTAGTGCTTGATGATTTTGGTGTAAAAAATGGAATTATGTTATTTAGTTTTCAATTACATCTGTATTTAAATTTGCATAAATGTTATGTTATACTGACTTTTATGATTGCAGATATTTGGAGATGATTCATTTTCTTTATCATTGTGACTGAGCCCTGTTTGCTGTTTGCATTTGTGTTCATTTTAATTTTTCAGGGTTTAGATGGATAAATCAATGAGTATGGGACAGTGGATAGCAGTTGTTAAGTTTTATGGGAAACAGATCATTTCATGGTTATTAGTTATCAGATCTATTCGTAGAATGTAATGGATTTGGAAAGAAGGAAATTTTGTTTTGAGACTTAATCTTTGAATAAAGAGTATTATTATTACTCTGATGTAAATTGATTGTAAACTATAAAGCTCTTAGAAACAGTTACTTTGATTATATGTATCAGTTTGTAATTTTAAGGAAAAAAATTATTACTATGGTTTTATGTGATTTTATTTATGGTTGTTTCTTCTTTAGTATCATCTTTTATCTTTAAGTATAGATGGGGTGTTACAGTTGGTATCAGAGCCCGAGTTTAAACACTCAGGGCTTGATGTTTTTTAAAAGGGTTTTATCATTATGCTTCCGTTAGTGATTTTATTGAACTTTTCTATAGGATTTCAAGCATGCCTCCTGTTACACGAGGAGCACAAAGATGTGGTGACCCAGTTGATGTTGATTTAGGCAGAGGTAGGGGTGGACAATGCGGTCGTGGTCATGGCCGAGGTAGAGGATGAGGTTGCCAAGGAATACTTGGTGATGAACAAGTTGATCCTTTTATAGGAATGGATCAGGAAGATCGAGAGGTACCTCAGGTTGAAGTTCTCCAATGGATCCTTGATAGGTTGGATAACATTGAAGCTAGGAACAATGTTCCAGATGGTGTAGCAAATGCTCATGTTATATGAGTCCCAGTGGCAGAAGATCCTATTATCAGGACTCAGTTAAAAGACCTTTCTAAGCTCAAAGGACCATATTTCAATGGAACAGAGGGTGGTGCTGAAGCTGAAGCATGGCTCTTGAACATCGAAAGGTGTTTTATTCTCCATGATTATCATGGTAATGTGAAGGTTCGTTGGACCGTAATGTAGCTTAGATCCTTTGCTTCCATATGGTGGAATATGGAACTAGAACAACTTGGAATTCTCATCTCTCAGGTTACATGGGAGATTTTCATAAAAAGATTTCGTGAGAGATTCATGTTGGATTATTGGCAGCAAACTAGATCCGAAGAATTCTTCAGCATTTCTCGAGGCAACTCAACAGTGGAAATGTATGAGAGGAGGTTTTTCCAACTGAAGAAATATTCCAGTTGGTTAGAGAATGATAAGCCTTTGGTACAACACTTCATTAGGGGTTTGAACCCTAAAATTGGAGAAGAAGTGAGAACTTTCAAACCTAAGACAGTGAAAGAAGCTGCTGATCAATCCAAGCTCACAGAATTGAAGTCAGGATTTTTAGCCAAGGGATCTATGAATCCACCAGCTCAAAGCAGTGGGAAGAATCAAAAACCTTATCAAGATAATATCAAGGCATTTTCCAGTGGGTCGAGTGGTAAATTTCAGAAGAGGAAGTTTGAAAAGTTTTCCAAATCAAACAAGAGTTTCAAGGTTCCTGAGCAACCTAAGTCCTTTAAACCAACTCAGAGTGTACAACATAGTTATGCATCACCTCCAGTGAACTCATCACAGGATAAAAGTACCAAGAGAGGAGTAGAGTGTTGGCAATGTGGGCAATTGGGGCATTTGCAATGGAATTGTCCCCTTCGAGGCAATAGTCAGGTCAGGTCTAAAGCCACAGGTTCTGAGGCTACTGTTGGTGATTCTGGAAGGAATCATCACATCTTTGCTATTATGGATCAGAAACAAGCAGATCATCAGAACACTGTGATTGAAGCTAGAGGTAATTACCAAGGTAAGAAGATCTCTATTTTATTTGACTCTGGTGCCACTGGCTCTTTTATTTCTTCCAATTTGGTTAAGCAATGTGGAATTCCTATGAGTAAAGCTGAATTGGCATGGCAAGTCAAGTTAGCATCAGGGACAAAGGTTGAATCATGAGGGTTTATAGCTGAAAATTGTAAGGTTCAATTTAAGGCTTTTACTACTACAATTAACCTTAGGGTTATTCCTTTAGGTTCTTATGACATTATTCTGGGTATGGATTGGTTAGAGCAACACCAAGCTGTCATTGATTGTAGAGAGAAGACCGTTAGGTGTATCGATGCTTATAGAACCATCAAGATTATTACAGGTGTTAAGAGGCCTATGTCAGTCAGAACTATTTCTGCTAAGCAACTTCAAAGATGTTTTCAAAAGGGATGCAAATTATTTGCTATTTCTATCAATGATTTTGATGAACCAGTTGCATGGAACACCAGCTTAGATCATCCAATTTTGAAGGAATTCTTAGATGTATTTATTATGGAGAGTCTGGGAATTCCACCTAAAAGAGAAATTGATTTTAGGATTGATCTTTTGCCGGGAACCGAACCGATTTCCAAGACTCCTTACCGTATGACAGCTCAAGAATGAGTGGAATTCAAGGTTCAACTTGAAGAACTCCTTGAGAAGGGAATTATTAGACCTAGTGTTTCACCTTGGGGAGCACTTGTTATCTTCATCAAGAAGAAGGATGGATCTTTGAGGCTTTGTATCGACTATAGACAACTGAACAAAGCTACCATAAAAAATAGATATCCTTTGCCTCGCATCGATGATTTGTTTGATCAAGTAAAGGGTGCCAAGGTGTTTTCCAAGATTGATCTCAAATCTGGATACCATTAGTTAAGGATTCAAGAAGCTGACATTCATAAAACAGCTTTTCGCACAAGGTATGGGCATTATGAATTCATGGTAGTGCCATTTGGGTTGACTAATGCACCATCAGTATTCATGAGTTTGATGCAGGGAGTATTCAGGACTTTCTTAGACAAGTTTGTGGTAGTGTTCCTTGATGACATTTTGGTATATTCTAAATCCTTGGAGGAGCATGAGCAGCATTTGAGGCAAGTCTTTGAATGTCTCCACAGGAACAAGCTATATGCCAATCCTGAAAAATGTGAATTTTTCAAAACTAAAATAAGTTATTTGGGACACATTATTACAAGAGATGGAATAGCTGTTGATTCTACTAAGATCAGGGCAATTGTAGAGTGGCCAACTCCAACCAATGTATCTGAAGTACAAAGTTTTATGGGTCTGGCTAGCTACTACAGAAGATTTGTGGCTAATTTTTCAAAGATAGCCCATTCCATTACTTCTCTCCAGAGAAAAGGTAAGAAATTCATCTGGTCAGATAAATGTGAAGAAGCATTCCAACATCTAAAGGAATGTTTGACTAGTGCACCAATTTTAGCGGTACCTGATCCTTCTAAGGAATTTGTTGTGTGCACCGATGCCTCATTGGATGGTTTAGGGGCTGTCTTGATGCAGGACGGCAGGGTCATTGCTTATGAATCCAGGAAACTAAAGGATCATGAAATTAATTATCCTACTCATGATTTGGAACTCGTAGCAGTGATCCATGCTTTGACCAAATGGTGACATTTTCTTCTTGGTCAACATTTTGAGCTTCATACCAATCATAGAAGTCTACAATATTTGTTCACGCAACCCAATCTTAATGCATGTCAGCACAGATGGATGGAGTTTTTGTGTGAGTATGACTTTGAAATGAAGTATATTCAGGGTAAAGAGAACAAAGTAGCGGATGCTCTTAGTAGAAGGCATCATGAACTCTCTTCTTTGACCCTCACAATTGATTTGAAAGAGAGAATACTTCTGAATTTGGCTACTGATCCTTGGTACTTAGATGTCAAAGTAGTGATTGATAGTGGCAGTGTATTAGAAGGTAGATTTGAGGGTTACTCTATCAACACTGAAGGATTAATGACTTACTGAGGCAACATATATGTGCCGAAAGTCAGGGATTTTCGGAACCTAGTTATGACTGAAGCACATAAGGCACCTTATTCAGCACATCTTGGTGTGAAGAAGATGCATGCTGACCTTAAGCAGCATCACTACTGGCCGGGTATGAAGAGGGATATTGCAGATTTTGTGGCTAGATGCTTGGAGTGTCAGAGAGTAAAAGTTGAACATCAACATCTAGCTGGTTTAATTCAATCTCATAGCATGCCTGAATGGAAATGGGATACCATATCCATAGATTTCATAGTGGGGTTACCATTTTCAGCTAGGCGACATGATGCCATTATGGTTGTTGTTGACTGGTTAACCAAGGTTGCCCATTTTATTCCTATAAGATCCACTTATAATGCTGCATCTGTGGCATGAATTTATATGGAACAGGTTGTTAAGCTGCATGGGATTCCTAAGAAGATCATATCTAATAGGGATTCAGTTTTTACTTCATCTCTATGGAGGTCTTTACAGCATGAATTAGGTACTCAGCTAAACTTTAGTTCAGCATATCATCCCGAAACTGACGGACAGACTGAGCGTGTCAATCAAATTTTGGAAGACATGCTTAGAATGTATGTGATGGACAGGCAAAATAGATGGGAAGAGTACTTGCATTTGGTTGAATTTTCTTACAACAATGGTTATCATAGTTCTATAGGTATGGCTCCTTTCCAAGCTTTGTATGGAAGACCGTGTAGAACACCTTTAAGCTGGGACAATCTTGAAGGCAAAATTCTTTTGGGTCCCGAGATGCTTCAGGATTTAGAATAGTAGGTTAAGCGCATCAGAGAACACTTGTCTACAACTCAGGACAGGCAGAAAAAGTATGCAGACCTACATAGGATTGAACGTCAATTTGAGGTTGGGAATAAGGTATTTCTTCAAGTTAGACCCCGGAAAAGTCCTATTAAGTATGGTAAAGGATCAAAATTGTCTCCAAGGTTTGTGGGACCATTTGAGATCCTAGAACAAGTGGGTCCAGTTGCCTACAGACTTGCTTTGCCTCCCAATCTTTCATGAATTCATGATGTATTTCACATTTCCATCTTACGGAAATATATACCTGACATTGCACATGTGTTAAATTGGAAAAATTTACAAGTGGTAGATGGTCAACTGATGCTGGAACCAGTACAAATCATCCAGCAAAGAGAGCTAAATCTTAGAGGATGTAAGGTGGAGCAGGTAAAGGTGCTATGGGATCTTGATGATGTAGCTTCTGCAACTTGGGAGGATACAGGGGCTATGAGAGCTGCACATCCTCATTTGTTTACAGGTTTCCAGGAGTAAGCCTAGACTGGTGGGGAAGGGTGTCATGCCCCTGACAATTCCAGGCTTTACTTTTCTATGTTATGTTATGTTATGTTAGATTTCTTTGAGTTTGAACTCTGATTGCATTCTTTTGAACTTTGTTTTTGGATTAAATATGTTATCTCCATAATTATGCCAGACACTCAGAGATTTATGTCTATTTCTGTCACTTTATGAGTCCTTATCTGATGACAGAATTGACTTAGATTGAATTTTGAACATTGGTTTGATTATGAAATAAGGACAAACTATATGGTTAGTCAATTGTCTGATTATTGATTCATTATTTTGGAATCCTTAATAATATGTTAGACATAATTAGAAATGGTTATGTTATTATGGTTAATTGTATCTTATGATTATAGACAGTATACAGAGAATTATTGTTATTTAATGTTAATCTAATTCTGAATTCAAAATAAATAAATTTGTATATATGTATTTTTATACATATAATTATGAGTGAATGTTTTAGTAAGTATGTGGTATTTCATTTACTAAAACTATATGAATTAACTAAGTTAGTATATTCTATTTTGTATGTTAGTAGGAGGTTAGTGTGATGAAGTGTTAGTTATTTGACATTGTCATGCGCTGTTATCTTAGATGTTCAAGTTAGTAAATTGACTAATGTTATTAACAAAGATATGTGTTAATCTATCCCTAAGTCTTTTTATTATATTCTGGCTCGAAAACATGACTTAACGACAGGGTTTTAATGCACTTTCATTGCATTGAGGTGTTAGTGGGGTTTAAGCTATTTTTCGGGTTGTGGAATTGTACTATGTTGGACATTTGGTAGGTTTTGAGTTGTGTTTACTACAAGAGATAAGTTTTCATTGAATGAACTTATTGATGAAAATTCATTATTGTGTTTGAAGTCCGCCATTAGCTCTGGTTAAGGAGTTGCAATTGTATATGACTCCATTTTTTTTTTCACCATGTTATGCTGCGGCATTTTGGGTAAACAGTTGGTTATGGACCCGTGTTACTGTTGTATCCTTCATGATAAGTGGCCTGGAATGGAAGGGGTTATCATGGAAAAGTTAAACCCTTCTATTCATGGTCATTTAGGAAGTTGGGTGTTTTATACCGTTATCTCTGCATTTTGGGCTCTCTTGCATGACATTTTGGCAGTCTGTGATAAGGGATCTTCGTGGTTGAGTTTGGGATTCATCTGTGAAGCTCACCAAGCAGGGGCTAGCTCTAGCATTTTGGTTCTGGATATCTTCCCCACATGAATACTAGGCAGGGGCATCTCTAACCTTATCCTCTGTTTCCATTCTATGTTCTGCAAATGAAAATTAATGGAATGTAGATTACTACTGTTTGTTAGTCGATGAAATGTGAAGATTTGTGTTTGTATATTTTGTGAGTTTCGGTCATGAATCGATCTTTTTCTTTCTTGGATAGATTAGGAAGTCAGTTTAGTTAAACAATGTTGTGATTTATTGGAGAAACTTGGTAACAAATGACTGTTTAGTAAAGAGATTGGTATTAGTGTGGTATTTAACACTTGTCTTTAATATGCTATTTTCGAGCATAATGTGTTAAGGGGTTTTCTCTGTACTGAGTATGAATTTGGCAATGTTTTAGTTAAGTCTGTGCCAAACTATGGAATATAGTTATGCAAATGTTATATGGTTATTTCCTTGTGTGTTTTTGGTGTCGATGTTTACTTGTATTGGACAGTGTTAAGGGAGTTAGTCGGGTTTGAGAATCAGCATATTAATACAGTATGGAACCAGCATGAGTTTTCTTGTTAAAAACTTCTTTAGATCTTCTCGCACTATACCTATTGTTAGGAACACTGTAGCATCATAATGTATTCAGTTTGTAAAGTCTTGGTTATACGTTGGAATTGGGTTTTCTACCACTGTCATTAACCGAAGTTGGTATCGATGTTTTCTTTTGAGCTGTATTGAGGAAATGGGGATTAGTGGTATTTCTTAATGTTATCTGTTACCTATCGTATTTTGTGTTTACACTTGCAATATAAGTGTAGATTTAAGTATTTCTTTTGGGCAAACTCCTTTAGTTATCTGGTGTCAATGTTTTGTCAAATGGGTGTTTGACACTATATGTATCAGTCAATAGAGGAATGTGGATATCTTAGGTTATGTCAAAACTTGATTGCGAGCTTTATGATTCTTTAGTAAATAACACCAGTGTGTAATGCAGTTGTTACGACATTAGGAAATGTTAAGGGATTTATAGGAAAGTCAATTACTATTTTGTTCAGACAGTAAGGGAAAAACACTTTGGTATTTTGTTTAAAAGGTAGAAGTCGGTTATTATTATTATTCTGTCATTATTTTATGTATTCAGAAGATTTAGTAGTATAATAAGGTAGATGTATTCTGTGACAGAACTGTGAAGATTAGTATGGTTTTTCTATTGCATATTTATGGACTTAAACTATTAATTACAAGTTTATGCAATTAGATATATAAATATATATACCTGCTAGGATATGTATATGTATACACAAGCCGTGGTGTATACATGTACATACGCCAACATGTATATAATAGATGCTATGACTGTCATTCTGAACTATTAATTACAAGCTTATATAATTATACATTCATATATATATATACCTGCTTGGATATGTATATGTATACACAAGCCGTGGTGTATACATGTACATACGCCAACATGTATATAAATGGTATAAACTTGTAATTAATAGAGCAAGATGTAGGGCCAATTAGTTTAATAAATCGGTTATGGAAAACTTGTATGTTTGTTAAAAGTGATGGGTGTTGTGTTGATTCAGTTGATGTATGATTATGTTAGTTCTTTCCTATTCAATGGAAACATGAATTCAATATGGACATTTTATTGTATAGTTTCAGATTTAATGTTAAGTTAATGTGGAGATTATTATTATTTTGGAATTGTGATGGAGAAAGAGTTGTGATCTTTTCATCTTTTGAGAAACATCATGTTTATGAATGTATGATAAGGAATATGGAAACATGGTTTTATAATGGATCTCTGATTGTTGTTTCAATTTTGTAAATTGATGCAATAGAAATGGAATGTTAGTAAAATTGTGTAATGTAGTTCATTTCACTACTTTCATTAATTGCTAGATCAAGTGTTTTTGAGATAATGCAAGTATGATCCTTAGATTGGGGGCTGACACTAGTTTAGTACCTTGTGATGATAGAATTTCTGTCAGTTGTGACTGACACTAGTCTATATCCTTAGGGGAAAGAATTTCTGTCAGTTGTTTAATTAAGTGATAATTATAAATTCAAGGGTTATGGGTTTCAATTAACAAGATAAAACATTATGGTTTCATCAGACATAATGGATTACTACGAGGTTTCCTTACGGATACATAGCGTAGGTCCTTATGTGGACACCCATGAACTATTGGATCATTACTTGTCATTTTCTTTGCGAGTTTATTTCTGTTGGAAAGAAATTTAGTGCTTGATGATTTTGGTGTAAAAAATGGAATTATGTTATTTAGTTTTCAATTACATCTGTATTTAAATCTGCATAAATGTTATGTTATACTGACTTTTATGATTGCAGATATTTGGAGATGATTCATTTTCTTTATCATTGTGACTGAGCCCTATTTGCTATTTGTGTTTGTGTTCATTTTGATTTTTCAGGTTTTAGATGGATAAATCAATGAGTATGGGATAGTGGATTGCAGTTGTTAAGTTTTATGGGAAACAGATCATTTCATGGTTATTAGTTATCAGATCTATTCGTAGAATGTAATGGATTTGGAAAGAAGGAAATTTTGTTTTGAGACTTAATCTTTGAATAAAGAGTATTATTATTACTTTGATGTAAATCGATTGTAAACTATAAAGCTCTTAGAAATAGTTACTTTGATTATATGTATCAGTTTGTAATTTTTAGGAAAAAAATTACTACTATGGTTTTATGTGATTTTATTTATGGTTGTTTCTTCTTTAGTATCATCTTTTATCTTTAAGTATAGATGGGGTGTTATAGGTATCCAAAGTGAAGTAGACTTACCTTCTGGATGATTATGAAGTCCAACTTCATAGGAGGAGACACAATCTTAGGCAAAAAGATTTAGATGTCCAAGCATATACCGAGGAGTTTCAAAAATTATGTTTGAGATCCAAGGTTTTTGAAGATGAAAGTATCAAACTTACAAGGTACTTGAATGGCCTCAACTGATCTATACAAGAGGAAATGAGTCTAATGAACTTCAAATCCATTTTCCAATGCTATCAAATGGCCTTGAAGATAGAAGAGAAAAGTAGAAGGAAACAAGAAACCTCTAAAGGCAAAGCTAAGAGAAAAGATAGTAAAGGACAAAGAGGTGGCTATGGTGGAATAAGTTCTAAATCAAGAAGTCAAGGAGATGTAAAATTCATTGAAAAGAAAGAAGGAAGCTCAAATAAGGTGGTAGAGGAAGGAGTTCTAACTCTAGCTTTAGAGGAAGAAGCAATGGACAAGGAGGAAGAGGCAATTACTTTGCCAATATGAAGTGCTACCATTTCAATCAAATGGGGCACCCTGCCTATAGATGTCTAGAGAAAGGTGGTTCATCACAAGGAGGTGAAAAGAGAGCTAACCTTGTGTAAGATGAGTCTAATGTAGTAGAGAAGCATGCTAAAGTACCATTGAATTAAGAGGAAGGAGAAAATCTTATGATGAGGAGAACTCTAATCAAGGAGCCGGTGAAGGAGGAGCCAAGCCAAAGGAGGTCTTTGTTTAGGATTAAGTGAAAGATGATGGGGAAAGTATGTAGGGTTATTATTGATTTAGGTTCTACTAACAATATTGTGTCATAGGAAGTAGTCAGCAAGTTGAAATTGACAAGGATACCCCATACTAATCCTTACAAGGCTACTTGGCTCAATAAAGGCCAACATGTGTTAGTGAATGAGCAAGCATGGGTGGAGTTCTCCATTGGTAGGTATAAAGACAAAGTTTTATGCAATGTGTTTCCTATGGATGCATGCCATTTTCTCCTAGGTAGACCATGTAAATTTGACTACCAAGCCATACATGATGGAGGAAAGAATTCTTATTCTTTCAAGAAGGACAATGTGACCTTCAAGATACAATCACTATTGGAAGATGCTGAAGTAAAGACAACAGGTCCAAATGTACTTATGGTGGTTGAAAAAAGAGTTCTTACAAGCCATGGAAGAGATTGAAGGTGTAGGCTTTGGATTGATGATAAGGCCAAAGGAGGTAGATGATGGCAAGGTGGCTAAGAAGATAGAATTACCAAAAGAGATACAAGGTATGTTGAGGACTTACCAAGGTATTGTAAGTGATGGACAACCATCAACCTTACCCCCTAAGAGAGTCATAAGTCATAGGATAGACCTTATCCTAGGAGCTACCCTACCTAACAAAGCAGCCTATAAGATGACCCCTCAACAAAATGAGGAAATAGCAAGACAAATACAAGAACTCCTAGACCAAGGCCTAATTAGAAAGAGTATTAGTCCATGTGTTGTACCCACTATACTTGCACCAAAGAAAGGAGGAACTTGGAGGCTTTGCTCAGATTCAAGGGCTATCAATAGGATAACTATAAGGTATAGGTTCCCTATCCCTAGGATTGAAGACCTAATGGACTGTTTAGGTGAAGCTAAGTACTATAGCAAGATAGACTTGAAGAGTGGCTATCACCAAATAAGAATACATGAAGGAGATGAGTGGAAGACAACCTTCAAGACCAATGAAGGGCTGTATGAATGTCTTTTCATGCCATTTGGATTGTGAAATGCCCCCTCCACTTTCATGAGGTTCATGAATGAAGTCTTCAAAAAATACATAGGAAGGTTTGTAGTTGTATATCTAGATGATATACTGATTTTTAGCAAGACAAGGAGTGAGCACCTAGAGCATCTTGACATTGTTTTCAGGAAGCTACATGAGGAGAAGTTGATGATCAACTTGGAGAAGTGTGAGTTCATCAAAATAGAGCTAGTGTACCTTGGGTTTGTCTTATCACATGGAAATCTGAAAATTGACAAAAGAAAAGTGGAGGCTATCATGAATTGGCCTACTCCAAGGAAAAAAATAGAGGTAAGGAGTTTTCATGGCCTTTCATAATATTATAGGAAATTCATAAGGCATTTTAGTCCAATTTGTGCTCCCATGTTGGATACTATCAAGGGAGGAATGAAAACCAAGTTTGTTTGGAATGAGAATGCTAACAAAAGCTTTGAGTTGTTGAAGGAGAAGATATCTACCCAACCTATTTTAGTGCTACCAAGCTTTGAGAATATTTTCACCATTGAGTGTGATGCTAGCAATGTAGCAATTGGGGCTGTTCTAAGCCAAGAAGGAAGACCGGTGGCTTTCCATTCTGAAAAGTTAAGTGAGGATAAGAAGAAGTCCTCTTCATATGACCTTGAGATGTATGCATTGGTCCAAGCTGTAAGGAAGTGGAGGCACTATTTTCTTCCAAAGGAATTCATTGTGTATTCAGACAATCAAGCACTTAGTATCCTGCATTCACAAGAGAATTTGAGTCACAAGCACATGAAGTGGGTTGATTACCTACAAGAATATACCTTCAATATCAAGAACAAGAAAGGTGTCCTCAATAAGGTGGTAGATGCATTGACTAGAAGGATACTCATAGTCCAAGAAATTTAGTTGAAGAGCATGGGAATAGATCACTTCAAGGATCTATATGTAGATGATGAAGATTTTGCTGACATATACAAGGTATGTGCTGAATACAAGAATCATATTCATAGTAGGTATGTTGAGTATACTTTGTAGAGTGATCTCTTGTTTAAAGGGAATCAATTATGTGTTCCTAGAGGCTCTATTAGAGAGAATTTGATTCAAGAGAAGCATAATGGTGCTTTGAGTGGTCACTTTGGGATCACTAAGACTCAAGACCTTGTTTAAAGGTTTTACTATTGGCCAAGGATGAATCTAGATGTTAGGAGGTATGTGGAAAGTTGTGTTGTATGTCAAAAGGCCAAGGGCACTTCTAAAAATTTAGGTCTTTATCAACCACTACATATTCCTACTAGGCCATGGGAATGCTTGAGTATGGATTTTGTAGTTGGGTTATCCAAGACAAGACAAGGTATGGATAGTTTGTATGTGGTTGTGGATAGATTCAGCAAGATGGATCATTTTGTGCCATGTAAGACCACTAGCGATGCTATTCAAATAGCCTCTCTTTTCTTCAAAGAAATAGTGAGAATCCATGGGTTACCTATCAGCATTATGTTAGAAAAAGACACTAAATTCATGAGTCATTTTTGGAAGACTCTTTGCCAAAGGTTAGGATCTAACTTGTCCTTTGGATTGGCCTACCATCCCCAAACTGATGGTCAGACCAAGGTTGTCAATAGAACCCTTGGAAATTTTCTAAGGTTCTTGACCAAGGAGTATTGTCAACAATGGGATCAGTTGATTGGGCAAGTTGAATATGCCTACAATGACACTACAAATAGATCAATAGGGAAGAGTCCATTGAGATAGTGTATGGAATACATCCTAGGGGTGTTTATGAGTTGAGAGATTTGAAAGATGGAGTGAAAGGAAGTGGATATGCTGATGACTTTGCATATGCTATGCAGGAGATACATGAAATAGTGAGGAAGACCTTGATAGAGAACACCATGAAACACAAAGCCAAGGTGGATGAAAGTAGGACACTTGAGTTTAATGTTGGTGACTTGGTTATGGTGCATCTTAACAAGTCAATATTGAAAAAGGGATTACCTCACAAGTTGTAGATGAGGAGGATAGGTCCCTGTCCTATCTTAGCAAGGTATGGTGATAATGCATTCAAATTTGAATTGTCGAAAGATATTGGACTATCTCCTATCTTTAACATTGTAGATTTAGTCCATTATAGAGGACCATGGCATGATATGGATCAGAACCTCCATGAAGTGATCAGAGATGTGGAAGAGTTGAAATTACCTACTGTTGTAGTCACAGGTGTTGACAGTGTGTTGGACACAAGAGTCTACAAATAGACTAGAACCAAAGCATATAAGGAACACTTGATAAAGAAGTATGGTTAGATGGATGCTGATGTAGTATGGATAAAGGATTTAGAGTTCAAGAAGATGGGGATTGATCCAAGAATCCTAAATTCAAGGGTAGATTGATCTTTTTATTTTGGGGAGGATGGTGCAGGAACACACCTAGGCTACCTCCATGGTTAAGAAGTTTTGGCTTGTACTTGACTCTAGCCAAGTCAAGAAGAGTAGTTTAGGTTGTTTGAAGACATTATAAGGTCATTTTCAATGTAGGATAAGTTAGTTAGTCACTAGGACTAAGGTCACACTAATATCCATTGTTAGTTGTTATTAATGTTTCTTAGTGTTAGAAGTTGAGGGTGAGATAGAGTCTTTTAATGTGTCTTAGGCACATAAATGTTGTGAAGATGCCTTAGGGTCATTAAGTGAGTTGGTTCCTTGAAATATCATGAGGATAGAGATCCTAAGAAATAGGATCATGGCTTAAAGAAAATTGCCAAATGTTGTAAAACAAAGTTGTCATGACAACATTTGCAATTATTGCAAATGTTGCATGCAACTCGGTTATCCTAGGATTCCCTAGAGTTTAGGAGATGGTGATTGGCCAACAGGGCCTAAAATGAATGAGATGGAATCTACTATTAGCCAAGACTCAAATTTCAAGGTGACAGATACTTTGTAATAGTTTTTGAGTTTGGGAAGAGAGCTCTACAACAGTGTTACCAAGATTTTCTCGAGCTCTTTGTGATAATAGTCATATCTAATGGATTGAAAGTGTTAAGATAGTGATTGAATAGTGTTCTTTAGGATATTTGAAGACTTTTTCATTTGATAAGAAAGGTTTTTTGAGAAGGTTTAGGTCATCGGTTAAATTGTTTTAGTTTTAGAGCTTCCACTAGTATTGTACTGACTAGTCCGAGCATTCATGGCTCCCCCATGAAATCTAGTCATGGGAAACAACTCATGATGGATGGATGTGTTAGGGGAGTCACCAATGTATATAATTTTAGGATTAAAAGCCTTGGAAATAAGGTGGGCTATTTATAATATTAGGCCCTAGGTGAGAAGGGAGAGTCTAGCTTGAGGTCTAAGAATGAAGGTTTGAAGATATCTTGTAGGGAAGAAAGGTAAAGTACAGTAGAGGTACAATAAGAGCTAGGGTTTCATCACAAATAAACATGTTATGAGTATTAGGTTCATCTCAAACACTTAGGTTAAGGTTTGAGCAAGTTTCAAGTAAAGGTCACTATTAAGTCCTAGAAATTAGGCCTATTAGGCATATTGTCCTAGTTTATAGGAGCCCAGTGTACTGAGCCTGTCAAACCCCAAAACCCAATGAATGTTTTAAAACTTCCAAATGAGTATCCAAATATGGGTATAGAGTTCTAGGGTATTTGGGAAAGTTTTTCAAGAAATAGCAAAATGTGATTGGTAAAGGCTACAAGGAATAGGCCTAGTTTAAGGTCTCCAAAAGATGAACCATGGAACCCGGTAAGAATATGATTCAAGATCCCTCAAAAATGGATCAAATGGGAAATATTATGAATGTTTTCAAGATGGAGAACACCCCTGCAATGATGAACCAGTTTTATGAGGATTTGACACTTAGAGATTTCTAAGTGAGTGAGAAGAAGTGTACTAAAACTAGGGTGTTAGTCTTCTAGGGTTAAGCCCAAAGGATAAGAACTCTTGGAGAAGAGTTAGGATTGGGATTAGTTAATCATCTATACCAATCAGCACCTAGGGGAGACTAGGTTCATAGAAGAGACAAGCTAGGTCTCTTAAGTAGCAGTGCAAGCAAACCTTGGGACACTCACATCAATATTGCATTCATATGTTACTTGAAATATGTTTCAACTATTATGAAATGAGAAAATTGAGCTGACATGCAAATGGGTTATGGATATTAGAATTATATTTTATGAAATAATCAACATTGATTGATATTCTTTTATGTGAGTTTTGATGCTATGAGGAGCATTGCATGGATATTCATGAAATGATGGAATCCATGGAAAATACATCTTTTTGACATTAATATGATATTACTAGCAGATGGTTGATTATATTTGAGATCTTGCATGAAATTATTATGAGGTGATTGAAATTGATATGTATTAGTTGACTAATTTGATGATTGATGAGTAAGTCAACATATTTTGATGGAAATAGATAGAATTATTTGATTATGAAGAACAATTGCTATTTTTGGTAGAATGGTGAACATCTCCTTCTTTGTATGTGTATGTTTATAAGACTAGATGATTCAAATTTTTTGATTGCTTATGATGAATTATTTTTTTCATGATGAAGGGTATAATTTTTCTGATTAGTTGATTGTTGAATGAATTACATGCTTTTGTTTAATGTATTATTGTATGAGAGGAAAATAAATTATATTAAATGCATGAATTGCATCTTTTTTCTTACTTACTTTGTATGAGAATTAGAAAGCTTACCTTTAGATTAGGGGTGTTGAATCCATGATTAGTTCTACTTAGACATATGTGGAAAGTAGTTAGTTTG
The DNA here is from genome assembly GCA_027943335.1 of Chamaecyparis obtusa. NCBI lineage: Eukaryota > Viridiplantae > Streptophyta > Pinopsida > Cupressales > Cupressaceae > Chamaecyparis > Chamaecyparis obtusa. The sequence continues at coordinate 572,439 of BSBK01004414.1, forward strand.
ATGGCTACACCAGATACCCCTCGCCTTTTATTTGTTGGACATTGCAGAGTTGGGAATTATGC